>JABTTQ020001815.1:0-562755 GCA_016081115.2 Rehmannia glutinosa | reverse complement strand
CATTGCTTGTTCAGTTATCTTTATGATCACCATTCCAGACCAAACTCTGATTTGGTCTCTTGTTTATCTTCCTCATTTCTCCTCCTCCCAAATTATAATTAAAATCATATCTCTAAAATTAAACCTAATTACTCCTCTTGTCTTTGTGAAATCACTCATACTATTATCAACTCGCCTTTGTGAGAGACAGGCCGCATAGCTCTTCGTAGAGCAAAATATTTGTAAAAAGAACAAACACGATTAGTAGCCCCAAAATTAATTACCCAGTAGAAGAATCTCTGGCTTATTAACAACTTTCAAAAACAAGTAAATCATATTTACCTTTCTTCTTCTTTTTTACTCTACGGAGAGAAACTCGAAGAACAATTTCTCTTCCATGTCTCTCTTCTCTGTGGTAGAAATATTTTTTCTTTGGTTTAGATGAACCTCTCTTCTTGTCTTTTAGGTGTTCACATATGAGTACAATATTCATGTTATATTATCTTGTTAAAAAATTTTCGATAAATGAAACATTCAAGTGCAAGCATAGGACTGGACATGATTCTTTGAAAAATTAAATAAAGCGACATAAAGAAGGAATGCAACATCATGTATGCACTTTAGGAATAATAAATATGATGCATGAGCGTATATAATAAAGTTTATCCTACCAATTTCAATGTAATTTAATCTCACATTTGAAAAGCTTTCGTAGGGTAGGTCAAATAATATGGGAAAAATTGAAGTTTGGTCACATAACTCTTTGGAGACATTTTGGTCTATATGAATTCATCTTGGCAAAAGCACCCATTTCCTAAAATGTAGTTTCTAGTCCCAAATCTGTCGGGCCCCGGACTTTTTCCGAAAATCTATTTATATTAATGTCACGCCCCCAGGCGACGCGGCGACAATCAATAACCCAATGAATTAAACCCAGCGATCTAGACAATGATAACATAATCCCAAGCAGGTGATAGCGGCGGAAATAAAATACAAGTGCAATTACAACTTACGGTCAACAAGTATCCAAAACAACCCAACGAAATATCAAAATTAACCTTTACGGTCCACAAACTAACCCATATCAGCGTCTGATCACGAAGAAAGAAATAAAGTGCGCATTATCACAAACTTAAGTATCAAAGGGTCCTACACCCAATTTACAATCGAAAATAGAAAAGAGCGAGAATAAAAGGAAGTCGACAATATCGAAGCACAAGAAACAAGTACAATCAACAATAAAGGAGAAAGTCCCACCAGGCGGAACACGGGAAATCGGTCAGTGGCCCCAGGTTAACATCTTCAATGTACTCTCGTTTAGCCGTTAGAAAACGGGAGGGGATGAGACAAAAATCTCGGTGGATGGGGTGATCGTGTGCAGAGTGTGGCGATATATACGATTAATGCAAGAAAATCTGTTGTATAAAAAATGCATGAGTTGTGATGCGTGATTTCACACACGAGTCCACAAGCATCGTGATATATATACTTAAAATAATATGCTTCTGATTTTGAAGAATCGGTTCGTGATCATACAAGCTATGTGATTGAAGCAAGACATGTAGGATTGCGTACGAGAATGTAACGCCAATCCATGCAAGACAAGTTGTGGTTGCGTGCAGTTTGTAGCGCCAACCAATGCACCTACAAGTAGTTGATTCGTCACGGTTTTTTAAGCGCCAACCAAGCGGTCCGATTAACTCGAATCCACGATTAGAGCTAGCTAGGCCTGATTGTCATAATCATGATTATACCTCAAGTACTACGACCCGCTTCCCTTGGACAAACCCCGTCCTGGTTGCGGGATTAGGGCGATGGGGCGGAAAGTGGAATAACAGCTACCTGAGTTCCATCCCGCGTATCCATTCCGATTGTGAGCTCGACCGCACACCAGTTGACTCGGGCGGAAGATAATTACAAGTTTAGGAAGTTAACCACGCAGTCAGTATATTGATTTAGGGAAGCATTTCGAAACAATTTTTCGAAAATACGTGGCATTTATTGGCATTGGTGGAGTAATTTAGATGAAGATAATTATCGAGAGGATAAGTAATCTTGACGTCTTGAAGAATTAGATGGGACATAGGTCCCGTTATAGATCGAATCATAAAGGCGAGGAAGTCGCCCATGATCGTGTGTCGGTTAAGACGATCCGATAAGTCAAGGATTTTAAGAAATAAAATATTTGAAATAATTATTATAAGTAAGAGGGTCCAGGGCTGTTCTTAAAAAAATAATTTGAGTTAGGTCCTTGTTAAAAGAAAAATTTACAATTAGCCCCATTTTGTAAAAACGATACTTTTGGGGTTAAAAATTGAATAAATAAATGTCGGTCTTGTAAAATTATGAGGTCAGTTCCTAAATTCTCTAAATTATTCAGTGATTCAGGTTTTTAGAGTTTTGAGGTCGAGATTTTATAAAATTCTCACATTGGCCCTAAATTTGTTAAAATTATCATTTCGGAGCCCTAAGTTTAAAATATTTGGATCTCACAAACCGGAAGGGATTTTAATATGATTCCAGTTGTAAAATATCACTAAGGTCAGTGGGATATTGGGAAAAAATATTTTTAAAAAATAATTATAGAATCCGTTAATGTTTGAAAATTTCATTTTTATCCCATTTAAAATAATTGCCTTTAAGACTTTTAGGGGTCAATTGTTATTAAATTTGAACCTTGGATTCAAAATATAATTAAGTTATAGTTAAATTAGCATTTACAGGTACATGGACTGTATAAGTCCTGGAAATTTCATTTGGGTTCTCAAGTTTGATCTTTTATAATTGGGTCCCTCAATTTTTATAAAATTACTTTCAAGCTCTAAACACTTGGATTTTGGAATACTTTTCAAATATGTTATTTCAAGTCCCTTAAGAGTTAAAATTTGAAATTTTAAAATAGGGGCCTGGTACAGTTTCAAAAATTGCAATTTAACCCTTAAACTTCTAAAATTTTACAATCTAGTCCTTGGGCTTTTAAGGGTTGATTTTATTTATCTTAAAATTTTAAAACTTTATTAAAATGTCCAAACATCATTTTGAGCCTGAGTACAGTCCCAAAATTCGAAAATTACAGAGGGGTCCCTTAAATTTTATTTTTTTGCAATTAAGTCCACCAACTTACCATTTTTGTATTTTAAGTCCAAAAATTGAAATTTAATCAATTATGCTCGACTTGTCCAGGTTATAAGTCATATCAAACATGAATTTCAAGGTTCATAAATATGCATGTCCAATTCATACAATAATGCATCAAATACAACAATAAAGTGTACATGCATGCACCTATTTTTCAATAAATAGCATTTTTGAGCCATACTTGAGAATTTTACAACTTCATACATGAAATCAACATGTAATACATAATATATATATCTCAAGTGCTCAAGAACAAGATACTACATGCATTTAAGGAAAAACACCTAGAAGTTGGAAAGATTTTTCCACCCACCTTAAAAATGAATTTGTTGGTGAAAAATGGAATAAATCACTCTTGATGTAGAAGTGACTTAGGTCAGCCCTAAGTCAAGGAATATCAAAAAAATATAGGAGTTAGAAAATGAGGTTAAAAATTTAAGGAGAAGAAGAAGAAGGTGAGAAAATTGGTAAAACTACACTTACCTGTGTAGTGAGTAAAATGTGACTAGTAATGGCTTCAAATGTAGTATTTGGTCACCCTTAATTACAACATTCAAGGCCAGCCCCAAAAACTCCAAAAATGAAAATGGAGTAATTTGGAAAATAGAAAGAAGATGAAAATGTACTAAAATCCCATTCCTTACCTTATAGTCCGATTTTCCAACAATTTTTCTTCAAAGTCTTGAAGTCCTCTTCAAGATGATGTCAAACTCTTAATATCTTCCAAGTCTTCTAAATATACTCAAATCAAAATTCAAAACTTAAGTTAAGAAGTAAAGAGGATGAGCTAGGTGATATCAAAATGGATTGAAGATGAAATTCTTTTGTTGTGTAGTAGTAGGTTTGAAAATCTTGAAGAAATGGGGAAGGAGTTCTTGAAATTTTGGTTAAGTTTTTGAAAATATGAAGAAGAGTTTGTAGAAGAAGGAGGATAATGTCTAGAGAGAAAGTGAGAGGATCTTTGCTTGAATGAAGAATGTGTTAGATGAATTTTGAAAAAAATTTGTTCACTAAAAGCCTAATGACCATCCACATGAGAGATAGGGGAGAGAATTTGGATCAATTTTCATGTCTTACAATTTGTCTCTTGCATGGAGACAATTAGACTAGTCAAAGGTATGGGCTTGCATGGAAGAATGTGGATTGAAAGAATAGAGGGAATGTTTGAATGAAATATTGGGAAGAATCCAACATGTTGGGAAATTTAATATTAAAGAATTGAGGTATAAGATAATGTGTATAAAGTTTGTATTAATGGTGTAATTATACACAAGATGAATACATAAGGTGTATGTGTACAAGAGTTGGATGGTATTTCTACACCAAAATCCCCTCATTCTTAGTCCACTTAAAGTAATTGTGGTATCCATATTTTTTGTCCCAAAATTGATGATAAATGATAATAGATGAATAATATCAATCTCCAAAATAAATAGTGATTTCCTTGATCACTTATAAGTCTCATGATTACTTATTCTAAATCAAATTCTTAATTCATAAGGTATAAGTCTCTAAAATAAATAGTCTCTCGAAAGTCTAAGGTGACTAATAAATGCACAAATAATAATAATGATCAATCAAGTGATCATTAATGTGAAATAAATTAATAAATGATCATGATCACAAGTAATAAATAAAATGAAATTAAGTGTGAAATATATTTATTATTAATATTTACCCGTCAAAGTGACGTGGTAAAATAGTCAAATAGTACATAGAAGATAGATGAAATAGATACACGCTCGTCTAAAAATCGAGGCTTCACATCCTCCCCTCCTTAAAAGAATTTGGTCCCAAATTCTCTTGAAATAATTGTGAATCTCGATTATCTTCTTCCATTTCCCACGTTGCGTCTTCGTCTCGGTGGTGGTTACTTTGCCACATCACTTTAACCATCTCTCTCTTACGCAGCGCGTATCACTGGTTGATAATCCGGATCGAAGCTTCCGATGTAGGATAAATTCTCCATCGGGGGAGGAGTATCACGGGTGATGATATGCTCGGGTGTGTGTTCGCCTATATTTTTAGCTCCACCGGGCAAGTGTCTCACGGTGTAGTTTATAGAATAGGGTAAGCAAGGTCGTATCCACGAGAGACTAATAAATTAATGTCTAAGTATTGAACTAAGATAGTCTTATTTTTATTTAGGCGATCGAAAGTTGGATGATTGTTGTGGAAGTAAAGGCAAGAAATAACCACGAGAATACAAGATACTAAAAATAATTGAATTATCAAGAGAATGAAATGGATTCCGGGTTATGGTTTCAATTAATATTCCTCTTGTTGTCGATTTTAATCAAAAAGTTATTATCAATAATCTTATAAAACGATCTGCGGTATTTTATCCTCCCTCTCGAGATGCATATAAAGTGTAGATTGAAATACTTATGCTAGCATCTCTACTCAACATGAAGCATTCAACTCCCAAAAGTTTAAAAGATCAAATATCCTCACAAATATTTACAAACCTCTCGATTCATGCAAATATTTGTGTCGAGTATTCAAGATCTAATATTGAAACTCATCTCTCGAATTATGAATCAATATATCAAACAAGTTAAATCATTGATCAAGTGATAAAACAAGAATTAGCTCAAAATACTCAAATAGGCTTCAAGATAATAACTTCAACTAAGATTAAAACATCAACAAGAGTTCATTAATCTCTTTGACAAAACCCGGAAATCACAAGAAGTTTAGCTAATCATTACAAATAAACAACCATGTAGACAAATTGTTCATATTCATGACAAGCTAAAATGAAAGATTAAAGCACAAAGAATGAGAAACTTAGGAAATGGATAATATCTCGATTAATCTTCAATCCTCAAGCTCCGATTAAACCCGATTCTTCCCTTGATTCTTCCTTGATGAAGTTGATGTGTTTCTTGTGTTCTTGGGTCTTTTTCCGGACCTTTCCTCCCAGTGTGCGCCCCCAAGAAGTGGTATTTATACCCTTTTTGAAGTCTGAGTCATTCTTTGTCATTTTGGAGTTTTCTGCAAGAACGCACGGTCGCCCCACGCACGAGCTACCCGTGCGCCATCCGTAGAAAACATCCGAGTCTCTGTAGGGCGCGGGTCGTGCATCACGCACGGTTACCGTGCTCCACCAACGTCCAAATTTGTTTGCGGGGTCTTCATCGAGTTGTAGCCCTCTCTTTTACCTTTCCATAGCCACTTGCATCACCTTAATATCAATTTTGTAGAAGAGTTATGGCCAAAATACTAAACCCTGCGATCTTTGGAAATTCCTGCGTTTGGATGTTCCTTGAGATAAATCTCCTTGTTGTTTGATCATCCATGCTTCTTTTGACACCGACTCATCACTTATGACTCTAGAATCCATATAGTTGGCTTCCAATTGGGTGTAATCGCTCGATTCTTGATGATTCTAGGTTGCAATGCTCATATTTGTCACAAAATCACTCCAAATATCGTTAAATTCCTACAAAGCGAGCAAGCGTAATATCTTTCCCACAAAGAGTGAATGCAAACCGTTTCATATGAGTTTATGCATGTCTAATCACCATTTTAGTCATATTTATACCTCAAAATACATGCAAAATTCACACTATCAAAATCCCCCAAACTTAAACATTGGCCGTCGATCAACACTTTTAAAAACTAGACAAAACATGATTGGGAGTAATGAAAAGTAGAACACACAACAACTCCATAAAATTCGCATTGTTTTTCGTAGGTGTCAAGCAACGAATCAACCAAGCCTCAAACATCTAACATAGAGCACACATCAAAGAAACCATGGTAAATGCTTTTAAAATTATGCCTCACAAAGATTAAGTGTATAATCTCATCTCAAATAAATATAGGGGTGTGTTTTGCTCAAATCAATTGAATGTTGTAGAATTACCATATGCTTGCAAATCGTCTCATCTCTCCGCCACTAGAATGTATGCAATTTGTGAATCAAAAAGGACTTTCTCATTTGGTTGTAATGAAGGCTCTTTGGTTAGGGTAGGAAATTTCGGATAAAGTGACTCAAACTCGAGAGCATATAGGCCAGGTGAGCATATCAATCATCTACATTACAATCCCATATGCTACTCCAATCATCCCTTATTTTCATCAACTTTACTCATATGCATCTTCTTTCTTTCCTTTGAGAATCACTTCAAATTACAATCCTTAGCCCCAGTTCATTTAAATGAAACTCATTCATAAAGTGATTTTTTTTTTCTCTTTTGTGAGTTTTCAACATTCTTTTCTTTTCTCATTTTCTTACCCTTTTGTTCCCATCAACCAATTTTTTTTAACACCACTTCTAAAATTTTGATTTCACTCATTCACCCTCATTCATTCCCTTTACTCAATACTATACGCTCAGTATAGGGTAACATATATATCAATGATAAGGCTTGAATTTTGGCTATCACAAAAGATTAGGCAATAGGCTCAAATTGGCTAACTAAGGATTTCAACATCATTAGGTAAGCAAAAGGCTTGAAGGGCTAACAAAAAAAATGGCCTTTAATCATTTTCACAATTCGCATACAACATGTGACTTATAGAGATACCAGAGCAAGTTCTAGAATTCTAACAACATGAATGATACACTCAAATCAATCAACACAAGACTGCATATGATGAAAGCAGTAAAGGCTCAAAAGCTCACAGGCTTGCAAATACGTAATTCAAAGCATCAAACCATGTTCTCAATATCCACATGCTCAATATCATCTATTCATGGCTCAATCAACTCATACTCAACACCCAATCCAAACAATACAAAATTTTCAAAATCAAGCACAAGGTACAATCAAGAGATCAACTCACTCCCTACAATCTATGAAATCAATAAACGTGCTAAAACAATAAACGTGTTTCTAATGCAAATGCAACCTAAAATGCTCTACATGCAACTATATGAAAACACACAAAATTAATGCAATTTCTTTATTTTATCCACACATTTCATATCAAGATACTATCCCTCCCCCAAACTTAAATGAAATTATATCGCACGTAAGGAAAGATAGAATTTCAATAAAGAAAAGTGTGAAGTTACCATTGGGTTGCCTCCCAACAAGCGCTAGATTTACCGTATACATGGCTCGACGTATGAATTGGTGCCTCCTTGAATGCATATATTAGTTGTTTTGGGTCATGGTCAAGCGTCATATTTGCCTTACTTGCACCTAATAATGCATACTTGGGGTGTCGAAGCAAGGATTGGAGTCCTGGCGTAGAATATCTTGATCCCAGTTTCGTGTATGTTGTTCATTTGCATCGTATGATCAATTCTCTTCTCGATGCGAACAACTTTCTTATGATATCTCTTTCATGTTGCTCATTCATACACGCATGGGGTATGTGTTCCTTGTCCGTTTTTGCTCTTCTTGACACAAACACTATTTGACCGTGTATAGACACACGATCGTGTTTGGTTCCAAATTTTATTGCTTTTCCAAGATCTTCGGCTCCTCGTATCCTATACCACTCCTTTGATGAATGGCACTACATTGTTCCTTTGAGTTGGCTTTAGTAGTGCTTGAAAATTGCTCTTTTGTTTGTTGCCCACCAACAATTGTAACTAATTGACCCATTTGATTCTCAAGATTTTTCATCGTCTTGGCGAATTGTAGCTCCATCTTGTCCATCCTAGCCTCTTGTGCATCGAATTGGTTCCTTGTCTCACTTATAAATGAAGTCATTTGATTCATGAATGAAATGAGGGTGTCTTCCAAAGATGGCTTTGCCTCTGCATTGGTAAACCCATTCATTACATTGAAGCTTGATGGTGGTGGAATCACATTCTCCGTGTTAGCATATGAAAAACCTTCGTAATTCCTCCAATTTGAACAATAGTGCGTAGGAATAGGATTATTCCCATAACTGTAGAAATTCCAGTCATTGAAATCTATTCGAGCGGGTGCACCTATACCAATTCAAAAAAACAAATCAAACATTGTAGAGATAGAATTTACAAAAGAAAAATGAAATAAAATAAAAAAATGTCTAAATTAAAAATAATTCTATCTATCGCAATATTAGCACCAAAAATTGTATTAGTCCCCGACAACGGTGCCAAAAACTTGTTCGCCTATATTTTTAGCTCCACCGCAAGTGTACGGTGTAGTTTATAGAATAGGGTAAGCAAGGTCGTATCCACAGAGACTAATAAATTAATGTGCTAAGTATTGAACTAAGATAGTCTTATTTTTATTTAGACGATCGAAAGTTGGATGATTGTTGTGGAAGTAAAGGCAAGAAATAACCACAAGAATACAAGATACTAAAAATAATTGAATTATCAAGAGAATGAAATGGATTCCCGGGTTATGGTTTCAATTAATATTCCTCTTGTTGTCCAATTTAATCAAAGCCAAAGTTATTATCAATAATCCTATAAGACGATCACAACGATATTTTATCCTCCCTCTCGAGATGCATATAAAGTGTAGATTGAAATACTTATGCTAGCATCTCTACTCAACATGAAGCATTCAACTCCCAAAAGTTTAAAAGATCAAATATCCTCACAAATATTTACAAACCTCTCGATTCATGCAAATATTTGTGTCGAGTATTCAAGATCTAATATTGAAACTCATCTCTCGAATTATGAATCAATATATCAAACAAGTTAAATCATTGATCAAGTGATAAAACAAGAATTAGCTCAAAATACTCAAATAGGCTTCAAGATAATAACTTCAACTAAGATTAAAACATCCAACAAGAGTTCATTAATCTACTTCCAAAACCCTAGGAAATCACAAGAAGTTTAGCTAATCATTACAAATAAACAACCCATAGACAAATTGTTCATATTCATGACAAGCTAAAATGAAAGATTAAAGCACAAAGAATGAGAAAACTTAGGAAATGGATAATCTCTCGATTAATCTTCAATCCTCAAGCTCCGATTCGACCCGATTCTTCCCTTGATTCTTTCTTGATGAAGTTGATGTTTTCTTGTGTTCTTGGGTTTTTCGGACCTTTCCTCCCACGGTGTGCCCCAAGAAGTGGTATTTATACCCTTTTTGAAGTCTAGGTCATTCTTTGTCATTTTTGGAGTTTTTCGCAAAACGAACGCACGTCGTGCGCCCATGCCTGAGCTACCGTGCGCTATCCCGTAGAAAACATCCGGTCTCAGCCAGGGCGCGGTCGTGCATCCACGCACGGGTTACCCGTGCTCCACCCAAACGTCCAAATTTGTTTGCGGGGTCTTCATAAGAGTTGTAGCCCTCTCGTTTAGCTTTCCATAGCCACTTGCATCACCTTAATATCAATTTTGTAGAGAGAGTTATGGCCAAAATACTAAACCCTGCCAGTGGGAAATTCCATACGCGTTTGGATGTTCCTTGAGATAAATCTCCTTGTTGTTTGATCATCCATGCTTCTTTTGACACACGACTCATCACTATGACTCTAGAATCCATATAGTTGGCTTCCAATTGGGTGTAATCGCTCGATTCTTGATGATTCTAGGTTGCAATGCTCATATTTGTCACAAAATCACTCCAAATATCCTTAAATTCCTACAAAACGAGCAAAGCGTAATATCTTTCCCACAAAGAGTGAATACAAACCCTTTCATATGAGTTTATGCATGTCTAATCACCATTTTAGTCATATTTATACCTCAAAATACATGCAAAACTCATACCTATCAATGTGGTCGATACTTCTTCAATCTCGTTACGTGGAATACATCGTGCATTCCAGCATCTTTGCTTTTTAACTCGAATCGGTAGGCTAACTTCCCGATCCTCCGCAAAATCTTGTAAGGTCAAAATATGTCGGACTCAACTTGTCTCTTTTCTTTGGATTGATCAATCATTTCCGTGGCGAGAGTCCGAGAAATACTTCATCTCCGACCTCAAATTCTAAATCCTTTCTCCTCTTTGTCCGCATAACTCTTTTGGCGGCTTTGAAATGTCTTGGATCCGTTCCTTGATCGCTTGACCTTCTCCATGGCCTCCCGAACTAGGTCAACCTTTGGAATCGGGGCGGCTTTCGTTTCCCTTTTGGAGTCCATTGGTCATCAATCTCCCGGTGTAGTGGGGATCTACACTTTCGCCCATATAGTACCTCGTAGGTGCCATCCCAATCGTGGCACGATAGGCTTATTATTAAACTCGGCCAGCGGTAAATACGAATCCCAACTTCCTTGGAAATCCAATGTGCATGCTCTCAACATATCTTCCCGAGTTTGAATCATTCGCTCGGTGTCCATCGGTTTGTGGGTGTCTGCCGTGTTGAAACTCGAGGTATCGATTCCTCATGCAAGCACTTCCAAAATCTGGAACCCGGTCTCTATCTAATACTATGTCGATTGGTACTCCATGCGGTCGAATTATCTCTGGATATAAATCTGCTAGTTTTACGCAGCTATCGGTCTTCTTGATGGGCAAGAAGTGTGCGTATTTCGTGAGTCGGTCTACGACTACCCATATGGCATCGTGGCTTCCTCTGGTCCTTGGTAGGTCCGTCACGAAGTCCATCGTTATGTGTTCCCATTTCCACTCGGGAATTCTCAATGGCTGTAGTAAGCCAGATGGTCGTTGGTGTTCTGCTTTTACTCGTTGACAAGTCAAACATCTTGCAACGAACTCCGCTACCTGGTTCTTCATGTTTACCCACCAATAATTTCGTTTCAAGTCCTTATACATCTTGTTTCCTCCAGGATGTATAGCGTACTTCGAGCGGTGTGCCTCTTCTAGGATTCTATTTCTAAACTGCTCGTCACTCGGTACACAAATTCAATTTTGGAATCTAATAATCCTGTCTTCGAGAATCAAGAATTCTGGTCTCTCTCCGTTAAGTATCTTCTCCTTCAGCTTTTGAAGATGCACATCCGTCTCTTATGCTGCCTTGATTTCATTCAGCACATCGGGTTTAACCAAAATGTTAGCACATGTAATCTGAGTATTGGTTCTCGTCGGATTCCAGATGCTCAATTCTTCTAATGATTTCCACTCTCGAATCATTAGTCTGGCTAAATTTGCCTTTCTGCTCAAGGCATCCGCTACTATGTTAGGTTTCCCGGGATGGTATTGAATATCAAAGTGATAGTCCTCAATTAACTTCATCCATCTCTGTTGCCTTAGATTGAGGTCTTTCTGAGAGAATAGATACTTTAGGCTCTTGTGATCTGTGAAAACTGTGAATGTTGCTCCGTAGAGATAGTGCCTCCATTTCTTTAACGTGAATATTATCGCTACCAATTCCAAGTCATGCGTTGGGTAATTGGCCTCATACGGCTTGAGCTTTCGTGATGCATAAGCAATGACCTTTCCTTCCTGCATGAGCACTTCTCCTAGTCCTTCCTTTGATGCATTCTTGTAGGCGACAAAGTTTTTGTTCCCTCGGAAGGGCTAAGGCAAGACTCGAGCCGTAGTAAGTCGTTTCTTCAGTTTTTGGAAACTAGCCTCGAACTTGTCATTCGACTCAAACTTGACTTGCTTTTGAGTTAGTCGAGTGAGTGGTCCGGCTATCTTGGAGAAATTCTTGATAAATCTTCTATAATATCCAGCCAATCCTATAAAACTCCTGATCTCTGTTACTGACTCGGGTTGTTTCCATTCAACCACTGTTTGTACCTTCGATGTATCTACTGCGATCCCATTGTCGGATACTATGTGTCCCAAGAATGCGACTTCACTAAGCCAAATTTCACACTTGCTGAACTTGTGTAGGTCCCAAGGGGTGTGAGTAAGGTTTAGAAGGGGGGGTTGAATAAACCTTACCAACTTTTCGATTTTAGTCCTTTTAAAATATTACAGAGTTAAATACACAGCTAAGTCCTTGGGGACAGCTAAGTTAGTTAACCAAATAGATTAGCCACTCAGCGGACTCGATTGAGTACATTTGATAGAATAACTTTCAATTTGTTTAGTCTAAACACTTAACTTTGCTATGATGAGATTTTTATTGGAAGACTTAACAACCTTGAATTTGGTTTAACTTTGTTTTAAACACTTGATTTTAGCACATTGTTTTGGATAGCAAATTATCAGCAAATATAAAGTTATATGCGAAATAAAATCTTTGAAATGTAAATGACACAATGATTTTTATAGAGGTTCGAAGATGGGGTAATTCTTCTACTCCTCTTTCTCCAACTCCTGGAGGAATCCACTAAGTATTGATCGAGTACAAAGTGGTTATCGGTCGGATACAAAGTTTGATCACACAAAGTGACTTGATCCTTTGGGACTCGGTCTGGTGATGCGCTTGTCACACAGTGGCTTCTCGTCCGACTCGGCTTCTTCACAGTAGTGCGCTTTGCTACTCACTTGCTCAAGCTTCTTGGATTTGATCACGAAGCCCTCCAATAACTTGAGAGACTGTTCGACCTTGAACCTTTCTACAATCCTCCTTGGAATGTAGACCACTTTTGATTTTTCAAAAGTTTCCTCTTCAACAGATTTGAAGTTGTCTTTCCTTCACGACTTGGTGTTGGATCGATTTCTTCGAGATTTAGGCTTGAGGATTTTGCTTGAATAACTTGAGAATATTTTGCAAGGTTACAGTGTGAATAAATGCTTGATTGTTCGTGTTGAGTAACCTTCTCTCAATGAGATTTCTCGGCCTTTTTACGGTGAACTTTCAAAAATCGCCCGTTGAAGAGATAGGCTAATTTTTAAAAATCACTTGTGTTCGTTGGCTTGTCTTGTTGCGATCCTTGATGTTGACATTTCCTCGTATTAAATGTCTTGCACTTTCCGAGGTTCGACACAAGGTGCGATGCTTCCATTGGTTTATTCCTTTTGCATGCTTAGGGCCGAACACTTTAAGACATGGCGGCATGGAAGTATTACTTGATTAAGTAATATTCTTGGATTAAATGCAACGGATTATTTTCGTTAACTCTCTTTGCAACCGCCTTTTCCCAGATTGACTTAAGTCTCTCAATGATTGAAAGACTCATCTGTCACTTCAACTTGACTTGTCTTGGCTTCTTTGGTTGACTTGATGACTCTTTCATACAAACAGGTGTATCACAAATGATACTCCTTCAGTCGAGTCTTAAACATCTCTTCCTTGCCATACTCAGCTGCTTCACGCGGAGTCTTCATCCTAGTCTTGAGGCGACTTCTTGTATATCCAGGCATAGTGACTTGACTCAGCTCGTACAACCCTATCTATTACAATATAAATTACAAGAAAAATGGGGTGCCAACATTCTAGTCTAAGTTTTACATGGCATTCATCAAAATCTAAATAATAAATTTCCCAACAACTTGGCATATAGCTTATGTTCTCGTAGTGTCTCTAAAACGATTTTGGATGACGTTAGGCTCTTCTCTAGACTTAGAGTATCACGAGTATGTCATCAATGAATATCACTACTAAATGATCCAAATAGGCCGAAAAGACTCGATGCATCGGATCCATAAATGCTGGCTGGTGCATTCGTCAGACCGAAAGGCATCGCTACAAACTCGTAGTGTCCATATCTGGTTTGAAATGCCATTTTGGAAATGTCTTCTTCACGGATCTTCAGTTGGTAATATCCTTGTTGTAAATCAAACTTCGAGTACACAGTCTCTCCTTGAAGTTGATCAAACAGTTCGTCTATCCTCGGGAGGGGATATTAGTTCTTGATGGTCACGCTATTAAGACCGCAATAATCTATACACAGTCTTAATGTGCCATCCTTCTTTGACAAACGATGCAGTGCTCCCCATGGAGGCGTGCTTGGTTGGATAAATCCCACATCCATCAACTTCTGCAATTGAGTCTTCAACTCTTGTAACTCAATAGGAGCCATTCTATACGGCGTTCTAGCAATCGGGGCAGCTCCCGGTAATACCTCGATGGTGAACTCGACTTCCCTATCTAGAGGGACAATGGTGAGTTCTTGTGGAAATACATCTGTGTATTCCGATACTATAGGTACTTGGTTAATTTGTGTCAAAACCTTGGGTTTGTTAATTACAAATGCCAAGTACCATTGTGCCCCTCTAGTGATCGCCTTCATTGCTTTCATTGCTGAAATGATTGGGGCAATCTTAACTCGTGCCCTTCCCAAAATTTCCACTTCGGGCTTTTCGGGTTCACATAGCTTAATGGACTTACGATGGCAGTCCCTCTGTGCATGGTGCGTAGATAACCAGTTCATTCCCAAGATTATGTCATATTCGGATATAGGTAATAGGATCGAATCAGTAGGAAAGTTTGTCTCATCAATCTTAATTTCGCATGCATTATAGATGGTATACATTATCGGCTTGCGCCCATAGGGTTGATACTTCTAGACACATAGGCATATGTTCCATGCATGCATGCACGGCTGTGTACAAAAATGAGGTGCAACAAATAAATGCGATGATCCAGGGGTCGAGCGGTATTTTAGCATAGTGGTTAGATACTAGAAGCGTACCTTCCACCATGTCCGTTGCCTCATGCCGGCTAGTGCAAGCCGAGCATCGGCGGGCATCCTTGCCCCGATTGCCAAACCATTGCCATTGCACCGCACCTTTTGGTTGGTCTTAAATTTCCGGGCAATCCTTGACTAGTCTTTGATTCTTTTGCCACAAATGGCAAGCATCTTCCCTATTTGTGATCATCATAGCGATATGCCCCTATGCGGTTTACGGCAATGTGCGTACACTTGACCCTTTTTCCTGTGCACTCGTCTTTCCTTTATCCGCGCCCGATAATCGGTCCCTTCAAACTTAGCAAGTGCTTAGATGGTTGTCCCACAGTGTCCTTTGAGACCTGTTTGATGGCTACTCTGGGATCTGCCCAATTAGGTTGATCCCGGCTCGTCTGTTTGTCTTTACTGGTGACGGTGGTGATTCATTCAACGATCAAAAGTTGTTTTAAAGTTCGATTTGATCCCCTTGTGAACTTATACATTTGTCCTCTTTCTCTTTGATTGTCCCCAGGCGTATTTGGACAACCAATGAAATTCGAGACTCATCTTGGGCTACGACATGTTACCACTGCCTCTACCGTGGAATTCATCCCGTGCCTCCTTCACTACTTGGGAATGTCTTGTTCATTGAATTGACTAGAAATTTTCCCAAGTTAAACTCTGCTCGGTAATGTTCCCACCTTCTCTCAACGGCTCTCCACCAATCTCTGTGATTCTAGTGAAATACGATGAGTGTAATCTTACGCTCTTGAATATTGGAGAGCATTAAAGATATTCTCTAGTTTCTCAACCTGATCCTCGGCCTTGGATCATCTTGTTCCCAAGAAAGCCGGTGGGTCGAACGTAAGAAATGCTCTAAGATGCGATCATTCATCTCTCGAAAGTAGTTCGGGTCACATGTTGATGCTCTGCTTGTTGCCTCATGAAGACTAGGATTTGTTGTAGGGCTTGCGAGTCGGTTGTGTCTTGCCGGTGGCGGAGGAGGTGGTGGTCATTAGGGAAGGTACCGTTCCTGGGTACATCATCGTTCCCTACGGGGGACCCGGACGGGGTCTTCCGCGTCTCATTGTTCTCGCCATTTACGTATCTTGAAGTGTTAGTTACAATACATAATAAATGATTCCATTAATGCTCGCATAAAACAAATCGAACATAACGGAATGAATAACAACACAAGGCATAGAATAAATACTAAGAAGAAGCATATCCATTAACGTAAAATTTGGAATACACCAAGGAGTTCATACATCAATCATACGAGAAATCTAAGATACATCCAAATCGGGATACAACGAAATCAAGATACAACGGAATGGAAATAAGCGTTTAGTACAATACAATCTGATACAATCCGAGAAAATAAACTATCTACTCCATGAGGTTGTCGTCATCATCACTATCGACTACATCCACGACACGGACCTGGTCGGGCTCAGGTAGTGCCTCGACGTCCGGCCGATCCACAAACTAAAGCTACTAAACGAGTGCACGAGCATCGTCGAGGCGGTCTCAAATGCCTCGAGCTCCCCAACCTCGGTTGGATCTCTCCGGGATCATCTCGGGGATCCTCTTCATCATCTCGCCTCGGGATCGCTCTTGGTTCCGCCGGGTGGTGGCGGTGGTGGCACATTAGCCGCTAAGCTGGCGGCTTCCCAAGGTGGCGTCCCACGCCGTGATAGGGCTGCGGAGTGAGGTTCTCAATCACCGTCATCTTAGTAATGGTCTCCCCGGGAAGGTCAATGGTGTCCCTCGACATGTGGGCGTCTATCGCCCACTTCGTCAGCCGCAAATCACTTGTCCGTTTCATCTTCTCTCGCATGTTATGCATGCGTTCTGGATTAATCGACTTGGACTTCCCGCGCATGGATGGTGTTGTCGCGGTCTTTGACAAGGATGGTCAAGTTATTTTTCTCTTCACGGCTCTTTGTCGGAGATGCTCTAGTTCCCATTTACGCTGGCGCTCCTCCTCAAATCGAGGCTTGTGGTGGCCGATTCTGATCCTGGTGCCAATGGATCTTGAGTGCCCGTAGTAGTCTCGCTCGTGCGAGCCTCAAATACGTTCCACTAGGTCGGGGGTGCCGGCTCCGTCCTCGGTCAACACAACTAAGATGGATTAGGCGAATGTAAATGGAAAGATAAGGAAGAAATAAGGAAAGTCAATCAAGAGTCAACTAAGTCAAGACAAGTATGACTATGGAATCTCCAAGTATAAAGTTCTTAACTCGATCTAATCATCAATAATACGGTTCTATGCCATTTTGAAATCGATTTCACACTTAATTGGTCAAGTCGCGGTTCTACCAACACGAGGCCAGGGTCTATCCTGGGTCGCTCGGTGTAAGTTTTTCATTTTACTAGCCGAGCTCGATACCACTCTAATCTGTCACGCCCCAGACGGGACGCGACGACAATCAATAACTTAATAGAATTAAACCCAACAGTCTAGACAATGATAACATAATCCCAAACGAACACAGAGTCAAGTAGCATCGGAAATACAATACAAGTCACGAATTACAACTTACGGTCCAACAAGTATCCAAAACAACCCAATGAAAATATCCAAAATGAACCTTACGGTCACAAATTGACCAAATCAACGTCTGATCCAAGAAAGAAATAAAGTATGCATTACACAAGCTTAAGTGTCAAAGAGTCCTACGCCTTAAGTTCAAAAAAAATAGAAAAGAAGAAGAATAAAAGGAAGTCAACATCACCAAGCAAGAAACAAGTACAATCAACGGTAAAAGGAGCAAGTCCAAGAGACGGAACACGGAAATCGATCATGGTAGGTTCGGCATCTTCAACGTACTACTCATCTAGCTAGTTTAGAAAATAGGAGGGGATGAGACAAAAATCTCGATGGATGGGGTGATCGTGTGCAAGTGTGGCGATATATAAAGTTAATGCAAGAAAAGCTGTTGTATAAAAAATGCGTGAGTTATGATGCGTGATTTCACACACGATCCACAAGCATCGTGATATATATACTTAAAATAATATACTTATACGATTTTGAAGAATCAATTCATGATCATACAAGCACTATGTGATTCAAGCAAGACAGGTAGGATTGCGCACGGAATGTAACGCCAATCCATGGAAGACAAGTAGTGGTTGCGTACGGATTTGTAGCGCCAACCAATGCAATACAAGTAGCGGTTGCGTACGGTTTTGTAGCGCCAACCAAACGGGTCGATTAACTCCAGAATCGTGTGGATCGAACAACGATTCCCGTTCTTCCTTGTAATCGCTTGAGTAAGATGGTCCAAGACACTGTCACCTTATCGCTCCATGGCGAAAGACAAATCCACAATAGAGCTAGCTAGGCTCGGATTGTCATAATCATGATTATACCTCAAGTACTACGACCCGCTTCCTTGGACAAACCCCGTCCTTAGTTGCGGGATTAGGATGATGGGGGAGAGTGGAATAGCAGCCAGAGCTACCCGGTTCCATCCCCGACGTATCCATTCCGACCGTGAGCTCGACACACCAAGTTGACTCGGGCGAAGATAATTACAAGTTCAAAAAGTCATCCACGCATTTGAGTATATTGATTTAGGGAAGCGATTCGAAACAATTTTCAAAATACGGGGCATTTATTGGCATTGGTGGACTAATTTGGATGAAGATACTTATCAAGAGGATAAGTAATCTTTGATGTCTTGAAGAATTAGGTGGGACATAGGTCCCGTTTAGATCAGAACATGAAGACGAAGGAAGTCGCCACGCGATCGCGTATTAATCGGGCTTGGCGATCCGATAAGTCAATGGATTTTAAGAAATAAAATATTTGAAATAATTATTATAAGTCAGAGGGTCCAAGGCTGTTCTTAAAAGAAAATAATTTGAGTTAGGTCCTTGTTAAAAAGAAAATTTACAATCAACCCCGTTTTGTAAAAACTAATACTTTTGGGGTTAAAATTGAATAAATAAATGTCCCGGCCTTGTAAAATTATGAAGTCAGTTCCTAAATTCTCTAAATTGTTCAGAGATTCAGGTGTTTAAAGTTTTCACGTCGAGTTTTTATAAAATTCTCATATTGGCCCTAAATTTGTTAAAATTATCATTTCGGGTCCTAAGTTTAAAATATTTGGATCTCACAAACCGGAAGGGTTTTTAATGTGATTTCAGTTGTAAAATGTCACTAAGGTCAGTGGAATATTTGGACAAAAACAGTTTTAAAAATAAATAAGTATAGGTCCCTTAACTTTTGAAATCTCATTTTTGTCCCATTTTAAAATAATTGCCTTTAAGGCTTTTAGGGATCCAATTGTTATGAAATTTGAACCTTGGGTTCAAAATATAATTAAGTTACAATTAAATTAGCATTTCCAGGTACATGGACTGTATAAGTCCTGGAAATTTCATTTGGGTCCTCAAGTTTGATCTTTTACAATTTGGTCCCTCAATTTTTATAAAATTACTTTCCAAGCTCTAAACACTTTGATTTTTGGAATAATATTAAAATATGTTATTTTCAGTCCCTTAAGAGTTAAAATTTAAAATTTTAAAATAGGGGTCTGGTACAGTTTCGAAAATTGCAATTTAACCCTTAAACTTCTAAAATTTTACAATCTTGTCCTTAGGCTTTTAAGGGTTGATTTTATTTATCTTAAAACTCTTAAAACTTTATTTAAATGTCCAAACATCATTTTGAACCTGAGTACAGTCCCAAAATTTGAAAATTACAGAGGGGTCCCTTAAGTTTTATTTTCTTGCAATTAAGTCCAACAACTTATCATTTTTACATTTTAAGTCCAAAAATTGAAATTTAATCAATTATGTTCGACTTGTCCAGGTTATAAGTTATATCAAACATGAATTTAAAGGTTCATAAATATGCATGTCCAATTCATACAATAATTCATCAAATACAACAATAAAGTGTACATTCATGCACCTATTTTTCAATAAATAGCATTTTTACAACTTGATACATGAAATCAACATGCATTACATAATATATATATATCTCAAGTGCTCAAGAACAAGATACTACATGCATTTAAGGAAAAATACCTAGAAGTTGGAAAGATTTTTCCACCCACCTTAAAAATAAATTTGTTGGTGAAAAATGGAATAAATCACTCTTGATGTAGAAATGACTTAGGTCAGCCCCTAAGTCAAGGAATATCAAAAAAAAATATAGGAGTTAAAAAATGCGGTTAAAAATTTAAGGAGAAGAAGAAGGTGAGAAATTTGGTAAAACTACACTTACCTTGTGTAGTGAGTAAAATGTGACTAGTAATGGCTTCAAATGTAGGATTTTGGTCACCCTTAATTACAACCTTCAAGGTCAGCCCCTAAAACTCCAAAAATGAAAATAGAGTATCAAAATTTGGAAAATAGAAAGACAAGAAGAAAATGTAAAATCTCATTCCTTACCTTATAGTCCAATTTTCCAACAATTTTTCTTCAAAGTCTTGAAGTCCTCTTCAAGATGATGTCAAACTCTTAATATCTTCCAAGTCTTCGAAGTATACCTCAAATCAAAATTCAAAACTTAAGTTAAGAAGTGAAGAGGATGAGCTAGGTGATATCAAAAATGGATTGAAAATGAAATTCCTTACCTTGTGTAGTAGTAGGTTTCGAAAATCTTGAAGAAAAGGGGAAGGAGATCTTGAAATTTTGGTTAAGTTTTTGAAAATATGAAGAAGAGTTTATAGAGAGAAAGAGGAGAATGTCTAGAGAGACGTGAGAGGATCTTGCTTGAATGAAGAGTGTGTTGGATGAATTTTTGAAAAAAATTTGTTCACTAAGGCCTAATGGTCGTCCACATGAGAGAGAGATGAGAGAATTTTGATCAATTTTCATGCGCTTACAATTTGTCTCTTGCATGGAGATAATTAGACTAGTCAAAGGTATGGGCTTGCATGGAAGAATGTGGATTGAAAGAATAGAGGAATGTTTGAATGGAATGTTGGAAGAATCCAACATGTTGGGAAATTTAATATTAAAGAATTGAGGTATAAGATAATGTGTATAAGGTTTGTATGAATGGTGTAATTATACACAAGATGAATACATAAGGTGTATGTGTACAAGAGTTGGATGGTATTTCTATACCAAAATCCCCCTCATTGCCGTCCACTTAAAGGGTAATTGTGGTATCCATATTTTTTTTTGTCCCAAAATTGATGATAATAGATGAATAATATCAATCTCCAAAATAAATAGTGATTCTCTTGATCACTTATAAGTATCATGATCACTTATTCTAAATCAAATTCTTAATTCTATAAGGTATAAGTCTCTAAAATAAATAGTCTCTTAAAATTCTAAGGTGACTAATAAATGCACAAATAATAATAATGATCAATCAAGTGGTCATTAATGTGAAATAGAATTAATAAATGATCATGATCACAAGTAATAAATAAAATGAAATTGAGTGCGAAATATATTTATTACTAATATTTACCCGTCAAAGTGACGCGGTAAAATAGTCAAATAGTACATAGAAGATAGATGAAATAGATACACGCTCGTCCAAAAATCGAGGACTTCACAATTAATATTGTTTCAATATTCGAATAAATTCGATTCGAATATCGATTCATATTTGTATTGGAATTCAAATTCGTGTACTAATTGAGACTTGATTATAATTCGAACTATAATCTAATTTTATAGTTTATATATTTAAACATTACATAAATATAAAATATATATATATATATATATATGATGTATTTAAACTATGCTTTAATATATGTAGATTTCAACCTAAAAAGTCTTAAATGTTTTTTTTTTAAGTTTATGTAATTTTTTTGAAATAACAATACTTTTGTAATCTGCTTGCTTATACTTTTTTATTTATATAACTACATTATCCCTTTGGTAAAAGAAATAAGAATGATAAAAGAAAATTTGGAATTATATTTGAAAATAAGGTTTTTGGATACAAAAAATATAGGCTCTGAATCCAAAACTTGCCCGATTTATTGATAAATATGGATTTTTTAATCGACTCGAATTCAATTTGAATATGATTAAATTAGAGTCAATCTGAATTGGGGTTTTAAAATGTTCATTCGATTAATTCGATTGACAAAATTGAAAAATTAAAAATTTGATTCGATGAACATCCCTAAACTATGAATCACGTGTAGATTTTTGAAACAAATCTCAATTCGATGGATTTGAGACTAAAAGCCCATATTTTAGGAGATATCGTATGGACCAAATTACCATCACCCAAGAGTTATGGGACCAAAATTGTAATTTTTTAATATATTAAATGACAATTAAATTGAGACCACCTCGGTTAGTAAAGTAAATAATCAAAACATCTCATATCTTCATTTATTTATTAATCACATTTTAGTTTAGCTTGGATATATTGAAACTATTTGATTGTATCCTATGAATGTTGCTTATATTTTGGATTTTAAAAGTTGACTCAAAATTACTTCACAAAGAATAGGAATATTAAGAGTTAATTAAATTTTAAGTTTCTATTCTTTTAGAGATTTGATTATCGTTTTAAGTGAAAACTATCCGTAAGGGACGAATGCGGCGTCGCGATGTGTCACTTAAATCTCACGTTACTTTGATCAATAATGGATGTCGTATGATTTATTGTCATAAATCTTTCTCCCACTCATTATTTTTAATAAATATTTTTAAATTTAAGTTATAAAAACATCTTATCTTTTATCCAGGTAAGTCTCTTGCGAGACCCTCTCATAGATTTAGATCCGTGAGACGGAGCTCCAACCCAACTTGTGCCAGACCCAACCGAGGAAAAAAACAATGTGAATGCGCTCTCTCTTCCCCTCCCCACTCGTATCTCCATTACCTCCATGAAATTCTCTAAATCAATCCTCAATTCCATCGGCACCACAAAAACCGGTTGATATGTGCTTATCGAAAAATTGAAGTCTTCACATAGGTAGTGGTTACATTAATTAGTTCCTTGGTTTTCACTTTTAATTAGTTCGTAATAAAAAACATAAAAATGGAAGAATAAGGCGAAGACTTATCCTTTCTCATGTCTTCATTTAATTGTGTGGATTTATCCTTTATCAATTCACTAACCTTCAATGTTTTTAAACTTAGATTTATCATATAAGAAAGGCAATCATTGATGTAGAGCACAAAATAGAAAATTGCCAAGGGAGTTGACCATGTAACTGGAGAATTCTGAGATTCGAAAAAGTCCGCTGCAAATCTCTTGTTTTTAAAGCACTAATTGATTAAACATTATTGTTTTTGAACAAATCTATTGAACTTAGGAAAAACTAAATGGCCTTAATTTTCAGCAAAAGTCACATGCATTGGGCAAGTTCGACTGATAGAAAAACATAGATTGGAGAGGGATTCTTTTGGTGGAAGTAGCAATAAGACAAAAACTCATAAAAGACTGTCTCACGTTAATACTTTTTAGGAAAAAATAATACTTTTCAGGAGATTTATTAATACTTTTCAGGAAAAAAACTAATATTTTTCGAATGAATATGGAATCAACTGTTTTTGTTTTTTTCTAAATGAATATGGAATCAACTGAATAATACATTAGTCGAATATGTAATTCCCGGAAATAAGAGAATATGTATTTTATATGCATTTGGAAACACAAACCTCTAAACAAATGTATGTTGTAAATAAATTTATATCTTTTTATTGAGTGAACAAAAAATAAATAGAAATCCATGCCAAAATCTCTAAATAAACCCTAAACAAAATAAAGTCGGTTTTTAGACATAATAATTTCTACAAAAAATAGGTTTAAAGGTTTACTCTTTTTGGAAAATATACCGATCAAATAAACATATCGGTTTGTTGAAAATAAAAAATCTGAAAAACCCACAAAATTTTGGAATTAAAATCGATAAACTTTCTTTAAACGAGGAAAACCACTACAATCACAATAGACCTCTGTTTTATCCCAAAATCAAGAAAAAAACTGCGTTAACTAGGTTAAAGATTCAACCTTTTTTACAAAATTACTCAAGCATTCCATCGTAGTAGTCATTTTTTTCCTTGGATCAATCTGAATACCATTGTGTACAACCAAAATTAAAAAAATAAGTGAAGAGGGGATTGGGATCGTACTGCGTGCTTGAGTGGCCGAATGTGGGGGTGGAATGGCTAGGGTTCCAAGTCTCCAAATGAAGTCGATGAGGTAATGGCGATCTTGGTAATTTACATGATATTTAGGGCGAAATGGTATAATAAAATGACTTTGAGGGCATAAAAGTCATTTTATCGTGTGGGAGAAAGCTGGACTAAATAATACCACCTCGGAGGTGGGTTCGAATCAATTGAAATTGGGAATATTTGATGGGCCCATCCTTTCCAACCGGGCCTTATCATTGATGTCAAATGGGTTGAAATGGGGTGATAAGGATATTATCAACTCAATCAATAACCCCAAACGCGCATACTTAGGAGTTAATGTAGGAGTTATGTTAGGGGTTAGTTAGGGGTTTAGTTTAGGGGCTATTTTAGAGTCAATTTAGGGTTAATATTAATTAGTATAAATATGTATAACTTCATACACAAATTTTACACCATATTTCTAAGAATTATAATGTAATAATAGTTTTATATTTTTTTTTTATTCAAATTTCATATTTATATATATATATATATATATTCCCAATTCATAAGCTTTCTTTCAAATTTTTACAAATTATTTCATTAATTATTTCGATTTATTAAAATCACATATTAATTATATAATTTTATTTATGGTAAAAAACGAAGGGTCGAGGACTAGGACTTTTATTGTTCATTTCTACATCGAATATATGCAATTATTAAGGTAGGGATTTTTATATTATTTGTCTTTATTTAATATTTCATGATTGTATTTTATTAATTAAAATATATGTCAAGAGGAAATAAATTCATATAAGCTAGGGCTATAAAAGAGTGCAGGATCAAAAATATCTTCGGGGTGAACCCACAATGCTATATCACGATGGCGGCCGACCCCGAGAGGAAAAAGAAAATTAATGAATTTATTGTTGTAATTGTGTGAATGATTTTTATGTTATATTAAATATTGACAGATATATCCCTACTGAGCGAGATGAAGGTCACCCCTATTATTATCATGACTTTCGAGGTTGAGGAATCCGGCTGAAGATATGATGTTGTGGATGGTGGAATAAATCATGCTATATTTATATTTTAAATAATTATGATCGGACTAAATGTTGGATTTATGTCTTTAATTTTTTCCGTCTTATGCTTGGGATAATTGTTGGATATTTAATTTGGAAGATGTATTATTATTATTATTATTATTATTATTATTATTATTATTATTATTATTATTATTATTATTATTTTCCCTTAAATTAAAAATTCTAAATCGACTTTTTGATAATTATTGGGATCACACTAATTTATAAATTCATGTTTTCTTAATAATATTTTTAGAGTACTTTAGTTCATAAAATTGGGTCATTATAGGTGTCAATTTTTCATGAAATTTGGATTCAATTTGTGTAACTAACTCGGTGCACTTAGCAAAGCGAAATAAAGTCCACAAAAGTAATACAAAATGGTACACAAAAGCACTCCACACCGATGAAAACTTGATTCACAGACATACAATTTTACACTTACAAACCGCCCAAAGCGAATTGAGAGCGACAGGTCATCAATTATCATGAATAACCACAATAAATGAAAAAGGAATCATGATCATCAAGCTTGACAAGTTAATGGACGGGCGTTTCCTCATTGAGGGTTTAGGGGCTTTACCCCTCCAACCTTTTAAAATTTCCATTATTCTACATATATTTTATTTTTTAAATATTAATTTATTTAAAAATTTATTTTTTTATTGATTTAGCCCCAAAATTAATTAGCCCTCAAATCTAAATGTCTAGCTCGCTCCTGTTAATGGGTCGGCATGAAGTAAAGAATCAGTATTGATATAAAAGCGTGATAATAGTGCTGGATGATCCATTTGTTCTGCTCATTCTTCTCGACATATTAGTCGAAATTTTTGCTCTACTTGTCCACCTCCGTGAAGGCGCAAAGAAAAAAGGGTTAGTCTCTTGTCGGATCGTTAGGCATCGAATATCCGACCCGCAAATCGGCCATCAGTCGCACAACTCAGTACGATACAACATCCGCATTGATGGTTGCTAATACATTTTAAAAAGAGTTGCTAATACATTTTAGGAGGACTACTAATACTTTTCGAAGGAAAACTAATATTTTTAGGGTGTTACAAATATTTTTCGGGATGACTACGATACTTTTTGAGGAAGAACTAATACTTTTGGGGAACTACTAATACTTTTTATGAGGAAAACTATTACTTTTCAATAGGAATACTAAAATACATTTAATCGAAAAACATAATTCATTTAAATAAGACTACTAATACGTTTTAGTAGGAATACTAATACTCTTGATGGAAAAAATAAATATCTATCAAGAGGATTCTTGAAAAAAACTATTCAAGCAAATTACTAATACATTTAATCATTACTACTATTACATTTTTGAGGGATCGCTAATACTTTTCGGAGAAAAAGTTAATTATATTTAGGAGAACTACTAAAATACTCTCGAGGAACTATTAATACTTTTTTGAGGAACTACTAATACTTTTCGGATGCCTTTGTCCCGAAATATTACAAACATGCCACCGATGCATGAAATTACGAAAAACTTCAGGTCGGGTTGGATCCATCTAATAGAGAAAAGACCTATTAGACGGTGTGACAGAAGTTTTTGTGAAAGAAAAATAGAAAAAGAAACTTCTTGTCATCTTTTTTTCAACAATTGAAATGCATGTCGGCTCAAGCTCGATTAGTCCTCGCTACAGGAACTATACAATAATTCTCTTAAAGGTTCATCTAATTACAAAAAAATATATATCTTTTAAAATCACAATTAGCCCATTGGCATTTGTAATCTATTTTACAAATTGCACACTCAAGAAGGGGTGTTTGTTAAGCAAATACAAACCTCAGGGTATGTTTCTAATACCTTAGGGGTGATTGTCATTTTGAAAGAAAAACGTAGTTTTGTAATTAAAACATCATGGATAGTTTTTGTAATCGACCAAAAACTTGGAAAACTATGGAAGACATCGGGCGTCTTTGTGTTATGCGCGTGCGGGGAGGAATGACGGTCAAATATTTACCATCCCTAACATGGACATAGTTTTCGAGAGAAGAAAAAGAAAAATGTAGTCATTCAAGAACAAAACATGAAATTAAACTGCCAAAATCAGCGGTGAATAAAGATAACTGATAATCAGATATAAGAAATTCACATTATATTTTGGGGGATTTTTTTAAGTACCCACTATGGATAGTGGGTATTCTTTTTCTACCCATAGACATAAGAAAACTCTTTTCTACCCATTTGACAAAAATGCCCCTCCGTTAATTTAAAGATTTTGAATTTTGAAACTGATGCAATTAATGCTTTCCTTGAAAATCGTGTATACTTCCCCCAAAATACACACACCTATGTATAAAATCGTATACCCATATCGTGCCCATATCGTGGCCATATCGTGTCAACCCCCATGTACATATACATATTGAAAGAATTATAGCACGGATAAATAGCAGCGGAAGTTTGAAAACAGTAATAAGACACGAATTAAAAATTGTCTACAACCCAACTAGCTTGTAGACGTGCCAATATGGCGAAACTTTTCACTAGTAAAATTGTTTGATTTCGTATACAAAAATACTAAAGCCAACTAGTAGAAACTCAACGAAAAACTCCAACTTTAGAGTATATCGGTCTATTTAATTCAACTCATCCAACAATAGACATGTGTGGACTACGTTAATCACAATACTAAAAACAATGGATGAAAAAGCTAACAAACACAATTTTATGGGGTGAATGTGATCTCGGATGTAGTCACATTCGAGATCGCATCCGGTGAGACTCGCGTGCTTGAATGACTCTTAATTCTCTCAGACTCTTGAAACTCGTGGTATTTCTTGTGTACAAATTATGCACGCCCTCTTCCCTTTATATAGCCGTCCAAACCCTTCAGAGACTAATACACAAGGAAAGAAGATATATACAAATATATGACAAGTAAATCACTTATGTTAGGAAACAAGATAACTATCCAGAGTCTAATATATCAATATCATATCAATATGATTTCTACCTAATCTAAATAAGTCATAATCATACCACAGTCTAGAAAAGCAAAACAATTAAAAGCAGTCTTTATAATTTTGGAAATTATTTTTAGGCGATAAAAATCCCACTAACAATCTCCCCTTTTGCCTTTGGACAAAAAAAAAATACTTACAAGCACAAAACAAGCAGGACTCCCTAAATATAACGACTCCCCCCTAAATATCATCTTTGAGTAAAAATCTTTGAAAGCAGATGCGATCACATTTCGAGTCACATTCATAATCTGCGGTAAAAATAACATAAGAGAGTTTTATCAAGTCATCAACAACCAAAAGCAATAAACTGCCTAGCTAGAGAATAGTGTTTAGTACATCCCGATTTAAATATTATAAAGTTCATCGGTGTACACATTCGTATCCATCATCCTTCAAACTCAAACTGAAGACCTTCATCCCTTCTTTTATCCGACCCATGGTGCGAAACGAATGATAACATCTTGGGCTGCGGTTTTCAGTGGATCATCGATCCCGGTGCCTCGATCGCCATAACTCCCTCTTGAATCAGCGTGCTTGGTCGGCTATATTCTCTCCCCTTTTTGGCGAGAAATAGAGCGAGGATATGTTGCAGGAGCGGATAGCGATGAAGTGAGCAATTTGTTGCTCGACAAATGCCGATTGTACATGTAAGAAAGCGATAAAACAAGGGCGGGGGATGTTAGAGAGAATGTGGCCCAGGAATGTTGCCAACATCCGGAACCACATTCGAGCCATATTTGGAGCAGTCGATACTGAGGCATCGACACTTGGAGAGGGCGAGAGATATGGGGCTCGGTGGCGGTGGAGCATCCTGGATAAACTAAGGGGCAAATCCACAAGCGGTTAAGAGCTAAGCGGTCGAGAAGCGTGAAAGACCCGTGCGGATTCGTAAGCGATCACCCTCCCTTGGTTCAAATCCTTGAGAAACCAAGATTTTATAGATGAGGCGGGAATGGCGGGGACCATGATTTGGACTCCTTGGTAGCAAAAAAGTTATTTCCTCGAAAGCGATTTGCCAAAATTAAAAGGCAATCCTTTCCCAATTTGATACGAGAAATTTGGCATGCGTCTTTGTGACAATGGAGTTGTTCTTAGAGGAAGACCAATTTGCACAACAAGATCTTGTGCAAAAACCCATAAAAGGATCTGGCGGGAAGATGTGAGCTTCTTGGGATGGGCGGGCCAACCACTTTTCCGGCCACCGGTGAGAAATCGGGCCATCTCATTGAAATCGAGGGCACCTCACTCTTTCAAAATCGGGCATGTCAAAAAAGCGATTGATTACCAATGGATTGAACTCATAAATCTATTTCGAATAAACACCTTGCCATCTTAGCGAGACCGTCAAGCAAAGAATTACGGTAGACATATTTGCATAAAACTCTGCACCCATTGATGTCAACTTAAGGAAGAGTAGTATCAATAGTGGTCAATAAATTTCATTCTTCAAAAATCGATTCAAATTATCTTTGGGCAAAATGCTCATAATCTCTGCATTTCTCACCAAAAAAGAACGGGAAATTAATTCATGAAACAGGAAGGCTGCGGCGGGCAAATGTAAAATAGCTCGAATGAGATCTCCTAATATCGAACTTCGAGTCGGATGTGTCGTCGGATGACATCACATCTCTCCTCTGCATCTGCAGCAACAACCTCCTTTCTTTCTTCAGCCATCATTTCATCACCCAATTCATCTACCATAGCTTCAAGTCAATCTCGGTATCGGCTCCTTAGAGGCATCAAAATCCTCATCAGCTGGAGTCATCAAACTCGGAACTCGAATCGGTGCGTGGGTGCGGGCATGGATGTGGTCACATCCGGTGGCCATACTTTTTGCCTTCTTGCTTTACGAACCATTTGTGCCAAGTAACATCATCATCACTATCTTTGGGCTCGGCTGCACATTATCTCTGGGCTTAACAACAAATTGGTTCACATTATCATCGGAATTACTAAAGGGACATGTGGAATAGGCAATTCATCTCCCCTTATTTCAAGTGGCCCCTAAATCGTCTTTTGCTTTTTAGGTGAAATCTCGAGGTAGAGTCAAAATCTTTGAAGTCCGTGAGTCTCCTCGAAGCCTTTTCGAGCGCGCACATTGGGGTTTCTCGAGGCCCGTGAACAGTGTGAATGACCTCAAAATCGATGGGTTGTCGCGTCGATTTCGTTATCCTTTTCACCGGGGAAGAAAGGAGCGAAAGCCTCTTCTTGAAATGAAACGGGATGAGAGCGGTAGGGGTTGAACTTGGAGAAGATGGGTGCTCGGGAAGAGAGGATTCCATACCTGGTTCTGGTGTGATCGATGGGAGATGCATTCCCGGATGTAGGGACATTTTCAAGCCCGGATGCGGGGCATCTTTGATGGGCTCGGAATAGAGCTTTTCGGAGACGGAGGAGTGGTGGTCTCGGAAGCCGGTGTGGGAGTGGAGGTAAGAGTTGCAAGCTGTATCGATAGATGCCAACCCTCTCTAATCGGAGAGAAGAAGAAGGTGGAGTGCAGTATGTCGGGGGATACGATGTCGGATGTCGCTCCATCTCGACAACATTTGGATTAGCGGCGTCGGCCGTGGATTTTTCGAGTTTGGACTATCCGAATGTGGGAAGAAGGCGATGATTTTCTTGGACTCCTAAATAGATATTTGATGGAGAAACAAACCGAGCCATGGGGAGGAGATGATCATTGATCTGAAACAAATATCAACCACACAAATATTTGAAAGATGTGAGAGATAGTGGGAGAGGTGTGTCAGTGCTGTAACTTAAATAGAGATTAAAAAGTCATAGTCGGGCACACAAATCGAAGTACAAAGAGGAAGAGTTTTATTTAGAAAATAATTACTCATGAGTGAAATCGAAAAATAAGGAAAGAAATCAAAGTCGATTAATTCCAAACTCTAGTTCACAAAGTGTCAAATTATGTCAAATTGTGATAAAGAAATACGATCAAAAATAAGATTTTCACTTATCCTCCAAATCGGTTCAACCCAAAATAAATCCATCAAGATTTTCAAGATTTTGGAAAAAAATATCACTCTCAGTTATATATGGAAACCAAATCTCGGCAAAGAATCCAAAATCACCAGGACATGCAAAACTTAATATGCCTAATGCAACAAAAAACACACACGAGGTGAAGTGTCTTTCTGCGGCAATGGATATAGGTTCAAATGTCGTCACATTTTGAGTCACACCTCTACTAATTGATTCAATGAATCGCAATCAGAAATCGACTTATCAAATTTTGAGTTTTCTTCAATTTTTCCAAGTCTCATGAGGAGTTAACCAATAGGAGCTTTCACTCAAATACCAAAGGTAGCTCTTTTTTCACATGATCATGCCTTTTTGAACAACAATATGCTTGAAGAAATTAGTCACAAGGAATAGCTTCACACAATGGGTTGGTAGCTTTTTCTAGAAGGCCTCAAGCATGATCAAGACTTTATTCATAACTTTCATTTCTTTGGGAAAAATGCCATTATCATTTTTGAATTAGCGAGATCAACTCTTTTGACTTTCCCAGGGAGACAATGTATGTGATTAGTTCGAACCATCAATCCACTTTTTGGATATATGCATGATAAGCTTACAATGCGGGGATGTCTACAAAAAACAATTTAAAAAAATAGAGGAGAGGAAAAAGATGTAGTGTTTGTATGTGACAGCGGATGTGATGTGCAATGATGTGACATCTCGTGTAATATTTTAGAGGACACACAAAACAAGACTTCCTTAAATTTGAGAATCTCTCAAAATCCAAAGCCTTGGTGAAGATATGTCTGCAAGATGATTTTGATGTAGCAATATACTCAATTCGAATTATATTTTTTTCAACTAAATCTCGAATAAAGTGATGTCTAATATCTGTATGTGTTTAGTGCGAGTGTTGGACGGGGTTTTTGAAATATCAATCGCACTCATATTATCCTGATAGACAATCAATGTTTCACTTTTTGCAAACCATAGTTCTCAATCATTTGGTATATCTATAAAAGTTGTGTGCAACAACTCCCAAGCTACTACATATTACGATTCAACGAGTCGAAAGAGATACACATTTTGCTTTTTGCTATACCATGAGACCAAATTATTTCCCGAATAAAAACATCCACCAGTTGTACTTTTTGATCAACAACATCTCGGCCCAATCGAATCACTAAATCCCACAAGATTAGTGTTAGTGTCTTTTTATGTACCAAATTCCCAAATTAGTTGTGCCCCCTGCGTGTCGAATAATCGTTTTAAGGCCTTTAAATGAGTAACCTTGGGATCGGTTGACAACAAGCACAAAGACAAACACTGAACATAATATCACGGGCGACTAGCGATCCAAGTACAACAAACTTCCTATCATGCTTCTATACAAGGTATAGTGGTCAACACTTTCGACCACATCTTCTTTACTCAACTTTTGACTCGACCCCTTAGGAGTCTTCAAGTGAGAGGCATTTTCGGATCAAACTTTTTCACAAGATTTTTGGCATACTTTGCTTTGTGAGATAAAAATTCCTTCCTTTAATTGTTTAGGTTGCTAGCCCAGGAATTAACTCACTCACCTACCATACTCATTTCAAAAGTGGAGGACATGCAAGCAATGAATTCCTTTAACAATTTATCGGAGGGAACCAAAAATAATGTCATCGACATAGATTTGGGCAATCATGATGTTGCGGTTTTTCTTTTGAATTAACAAGGTTTTATCAACTTCACCATGTTTAAAATCAATTTGAAGAAGGTACTCAGTTAGCCTACCGTACCAAGCTCTAGGGGCTTGTTTGAGACCATAGAGAGCCTTTTAAGCTTATACACATGGTTAGGCTTAAAAGGGTCCTCAAAGCCTTTAGGTTGTTCAATAAAAGCTTCTTCATCTAGGAATCCATTTAAGAAAGCACTTTTTACATCCATTTGGTGAAGAGTTAATCCCAAGTAACATGCAATAGCAAGCAACAAACGTATGGACGCAATACGGGCTACAAGAGCGAAGGTTTCATCGAAATACACCCCCTCAACCTATGTGTACCCTTGAGTAACTAATCGAGCTTTGTGCAAACAATTTTACCAGATTCATTTGTTTTATTTTTGAAAATCCATTTTGTACCAATGACATTAACATCCTTTGGCCTAGGGACCAAAAATCACACATCATTCTTGACAAATTGGTCTAGTTCCTCTTGCAGAGCATGTATCCAAAATTCATCTTTTAGAGCTTCAACAACATTCTTAGGATCGAAATTGGACACAAAACAACATGTTCTCACATTAATACAATCAAAAGAGACAAGTAGACCATTCTTTCCATATCACGATAGTTCACTCTACTTTTCCCTCTTGTGCTTAATACCATTAGTAGTATTACCAATGATTTGAGGCGTGGGTGATTTTCGAATCCTTGTAGGTATGTTCATTGCCCACGATCCACGATTGGATTATTAGTTTCTTCAATTGGTCCATAGTCGGAATCAAAGTCGACTCAACTGCGCAGAACACGGATGTGGGCTCGGATGCCATCACATTTGGTTCTACATTTGAGACAGTTGTGGGTGGGACTTGATCACATTCTCGATTACATCTGTCTTACATCCTTCATTTGAGGCGTCTTAACAAATTGACGATCTCAACATTATCTTCTTCACTTTTCCTGCATATCCGAGAGATCATCGAAGACAACATTTCTGATTCCATGATTGTCTTAGTACGAAGATTATAAACTCGATAGGCATGACTATTCGAGAAGTGTAACCGAGAAAAAGACAACTTTGTCACTTTTGGAATCAAATTTACCAAGATTATCACGATCATTAAGAACAAGACACACATCCAAAAACATGAAAATATTTGAGGTTCGGTTTCTTTCCATAGGAATTTCATAAGGGGTCATAGAACATCCGGGCCTCAAATACACACGATTTGCTATATGGCAAGCGGTGTTGAGCTTGACCAAAACATTTTTGAAAGTTTTTTAGAACTAAGCATGACACGGGCTATCTCTTGCAATGTACGATTTTTCTCTGTGCCACTCCATTTTGTTGTGGAGTTTTAGGTGCGGAAAATTCATGAGAAATCCCCTTTCTATCACGAAAGACGAGAAAGAAGAGTTCTCAAATTCTTTACCACGGTCCGATCTAATTCAACAATGATTAAATTATACAAGTTACAAACCTCTTTTATGCCTGCTTCTAAAGAAATCAAATGTTTGGACTTCTCACGTAGAAAATATGTCCATGTGTAACGTGAAAATCATCGACAATCACTAAAGAGTACTTTCTACCACCCACACTCTCAATCTCAATAGGACCCATGAGATCCATATGAACTAACTCCGGACATCTAATGGTGTGGAAATGTGATGTCATTTGATGCGACACTCTATTTTGTTTACCCCTTTGACAGCTTTCACACACACTGACACTTTTCATAGATAATTTAGGCAATCCAATAGCAGCTTCAAATTTCACAAGTTCCATTAGCTTTTTATGACTAACGTGACCTAATTTTTGATGCCATAGATCAGTGTCATTTGTGTGTGCCTTGTGATAGAGTTGCTCATTGCAATACTGATAACAGTTGTCAGACGACCTCAAGCTAGTAAGGATACAAGTGTCAGAACCATCGAACACTTCACAAGAATTTTTGTTGAACTTTACATAGATATCATCATCACATAGTTGACTTATCTGATGAGATTAGCACTAAGACCAACCACATGAAGCATATTCACGTAGCTTGGGTAGTCCTTCAACGTTCAACGTCCCTTTCCCTACTTCTTCCCTTTGGCTCCACCTCCTTAGGTAACATTGCCACTATTCTAAACTTCATAGTGGGTTAAATACTCCAAAATACTGTCATATGTCGTGAGCATCCCTTGTCGAGTACCAGAACTGCGCAACATTAGATCTCGGGAAGTATAGATAACATGACATTTAACATCGGATTTTTAATCCGCACAAATTTTGAAAAATGATTAAGAGGATGTCATAACATCTGCGATGACATCACGGCGTCCGACCTTAAATCGATTTCGATTTATAACGAGAATTGTTTAATGTGTCCAGAGCATGACAATAGTGACAAATAAAGTGAAGCGCTTCCGTGGTTTTAGACTTACGGGAAAAGTTCATTTTATTGTTGGAGGAATCGAGGATTCTCCTTGTTCTTTTGCTTTAACAAAAACCGGTTTTATACCCAGGCCGACTTTATCGTCTACCCAAGGAAAGTATATCATCGATTTTGTTTTCCCGAATTAAAAACTTCTTCATGGTCTCAAGAGACTCTTCAAGTTTGGAATTTACCTTTTTGAATTCAAGTTCTTTCTTGGTGAGAGAGGCCTCCAACCTGGTAATCACTTCCCTTTGGTCATCATTCTCCTTCTTGAGTCGATCATTCTCCTTTTCAAGATTTCATTCACTTTAATCCTCTTGACCAATCATTATATAGGTTTGCGTCGTATCTTCCATTTTCACCGTCATTCATCATCCTTTTCAAAATCATAAGGAGTAGAGGTAAAATTTAAGCAAAAAGGTTAGAGAAAGATAAGAAATCTTGTTCTTTTAGGATGTGACCTCGGATGTGATCGGAGAAGGTGTGATCACATCTCCGCCACACTCTCCGCAACACCTAAAGGATTTATTTGGAGAGACTTTCGATCTTTCACCAAAGTGGTCAGGACCTTGTTTTCTTCTTGTTCATTCTTCTCATTGTCGGATTCGTTATCACTCAAAGTCACACTCGAGGCTCATTCCTTTTTCATAAGAGTATTAGCACATTGAGTCAGCATAGTGACCATACCCAAGACATGCCCTACACCTAATGGAGTCAAAGCATTTTTGTGTCGGACTTGTTCGATTTATCACCGAGAAAAACATTCTTGACTTTTATCAAAGGTGTTATTTTGAGGGAACTTGCTTGCCTCGGACTTAAAAGGCTTTGTGAAATTTTTGAGACTTTTTCGACTTTTTAGTTTAAGGATCTGTCGAACTTTTTAAATACATGGCCATAGAATCATCTCTTAGAAACATTTTTCAATCTCATTGGTAAGATCAAAAATCATTGGTAACTTTGGACTCAAGTTGAAAAGGAGACTCAATTTGAAAAGCAACTTTTTTGACCCATACTCTCCATCTGTTGAGCCATATTCATCTCATAGGTTTGAAGAATGCCACCAAGTTTTTCGAGACTTAAAGAGGACCATTGTGGGCTTCTTCTATGGATGAAATTTTGATATTGTACCTAATAGGAAGAGATCTCATCATTTTGCTCACAAGATTTTCATTGGAGATAGGTTCACCTAGGGTTTGAGCTTCATTGGCAATATCACACGTTTGACATTGTAAGTGGCGATATTCTCATCCTCACGCATTTTAAGGTTTTCAAACTTATTGGAGCAACCTAAGTTTGTTTTTCGCACACTAACGTGCGGATCCCTCACAATGACTTTGCATAGTATCCCATGCATCTTTGGCAACAATAAAATTTGCTATGATTTTAAACATATTTTGATCCATGTGCAAAGATTGCCATCAATGCCTTTGAGTTATAGTTGGACAATGTTAACTCTTCATTAGTCTAATCAATTTCTCCTTTATCCTTGTAGTCACCTTCGATATCAATGAGTTTGAGGTGACTACCCGATAGGGTTGTCGCCAGGCCCTTTCATTAATAGATTTGATGTAGGCGAACGTTGACCTTCCCGAATTGAATAATTGGAGCCATCAAGAATGGGGGACGAAAAGTGGGGTTATTTTGAGTATCCATGCTAACAAACACTCGGGATCAACACTTAATGTCGTCAAGTGTAGGCTCTGATACCAATTGAAAGAATTATACAACAGATAAATAGTAAAAGTTTCGCAGAGTATAGATGTGATTGCAGATGTGGTCACATTCACAATCACATGCAGCGGAATTTTGAAAACAGTAACAAGACATACGAATTAAAAATTATCTACAAGCCAACTAGCTTGTAGACGTGCTAATATGAAATTTTCCACTAGTAAAATCGTTTGATTTCGTATACAAAAATACTAAAGCCAACTAGTAGAAACTCAACGAAAAACTCCTATCTGTAGTATATCCGATCTATTTAATTCAACTCATCCAACAATGTAGACACGTGTGGACTACGTTAATCACAATACTAAAAACAATGGATGAAAAAGCTAACAAACACAATCTCTGGAGTGAATGTGATCTCGGATGTAGTCACATTCGAGATCGCATCCGGGCGGTGAGACTCCTTGTCTTGAATGACTCTTGAATTCTCTCTGCAGACTCTTGAAACTCTGTGGTATTTCTTGTGTACAAATTATGCACGTCATATTCCCTTTATATAGCCATTCAAACCCTTCAAGAGACCTAATACACAAGGAAGAAGATATATACAAATATATGACAAGTAAATCACTTATGTTAGAAACAAGATAACTATCCAAGAGTCCTAATATATCAATACCATATCAATATGATTTCTTCCCTAATCTAATTAAGTCTAATCATACCATAAGTCAGAAAGGCAAAACAATTAAAAGCACAATCTTTATAATTTTGGAAATTATTTTTAGGAGATAAAAATCGCTCTAACACATACATATCGTGCTCATATCGTGCCCAAAATCGTGCCAACCTATATCGTGTCATATCGTGACATATCATACATATCGCGCATATCGTGCCATATCGTGCCAACCTATGTCGTGCCATATCGTTTACCAAAATCGTGCCATATCATGCATATCACGCATATCGTGTCGACGTGCCAACTTTATATCGCGCATATCGTGCCATATCGTGCATATCGTACAACCAACATCGTGCCCATATAAAAAAACACGATAATTTATTTAAAAAACATAAAAAGGATCGAAGTTATTTTAAAATCAAAAATTACAAAAAATAATAATGAAAATGTTTTTAAAAAAATTATACACTTTTTTTAAAACATTTTAAAGTATATTAAATTATAAAATAATAAATACACAAAATTATTTTCAAAAAGTTATTTTTTTATAATAAACGATTTTATAAAAATCTGGTTTTGTTTTAAAAAAACTAAAACTTGTGTTAAAAATCTGAAAATAAAGAAAGTATATTTATGTGAGAGAGAAATATGTGAGATAGAAAGTATCAAGGGTATTTGGGTAAAGAACCACAAAATGGGTAGAAAACTTAGTTTTTATCTTACATGTCATAAAACTTTTGTCATTCTATCCCAAATGGGTAGTTCCCACAATTTCCTCTTATTATATTTTCAGAATGGTTAAGTACATTATCAAGCATATTAGTAGCCCAGAAGACACGAATTAATTTAGGTTCAACAGGATTTTAGTGTTGTGTACAGATCTAAGCACCATACACAAAAATCACTTTTTAACCTTTTTTTTTTTTTTGGCACATTTAGATTTTCTTTTCCTTCCCAAAATACTTGTTAAAGTCAAGATGACAGTCCAAGAACTTGTCAAGCTCAGTATGAATAAGTTAAAAATCACAAGTTTATGTTCTGATGTCTTAGCGGTTTACTTTAATGAAAAGAAGGAAACAAAATTTCAGGCATAACTCATTCCCTGAAAATACCAAACATTACACTGAACTAAACAATCTCAGGAACATTCCACATCTACAAAGCCGAATGGATTGGTCTTCCTTGATTTGCAAGATACATGCACAATAGTAGACTACAAAAGATTTCCATTCCTCAAAATATTAGAACAAGATGAGACTTAAGGGAACCGGTTGTCATTCTCCTATTCAGTCCCAGTTTCTCAGTTACTTAGGAAAATTCATTTCACTTCAATAACCATGATATTAATAGAAAATGGAAGGGTAAGTACCGTCAATGTATCCGCCATTCCTGATTCAACAAATCATCGCGCTGCTTGATTAGCATTAGCTGATGTGATTCTCCTCACTTCCGTTTTCAAATTGTTCAAATCCGTTTTATATCCCCTCAATTTGGCAGGAAGTGTAGCTTTCACATTTGGGGGTAAGTTTCTAGCTTCTAGATCCATTTTACGTAAGTACGATATTGAGACCATGATTGTTAGTGTATAGATTCAAAGGACATAGATATTTACTAATTACATGTCTGTTAGTAGTATGTTACCAGTGCCTCAGCATCCTCCAATCCTCCTCTAATTTCAGATTTTTTCTGTTTCTTCTGTTCTGCAATTGTGAAAGATGGCGTCATCACCAATATGAGCAGCAAATTAAAGTCAATTACACAGAAAGATACACAGAGCTCTAGTTCTTAAACATGAAAAACCCCATTTTGCATTAACTGGAAAACTAATTGTGTCCATTGCACCATCTGAAATACAAAAAAGACACCATCTGAAATACAAAAAAGAGTCTGATCTAGCAAATTGGGGAGGAAATGTCGTTACAGATCCTTGTTGACTCCCCGGAAGAAGAAGAAGAACTTAAATAAGTTACTTTACATGAAAATGGAAGAGTATGGAACTATTGAACAATATCAATGTGCTTAAACTATCATGTAGAGAAAAGTAAGAAGGAGATCACTTCATAATATGAATGTGGCGTATTCTTCCCCCTTCTCTCTTTCTTTTTTTCTCTCTCCTTCTCTCTAAAAAAAAAACCAACAACTTCGATTGGATATGGAAAGATTTCCATTTTCGTTCCACTGGAAGAATCTTTTTAACCAAACATACAATTGTTTATGAAAATTTTCAGAAAATATATTATTCTTTCACTTTCACTTTTTATCATTTTTTCTCTTACCAATCACATGAACACATTTTTTCATAAAAACTAACTCGTTATTACATTCTCCATTCTGCATTTACTATTCACGCACTCACATTTCTAACTATCAATCATATCCAATTATTATTTTACTATTTTTAAATCAAATTAACTTTCATCATTACTTTTTCATCTCATCCAATCACACTCTCAAAATTCATTTTTTTCTTCCAATTTTTTTTTACAATTATTCTCAAGAAAATGAAAATTTTCAATTAAAATGAAAGCATATCCAATCGCACTCTAAGGTTGTGATTGTTTGTGAAATATTTTTCCAAAATTTTTAGTTTTGAGCGAAATTGTTTTTGGAGGTGTGATTGTTTGTGGAAGATATGAGAAATTTTCAAAAAAATCTCATTTCTCTCTAAAATTAACTCATTTTTTGTTTCAATCTAACACTTCTCAATATCCATTTATACTATTTATTTCTCTAAAATTAACTCATTTTTCTCTTTCAATCTCACACTTCCCAATATCCACTTATACTTTATTTATTTTTCTCTCCTTTCCTTATTCATATAAAGAATTGGATAATTTCTTTAATTTAACACTATTTTATTAGTTTTCTTTTATTCTTGATAACAAAATGTATAAAATAAGATCCATATTACTATTTTTGGATTATTTTTCATTTTTATTCATTTTTCTTACATTATGTTATATGCTATTTTCTCACGAGAAATTTGTTAGGTAAAATTTTCTAGTGTATGGTTTGTTTTGAAAAAATGGCCGGATAGTGTATAGGCTAAGTCGAGGCGAGTTAGATTTTGTCTCATGAAGACGAAAAACGCCCGTATACTTTAGTGCTTACGGTTCGGCGCTCGCCTCTAAGATACAACGACTTTACGATTCGGTTAGCGGCAGAAAAAACCGAACAACAACGAACAACAAAGAAAGTTCTTGACTTTCAAGCTTTTGAGCGAAAGGGAAAATCAATATGCTGCTTCGATGCAAATGAATGGGTTATTATCTCGAGTTTTTTCCTATGTTAAATCATCTGCGGGGGCCTCATATTATAGGCAATGAAGTGCCCGTCACGAAAATCGCGTCAGTAGGCTCGAAAGGCACATTTGCACTAAAATGACCTTTTCGCGCAGGAAGACGACCGGGCGCCGCGGCGCCGCGCTGCCGTCTTAGTGCTCAACTCTTTTTAGCGCACGACCCGGGCCCGCCGGTCGCGGCGCGCCATGCGTCTTGGTGCTCCAACTCTGCGTGGCGCACGACCAGGCCGCACGTCGTGCGCATGCCCGCGCTTGTAGTAGAACCTTCTCGGTTTGAACTTATTTAATTAATTACGAAAAATTAATTAAATCTATTTAATTAATTACAAAAATTAATTAAACATTTAATTTTAAAGGTTTTTGGTCCAAAAGAATAAGGGCCTTGAATCCCAATTACCCACGACCCACGACGGCCAGGCCGGGCAAGGCCCAGCCGTCAGCCGGCCGGGGCGGCGTTCTGTGTAGCGTGTTAACGACCAAACCCACTAAGCATGTAGAATCATCTCCCTTTAAAAACTTGGGTGCCCCCAGGGCCGTAGGATAAATAAAGTGTGCGAGAAACTTTATCTCCTTTTTTCTATGTGGGATGGAGCATCTCTCTGCATTTTCCATTTTCCATATCATTTATTTGTATTAAGTGGCTAACTTCTGGCATTAATTTCTCATTCACCCAAGGAATCGGTTTGAGAATTCCAAATCTTATTCTCATCTACTCACTTAGTAGAATTTTTTACAAATAATTTAATTCCATTTTTCACAAATGGAAACCACTTAATTAATTGGTCAAAATCGGTCAACACCCGATTTCTCAAAGACCATTCAACAAAATTTTCACAAACAATCAACATATCTAAAAGATTTTCCATCACATCAACACCATCATTATTTTTCTCCACATCCAACTCTCACTTTTAAAAAAAAAAAATTCACCATTATTCTCTCAAAAATGAAAATAAAAATCGAAATGAAAGCACAACCAATCACAAATCTAATATTCTTCCTTTTCCCCTTCCCCACCCCGCCTCCTCCCACTCCCCTCCCCCTCCCAAGCAAGTTGTTTTCTTCTCTCATGAGAATGGAAGCCGTTATGGTGACCTCATGTGGATGTTCGAGGTTATTGCACCGCCATGAATGTAGGTGATGGCCGGAAATTTCGATCGTTCATTAGAAACCTTGTATGATATTTTCTTCTAAGTTCATGATCCAAGGGCTTAGGTATTTTTTTCGTGGTGCGGGCCAACAATGAGATGATGGCGGTTGCGGGAGAGCGGTGGTGCCGGATGTGGCGGTGGATTTGGGGAAGGGAGAGACTCTTTTTTTCTTTGTTTGTTAGGTTGTTATTTTGTTTCTTTATTTTGTTGCTAAGTTGTAGTTTTTTATTTTATTTGTGTCTTTTCTTTTCCCGGTTGATTCTACTTAAACTCGTAGGCGGATTAGTTTTATATGTTATGTAGTATATAGTGATTGCTCGTGCCCGATTTTGGTTTTTAGTGTTTTACGATCTCCATTAAGATTTGTTGAAGTCTCCAACGTGGGAGTGTTCTTAGTTTTGGGTGTGGAGTTTTTAGTGCGTGAAGTGGATGCGAGGTGGTCTTACGATTCCCGTTTGCCTTTTCTTTAGTCAAATTGGCCCATGCTTGATTGGCTACGTTTGTAGTTATAATTCTAGTTTTTGAGTTGTTCCATAAAAAACTATCGTTCGGAAAAAAATTAATATGATTGTAGCGCTCACTTACGGGCGTTGTATTGAAGCATTCAAAACTAGGATTTTACGGAGATCAATGTAAGTTTATGTACCATATGTATAAACTGAGCTTTTAAGTCCCCATGATATAATTACAGTTTATAACAGTGACTTAACATTTCATTGTGAATGGATACTGAGATCTCCCATTTCTGGATACTTTTAAGCGATAAACCGAAAGTGGAGAGATCAATGGCATAGTTTTGGTGTGAGAATGACTCCAAATCTTCATTGAGTTGAAAACTTAATCTCTTTCGGATTCATGAAACAACTCTCAAAATCATAATAAAGTTAAGCAATAAAATAAATGTAAAGAAATACATTGCTTCTATTAATCAATCAGCACTGCATTTAAGGCCAAGTGCCAAAGTATTTAAACAGAGCCCAAAATTTCTATTTTTATGTTTTCAAAAATGGATAAAACTGTGTCCCCTAGCATTTGATATGATGATTTTCTTGTTTTCTCCATCTTATGTTTAATTTATTATGTTCTTTTAATGTGGTGACTGGTGTTATGACAAATTATGCTTATTGAGGAAGTTAGACTCATCTTTTGCCCCCACGAAAATCCCAAAAAGGTGTTTTTTTTTTTTATCGAAACAAAAGGTGTCTTCGATACACAAATATAATGATAAGTTAAATGATCATATGCCAAACTAATGTAATTTCCAATGTGGTATATGACTTTTCATATTTCCACCCTTTGATATTCCATATATAAAATACATTTAAGTGGCTAACTATATGCATTTATTTCTTATTCACCCGATATTGGTTTTGAGAAATTCAAAATGCTAAACTCATCAACGCCGATGTAAATTACATTTATCTCATTTATTTTATACAATAAATAAATAAACTCGCTTAACTAATTGGTCAAAATCGGGTCAAAAACCAATTTCAACAGATCTCCCGCATGAATGAAAATAAAATGCATGAGTATGCGACACTAAAGAGAGTTCAAACATAAAGTTATTGCATCGGGAGAGGTAGCTTGTGGCTTTGAACCTTCTTTAGTAGAATATTATCGGTTTACTAGGGCCGCATGTGATGCGATTGTAAGTCCAAAATCGGCTCACGATAATCTAGAGGGGTGAATAGATTATCTCCATCTTTTCGATTATGCCCTCTTTTTGAATCAAATATGTCAAGACAAGAATAAAGATGCGGAAATTAAAATACACACGTCGATTTATAGAGCTTCACCCCAGGGACTACGTTCTCTGCCACCCCAGTATATCCGGGATGGGTTTCGAAAAAGAAAAAGAATTTTATTAATTATCACAGTTAATACAAATTCAACTTATAACAACACCTTGAAGAGCACCACACTCTTCTTCAACACCACCTTAGAGATTACCACATCTCTCTTGAAGATTACCACAATCTTCCTTCAACGGCACCTTGTGAAGATTACCACAATCTTCAACCTTGAAAAATACCAAATTCTTCAACACCTTCAAGAGCACCACACTCTTCAATAAGAAGATTACCACAATCTTCTTTGCACTATCACCTAGATCATCCAAGTGTGTTCTTACTACAAGAACACTCACAAAGATATCTTGTGTTGAATGATAACCCAAAAATTCAAGATTACAACTCAATAATGAATGATACAAATTTGAGTGCAGTGAATCAAGAAATAAGCCCTAGACCTCAAGAATGTGAAAGTGATAAGCTAGGCAAATTACAATAAGAATAATAACAATGAAGAACAAATGTGTTTGCTTGAATGTATCTTGTTGTATTGTAGTGTTCTCTCTCTTTGTTGTGCTTCAAATCTTCCTCTATTTATAGGAGATGATTGATCATTGATAGGCTCCTTTTGAGAATTGATTTCTACAAAAAAAATTGCAATTAAAATCAAGATTATAATCATTAGAAATCAACCCCATAATTAGGGAAAAGTTGTCTGCATTTGCCTAACGGTTAGAATTTTCTTTGTCAAACCATAGGCGACCGTCGCGCACAAATAGAAGTTTGAAAACAATACAGCAAAATAACATAGGGTGACCGGTCTAGGGTCGGACCGGTCGGGGCGAGTCCGACCGGTCTCCCACCCTGGGCGTCGCCCTCCCCAAATTTTCATTACAAAGGTGCGTTACGTAATGTTCCCAGTCACCGTCGCCTTCTGGTCGACCAGTCGACCTCAGGTTTTTCTCAAACGTCTCGTTTCTGTTTCAAAACCAATCTTTCAGATCTGGGTTGTCCTATTGAACACGAGACAAAAGTGTTGTCCAATATTTTATCGAAAATAACCTTCAAGAAATACTTTGAAAAATAGTAAAAACATTTTAAACCGATCGGGAGTATTGGGACAACATTTAGAAACATTGTTTTGATGTAAAAGCATATTAACACAAAATCATTGAAAGTGTTGTCCAATTTTTGTCTAAAATAAATTCAAGAAATACTCCTAAAAATTAGTAACAAACAATTTAAATCATTTAGGAGTATTTGGACAACATTCAAAACATTGTTTTGGTATAAAAACAAAATCATAAAAATCATGATAAAACCATTTATCAAACAATCTCCCCTTTTTGATGATTACAAACCAAAATAATTTAACGAGGTCGATTTTGAAAACAAAATAATTTTACCGGTTAAAAATGAACTATCCGTTTGTGAGCGACAACATTCCACGCAACATTAAACATAAAGATGGGAGTATAGATATACAAAACATTTAACCAAAAGCTCCCCCTATCAACATGCACAACAAGAGTAATATAGAAGCAATCAACCAAAAGCTAAAAGCTCAGCTTTTACATATTGAGCTTAAGAATCAAGAGCTTATAAGCTCCCCCCGTCAACAAAACATTATTAGACAGAATATGAGTCCATAATACATCAAATGGACTAAGTATAATCCACAACTTACGGCTTTAATAGCCACAGACTTATAGCTTAACGAGCTTATTTTAGCTTATTTAAGCTAATAAACATAACATGTTTCTCCCCCTTTGGAATCATCAAAAAGAATGTTAGCACGATAAAAACATCATAATATCATATCAAAGTACGCAACTTATCCGATGTATCGAGCTATTTGAACATTGAAGCTTATAAACCAAATAGGAGGGAAAAGTCGATCATATGACTTGTAGAAGCTTATGAAAACTCATTTGATTTGCAAAACATGATCTCTATAAATATATACGACTTTTGAAATCGAGAGAATCATGTAGGTGATGAATTTTTCATTGAAACGTTTTATCAAACACTTGGCGGGTGTCAAAAATTGAAGAAGATATATATAGCCCTTGTAAATGTAATCAAGTCAAGCTTTTCATCACCAAAATCAATTTTCCAACAACAATCATCATTCACAACACAATTATACAAGATTTCCAACAACAATCAATACATAGGCATTTTTCTCAAGGTTTCCACCCAATTGAGATAAGGGAGTAAATTCTTACCATTTAATCGGTGAGGATGAGTAATAGTGATGATAAACGAGCAATATAATCCCCAAAATATGTAATTTATGCAACAAAACTCATTTGAAGTGAATTGTGTGTGAAATTTGCAAAAGGGACGAAAGTTGTGAGAAATAAGCCAAAATGGCGTATAAAAAGAACGAGACGATTTTAACCATAAAATCATAGTGGGACGATCGGGGTCATGGGCGGCCGAGTCTTCGGCGTAGGTTGGCCTCTCCTGGCACCACCGTTCGTTCGGTTTGTTTTGCAAAACTCCGAAATTTGATCCAAAAATATGATTTTTCACCCCTAAGTTTTAAAACGTGCAAAATGCAAACGTAAACCTTTTTCAATATACATTATGTCATAATCAAGCTCGAAATGAGGTAAGAGACTAGGTGGTTAATAATTTAAAACAAATGTCCGAGTTATCTTTGAGACGGAATTAAACACATCTCAAATTATCGATTTTAGAAACGCAATCCCTTAAAAAAAAATATCGAATTTCAATATGTTTAGTTCGATTATGACGAACCATATTTTGAAAAAATTATAATCACCTAGGACTTGTTATCCCGAAAAATATGGACATTTTAAAATTTTGGATATACAAGTCATAAGAAGAAGTGCTTTCAAATATTTGAAAATTTCTTTTTAACGACACTTTAATGAGATTCGATGGGATAGTTTTGAAGTCGAGCATATAGACATATGACATAGAAAATATCGAGTTTAAAGTAATAAAAACGTGAGATTAACATACGCCAAACTTGCTTGTCAATATGTCTTCCTCAACCTTTGTCAATTTTACATTGGTGGCTATAAAGGTTGAGATGGTTCTTCCTTCTTCAATGCCTAACATCTTCAAAGGTTCTATTGTATACTGTGAAATATAATCACCTCATTGTTTAACTTGAATTCCAATGAAGAAATATGAGCTCCATCATTATGCTCATCTCAAGTTCACCTTGCATCAACTTAGAAAACATCTTTGAGCTACTAACCTCCCTTGGTCATCAAACTTGTTCCAAGATATCAAAAAATTACGCAAAATCTTAACAAGATATCTTGCACACAAGCATAATGATATCGAATAATAGAGATACAATAACAAGTAACACATACTATGCTTTCAAACAAATCATCAAGGGTTTCATAGAACATGTAAGTTCAAATAAGCTTATAGGAAGCCATATAAGGTCTCTTTTGAAATTTGAAAATCCAAGAGCATATAGTTGAGACCTCATTTGAAAGAAGCATTTGAACAATAGTTTTGACAAGAATGAATATGAGCAATCAAATGCATAATTTTGATATAATGAGAAAATCAAAATTTTTATCAAAATAAAATATAATCCTTTACAAGTCTCGGATAAAACAAGCTTTATCGAATAGTGCCTTTCCAAAATCGAAAAATCCTTTTAATGGCACTTGTATGAGATACTTTGAAATATCTCGAAAAGCAAGCACATAGGCATATGACAAAAATAAATCGAGTCTAAGAGATGAATAACAATGGTGAGCGTACCTTGATAGTTTATGTCTCTCTTGTCAAATAATGAGTGGATAACCATTGGTGAAAATATATAAATCCTACACAATTCTTAGAACAAGTCTTGCACACAAGAATAATTGTAATAGTGTGAAGCGCTAGAGCAATGATATATGTCACAAGTATGCTTATGCCAAAAATCCATAAGAGATGATAAAACACTATAGTTTAAGCAAATTCACAAGAGTTTTAAAAATAACATGCAAGGTCCTCTTTTAAAAAAAAATTTTAAGAACGCACAAATATATTGAAGACCTTAATTTTAAAAATAAATTTTTTTGAAAATTCATTTTGAAAAATTAGGCACAATTACAAACATGCATAATAACAAAATAAAATGCATATTTAAATGAGGAGATACAATTTACCAATTATGCCATTTCCATGGGTTATGTCTTTCCCGTTGTTGATGGTAGGTATCTTCCCCTTTGAAAATCATCTTGTAGATGACGGCTTCTCCAATTGCTCCATTTCCAAGGATTATGTCCTTCCCATTGTTGATAATGTCTTTCTCTTGGAAATTCATTGTGGTGATGTCTTAACTTCTTTGATCAAATGAGATGGTCATTTGATGTCTTCTTGCGGTATGAATTTTCCTTGATTATTATCCCGCCGGTACCTAATATGATATTGTTTTGTGGTACCCTCAAGTGTTTGGGTCCTTTGGGATTAGCTTTGAGACTTTTAGGTCTCCAATAATAATTAGAGCTATTTCTAGCTCGACAAGTATTTACCGTATGACCCTTTTACCACAATAAAAACAAGTAGTAATTTTTGGAGCATAATAACCAACATGCATAGGGACTTGATTCTTTCTTATATGATTAACAATATTAGGCTTATTATCAAGTCCTTTATCACAATTATTAATATCAACAATATTGGACATTTTATTGGTACTCAGTTGAATTTTAATAAATCTTTTTCATGCAATTAATATCCTCAACAAGAGTACTATTTTCTTTCTCAAGGTTTCTAACTTTATCAAGAGTGGTGGTGTGAGCCATGATAGTGATTCATAGAAAGTAAATAAACTATCCTTTTCATTTTTCAAAACATTGAATTCTTTTTAAAATTTTTGTATTTAACAAGCAAGCTTTGGAATTCATTTTGAAGTTCATCATAATCATTGAGCAAATCACTATAATCATTTTTCAATTCATTGTCATAAAAGTAGAGGGTTTAGAACTTACCTCGTTTTCTTCAAGCCCATAAGACAACGCTCGTTTTCATCGTCGTTTTAAGTTGTTGGAAGCTCATCCATGTTATTGGGTTTGATGTTGTATCCAATTGAGAAGTAGATTCTTTTGAGTGGCTCCTTTCATTTGCATATACTTCTTCTAATTTTATCTATGCTTCATGTGCCGATCGAATTCCTACAATATCATCATATTCCAAAATGTTAAGTGAACAATAAATAACATTAAGAGCTTTACCATTTAAAGAGATGATTTTCTTTTCTTCATCATTGAGCTCCTTGAGAACTTTGGAGGTGCAAGGTGTGTCTTTCATCGGAATGGATTCACCATTGACAATCGCGTGTTCCAAATATCGAACCCGCAACCTTGTAGATAGCATTCCATTCTTTCTTTCCAAAATGTATAATTTTTGGAATCAAATAGTGGTGGCTTGGTGGTGGAGGCGCCGGTAGGGTAGACTTCCTTCGTAGCCGATGATCGTTCCTCTTTACTCGCGATGTGGAACGAGCTTGCCAAAGAGTTTGGCTTTGATACCACTTGTAAGTCCAAACGGCTACGATAATCTAGAGGGGGTTTGAATACTCCATCTTTTCGATTATGCCCTTTTTAGAATCAAATACGCCAAGACAAGAATAAAGGTGCGGAAATTAAACAACACACGTCGATTTATAGAGCTTGACCACCTAGAGACTACGTGCTCTACTACCCCAAGATATCCTGGATGGGTTTTGAAAAGAAAAGAATTTTATTAATTACCACAATTAATACAAATTCAACTTACAACAACACCTTGAAGAGCACCACACTCTTCTTCAACACCACCTTGAGATTACCACAATCTCCCTTGAAGATTACCACAATCTTCCTTCAACGGCACCTTGTGAAGATTACCACAATCTTCAACCTTGAAGAATACCAAATTCTTCAACATCTTCAAGAGCACCACACTCTTTCAATAAGATTACCACAATCTTCTTCTTGCACCTATCATCTAGATCATCCAAGTGTGTTCTTACCACAAGAACACTCACAATGATATCTTGTGTTGATTGATAACCCAAAATTCAAGATTACAACTCAATAATGAATGATACAAATTTGAGTGCAAGTGTAATCAAGAAATAAGCTAGACCTCAAAAATGTGAAAGTGATAAGCTAGACAAATTACAACAATAATAATAATGAAGAACAAATGTGTTTGCTTGAATGTATCTTGTTGTGTTGTAGTATTCTCTCTCTTTGTTGTGCTTCAAATCTTCCTCTATTTATAGGAGATGATTGATCATTGATAGGCTCTCTTGAGAACTCGATTTCTACAAAAAATTACAATTAAAATCAAGATTATAATCTTAGAAATCAACCCCATAAATTAGGAAAAGTTGTATCTTTGCCAACGGTTAAAATTTTGTTTGTCAAACCATAGGGGACGATTACACGCACAAATAGAAGTTTGAAAACAATACAGAAGAAAATAACACAGGTGACCGTCCAGAGGGGCCAGTCGGACTGCCGGGCAGGTCCGACCCGTCTTCCCCAAATTTTCATTACGATGCGTTCGTAATGTTCCTGTGCATGGTCGCTTTCTAGGTCGACCGGCCGACCTCCTGGTTTTTTCTCAAACGCTCCTTCTGTTTCAAAACCAATCTTTCGGACACGTTGTCCGGTTGAACACGAGACAAAAGTGTTGTCCAATATTTTATCAAAAATAACCTTCAAGAAATACTCCGAAAAATAGTAAAAACATTTTAAACTGATCGGGAGTATTGGGACAACATTTAGAAACATTGTTTTGATGTAAAAGCATATTAACACAAAATCATTGAAAGTGTTGTCCAATTTTTTTCTAAAATAAATTCGAAGAAATACTCCGGAAAATTAGTAAAAACAATTTAAATCATTTAGGAGTATTTGGACAACATTCAAAACATTGATTTGGTATAAAAACAAAATCATAAAAATCATGATAAAACCATTTATCAAACAGCGATGTCTTGAACTATTCAGTTGTTTATGTAAACCAAAAAACAAGATTCACATAATATCTTCCCTAACACCATTTGGTTCTCACGGTTGTATTGATTTTGGCCCGGACAACATCTTGGATTCATAAGTGTAATACCAGGTTTTTATATAATTGAGGATAAAATTAGGGTTTGACTAGAACCAATTTTTGGGAATGATTTAGAATTTTCGAAACCCTAAATTTCCTAATTGTGAATGTTTAATTTCTGATTTTATTTCCAGAATAAAGGAAAGTCAATTTTTACAAAAGGGAAAATCGTGTTCAAAAGAGAAAGAAATCAAATATGCCTTTACGGCAAAGTAAATCAAGTATTTTTGGTAATAAAATTTCAAAGAAATTATCTTACCATATATCCTTGAATCCTTGGCCTATAAATTGAAAGCTTCCCTAGGGTTATTATTCACAATTTTCTACACCAAGCAAGAAGATAAATTCTTCTTCTCCTTCTCCTCTAAAACCGCCACCACCATCACCGCCGTGCTCCACCGCCGCCGCCACCGGCACCTCCACCATGGCCACCACCTTCTCAAACCTTAAGCCCCATAACCAAAACCCAAGATAAAAACCAAGGAAGGAGAAAGAGAAATAAAGGAAGCCAGAGAAGCCAGCTACTGCCATGACCGCCGATCGCCGCCATCGGTTCGCAATCGGAGATGAAAGAGATAGGAGAAAGGAGACGAGGAATCTGAATTCTTGGCTTTCACGTTTGCATTTATTTCATGAACCTATTGCATTCAAGGTGGGGTTTACTACTTATGTCTATTTTAAATGCCTTGTATGATTGTTATATGCATGTGCACGTTAAACATGACATGACACGAAGGTACTTAATTGTACAAGTATGAAAGTACTTAATTGTACAAACACGAAGGTACTTAATTGTACAAGCATGAATGTACTAAATCATACAAACACGAAGGTACTTAATTATACAAACATGAAGGTACTTAATGTACAAACACGAATGTACTTAATTGTACATGCATGAACGTACTTAATTGTACACCCACAGTTGGCCTCCGGGCATTGTGTGATCAAAGCATGAAAAGTATAGGTGTGTACGCAATAATAATTATGCTTGTGTATTTAATTTAGATATTGCGTCCCCACTGGGTTGTTGAATGCTCACCCCATGTTTATTCCCCACAGATGAATGAAGGAGTTGGAGCGTAGCAAAGGGAATGGTGGAAGTCGATCAAGAACTTAAAGAGCCCCTTATTTTGATTTATTTAATGATGTTAGAAACTAAATAGTTTTTATGGATTTTTGTTTTAAAATTTTTGGACACGGTTTCCATGAGTATTTCACATTTATGACAAGTCGTAGTATGTATTTCCCTTTAAAATGCGCTTAAATCAAGCTTGGGCTTATTTTTCAAGATGCTTTAATAAATCGAAAATCGCATATTGTTATTTTATGAAATTGGGATGTTACAAAGTGGTATCATAGCAGGTCTATCTTTCTTGTAGACTTGCAAAATTATTTGAAAAAATGGGTCTTGATTTTTATGAAGATGATTACTTTCAAATAAAATAGTAACAAAGAAGAAGTCGACTTATTCACCGCCTCATGCTACGCCGACTCTAATAAGAAAAAGGTATTATCATGTACATTGTTAATTTCATGTTCACTATACTCACACATGCTATGATTTCTCATATTGGTAGATGTAAGAGATTGTTTTTCTTAAAATCAAACAAAACACTAAGTATCCAGGCTTTCTAATTTTAGGTAAGAAATCGAATTTCGAGGACGAATTATTTTTAAGGAGATAGTATGTAATACCGGGGTTTTCACATAATTGGGGATAAAATTAGGGTTTGACTAGAACCAATTTTTGGGAATGATTTAAAAATTTTGAAACCCTAAATTTCCTAATTAGGGATTTTTAATTTCTGATTTTATTTCCAGAATAAAGGAAAGTCAATTTTTACAAAAGGAAAATCGTGTTCAAAAGAGAAAGAATCAAATATGTCTTTATGTCAAGTAAATCAAGTATTTTTGGTAATAAAATTTCAGCAAATTATCTTACCATATATCCCTTGAATCCTTGGCCTATAAATTGAAAGCTCCCCTAGGGTTATTATTCACAATTTTCTACACCAAGCAAGAAGATAAATTTTTCTTCTTCCTCTAAAACCGCCACCACCATCACCGTCGTGCTCCACCGCCGCCGCCATCGGCACCTCCACCATGGCCACCACCTTCTCAAACCTTAAGCCCCATAACCAAATCCCAAGATAAAAACCAAGGAAGGAGAAAGAGAAATAGAGGAAGCGAGAGAAGCTGGTTGCTGCCATGATCGTCGATTGCCGCCATTGGTTCGCAATCGGAGATGAAAGAGATATGAGAAAGGAGACGAGGAAACTGAATTCTAGGCTTTCATGTTTGCATTTATTTCATGAAACTATTGCATTCAAGGTGGGGTTTATTGCTTATGTCTATTTTAAATGTCTTATATGATTGTTATACGTATGTGCATGTTAAACATGACATGACACGAAGGTACTTAATTGTACAAACATGAAGGTACTTAATTGTACAAGCATGAATGTACTTAATTGTACAAACACGAATGTACTTAATTGTACAAGCATGAAGGTACTTAAATGTACAAACACGAAGGTACTTCATTGTATACGCATGAACGTACTTAATTGTATACCCACAATTGGCCTCCGGGCATTGTATGATCAAAGCATGAAAAGCATAGGTGTGTATGCAGTAATAATTATGCTTGTGTATTTAATTTAGATATTGTGTCCCCACTGGGCTGTTGAATGCTCACCCCATGTTTATTCCCCAAAGATGAATGAAGGAGTTGGAGCGTGGCAAGGGGATGATGGAAGTCGATCAAGAACTTAAAGGGCCCCTTATTTTGATTTATTTAATAATGTTAGAAACTAAATAGTTTTTATGGATTTTTGTTTTAAAATTTTTGGACACGGTTTCAATGAGTATTTCACATTTATGACAAGTCGTAGTATTTATTTCCCTTTAAAAATGCGTTTAAATCAAGTTTGGGCTTATTTTTCAAGATTTTTAATAAATCGCAAATCGCATATTGTTATTTTATGAAATTGGGATGTTACAATAAGTGTTTCGCTGAAGCGGCCCATCTTCACACTTATATAGGCGATCTCCTATTAAGAGTATCCTACCATACTCCACTTCTTTCAAGTATACGAATTATTAAAAGTTTATAACTTAACTTCACCACATTCTGCAGGTTTTTCCATTTTGATAGGAATGAGTCATGAATATGTTCAAAGTGTTATCTGAATATTCATAACTTAGTTGTCTCATTGAACCAGGTCTTGGGATCTCGAATTCACAAGGTTGGGTTACCTCTATGAACACTCTTATTTTGTGGATTTTAAGTTCATTCCTTTCGATAAGCAGTATATTTGATATCTATTCAAACTTTAATTAGTTAACAGATTCGCTAGGTTTTCTTTCGATTTGACGTAATTGATTGTAGTAACCCCATTTGAGATAAATTGCCTAACGGTATCATGTCTTCGACGTATATGTCGAGACTTACCGTTGTACATAATATTTTGAGCTCTTCCTATAGCTGACTGACTATCACAAATTTTCTACTCTTTTGGGGGATCTTTCTTCCTTGCCTCAGGAAGGTGCTGAGTGTCTTATGGAGGATTCATTCTTGTTTCTTTTATAATTCTTATTGAAGAACTTGTTGAATCTTTTGACTATTAGGGCTATATCCCCTTTGTCTATGATGTCCTCGATTCTCGTGCTTTTTGATTCTCCGTACCACTAGAGCGATTGTCTTGGGCACAACTATCTCTTCTTGCTCCTTTCTTCTGAGCTCGAATTCATAAGGCTTTAAGTCTGAGAATAACTTATGGTTGGAGATCCTTGTTAAGTCCATAGAATGCCTAAGAGTCATCATCTTCATTTCCCACTCAGCTGGGACAGACTTAAGAATTTTCAGACACATTTCTTTTTGTGTATATTTTTTTCCAAGAGCTAAAAGCTCATTTGTGATCTCAAAGTGAATCTGTATCCAACTAATCCAACGTTTCACCGTAAACATTTTGAAGTTTTCAAACTTCCAACAACAATCACAATTTGTTTTCCTTAATCACTTCCGATCCTTCGCAGACAGAGTCGCCTTTTCCCATATTTCTCGAAAGCAATCTACAAGATTTAACCTTGTTAAACATTATTTGTCAAGAGTTTTATATAAAATATCTTTGGTCCAAGTTACATCTTTTTCAATCTTCATTTGTCCATTTGCTCCTCGATTTTTCAACTATAGCAGCTTTTTAGCCGCATCATCCTCTCAAGCTCTTTACGCTTGTGTCCACCTTGGTGATTCTTATGGATCCATCTTCTATGAAAAACCACATTTCATCATGCAGTGCTGAGAGATGTGCCTACATGCGAATTTTCCAATCATCAAACTCTTCCACACTAAACATGGAAATACGAGATAGATTTGCTTCCATGATAATAACTTTGATGGAAAGTTTTAAAAACTGTCAACTGTTGATCTTTTGAAATATTGAGTTCTAGTTCAGTAACCAGTGCGGAAAGTTCTTTGAACCAACTGCTCTGATACCACTTGTAGGTCCCAAGGGGTGTTAAGTTAAGTCTAGAAGGGGGGTGAATAGACTTAACCAATTTTTCGATTTTAAACTTAAATCAGAGATTTACACAAGTAAACAACTTAGTCATTTTAAGACAGCTAGGTTCAACCTCAACAGGAGAGTTAATCACTCATCAGACTCGACTGAGCTGTTGATAGAGTAACTTAGCTAAATGAAGTGAGCTCTTTTAAAAATATAGATTACTTGGTTTTGTTAGCGGAAGTCTTACACCCTTTTTGTAAAATGATTTTACAACACTTGTTTTTAGCTTAAGTTATTATCAGTTGAGTTGGGAAAATATATATATTAGCGGTTTTAAAGATTGTTCGCCTTATTTTTAGCTTCACCGCAAGTGTACGGTGTACGTTATAGGAAAAGGGTAGCAAGATCGTATCCACGGAGACTAATAAATTAATATGCTAAGTATTGATCTAAGATAGTCTTATTTTTATTTAGACGATCTAAATCGGATGATTGTTGTATTGAGATTAAGACAATTTAAATCACTAAAACACAAGATTAAGATAATACAAATGATATAAGAATCAAGATAATGAAATGGATTCCCGAGTTAAGATTTCAATTAATAACCCTCTTGTTATCCGATTTAATCAAAGCCAAGTTATTATCAATATTCCTATAAGATGATCACAAAGCTATTTTATCCCCCCTCTCGAGATGCATATAAAACGTAGATTGAAATACTTGTGCTAGCATCTCTACTCACATGAAGTACTCAACTCCCAAAAGTTCAAAAGATCAAATGCCTTCACAAATATTTACAAACCTCTCGATTCATGCAAATATCCATGTTGAGTACTCAAGATCTAATATTGAAACTCATCTCTCGAATTATGAATCAATATATCAAACAAGTTAAATCATTGATTAAGTGATAAAACAAGAATAAGCTCAAAGTACTCAAATAGGTTTCAAGATAATAACTTCAACTAGAATTAAAACATCCAACAAGATTTCATTAATGTACTTTCCAAAACCCGGAAATCTAAAGAGTTTAGCTACACATGATCTCTAAACAATCCACATGCAAATTGATCATAGCCATGACAATTAGAAAATGAAAGATGAAAACTACAAGAGAAGCAAGAAAACTTAGGAAAGTCGGCAATCTCTCGATATATCTCCATTCCTTGAGCTCCGTGCAACCCGATTATCCCTTGATGTCTTCTTCCAAGAATATACTCTTGTCTTGTGTTGTAGATCCCAAAAAATGCCAGAAAATCCCTTGTGTGCGCCCCCCAAAAAGCCTTTTTATACCCACTTTCAGGTTTAGGGCATAATGTTGCAGATTATGGGATTCCAGCGCAGACGCACGGGTCGTGCGCCCCATGCACGGGCTACCCGTGCGCCACCCCGTAGAAAACATTCAGTCTCTGTCCGGCACACGGGTCGTGCGTCGGCGCATGGGCTACCCGTGCGCCACCCGTAGAAAACATTCAGTCTCTGTCCGGCACACGGGTCGTGCATTGGCGCACGGGCTACCCGTGTGCCAAGCTGAAGCTCTAAATTTCTTCATTCAGGGGTGCACAGGTGGTGCCTAAGGCACGCTCAACCCGTGTGCTCCCTGTATTTTCCTTATACGCTCATCTTTCGCTCGTTCTCACTTCGCTTTTCGTATACTCACTCAATTTATTAGTGTTTCCACTTTGTGATGCTCGTATTTGTATTCAAATTGCTTCAAATATCATTAGATTCCTACAAAATAAACAAAGTGTAATATCTTTTGCCAAAAGAGTGAATACATAACATTTTACACGAGTATATGCATGCGTACTCACCATATTAGCCATAAAAATGCCCCAAAATACATGGAAAACTCACGCCTATCAAAATCCCCCAAACTTAAACTGTTGACCGTCCCGATCAACAATTTTGAAAGCAAGATAGAACACAATAGGGAGATAAGAATGATAGCGCACATAAGGAGACCAAAAAGAAATTCATATTGTTCATCATGAATGTCAAGCAACAAACCAATCAAGCCTCAAATATCTACTCGAAGGGCACGCATCAAACAAAACATGGTGAAATGCTCTGAATTACGACCCTCAAAGTTAAGTGTATACTCTCATCTCACGAGGATATAGGACGTGTTTACGCTCAAATCAATTCGATGTCGCAAAATTACCATAGGCTTGCAATTCATTTCATATCTCCGCTACTAGAGTGTATGCAATTTGTGAATCAAAAAGGACTTTCTCATTTTGTTGTAATGAAGGCTCTTTGGTTTGGGTAGGAAATTTTGGATAAAGTGACTCAAACTCGAGTATATAGACCGATGAGCATATCAATCATCTACATTACAATCCCATATGCTATTCCAATCATCCCTCATTTTTATCAACTTTATTTATCTCCATTTTCTTTCTTTCTTTTGAGAATCGCCTCAAATTACAATCCTTCGCCCCCCAAGTTCGTTGAGATGAAAATTCTCATTTTTTTTTTCAATTCATTTGTGAATTTTCAACACTTCTTTTTCAACTCCTTTCCTTCCTATTTTTGTTACATTTAACCAAGTATGCCCACTTATCCTATTTTTCAATTCCCACCCATGCAACCTCATTCATTCCCTTTACTCAACGCTATACATTCGAGTTTAGGGTGATGGATATATTAAGATCAAGGGTTAAATTTTGTGGTTATCAAAGAAATAGGCTATAGGCTCAACTTGGCTAACTAGGAATTCCAACATCTTTAGGTAGGCAAAAGGCTTGAAAGGCTAGCAAAGATGGCCTTTAATCACATACACAATTCGCATACAACATGTGGCATTGACAGAGATACCCAAGCAAGTTCTAGAATTTTAACAACATGAATGATACACTCAAATCACAACAAGATCGCAAAAGATAAAAGCGAAAGGCTCAAAAGCTCACGAGGCTTGTAAATATGTAATTCAAAGCTTCAAACCAAGTTTTCCATATCAACATGCTCAATGTTATCTATTCAAGCTCAATCAACTCATAACCAACATCCAATCCCAACAATATAAATTTTCAATCAACACACAAACAACAAGTTGCATCATGCCCGCCAACTCACTCTCTAACATCTAAGAAAGCAATAAACGTGCTAAAGCCATAAACGTGCTTCTAATGCAATGCAACCTAGAATGCTCTATATGCAACTATATGAAAACACACAACAATGCAATGAATTTTTTTCATCTACACTTTTCAAATATCAAAATACTACTTCTCCCCAAACTTGAATGAAATTGTACCTTTTTCTTATCGAAAGGGGAAAAATAGAATTTCAATAGTGAAAAGTGGAGATATACCTCGATCATCATGGCGGTGGCGGTGGGAAGTGGCCTTGTGAGATGTGCCACATTTGTAATTGTTGTAGCACTTGCCACGCCTCCTCGGACCTCCCCGTCATAGTCCTCCTAATGTGAGGAAATCACCCGATCTTTGCCGCCGCAAATCCTCCCTCTCGTTGCCTCAACTCTTCTCCTTGATGGCACAAGTCCTCCCCAAATGCATGTAGCATATCTTGAAATTCATTGCCTCGTTGGGACGTGCCACCATAAGAGGTTCCGGACGATCCCCACTATGTGAGGGTCGGGGGTAATCGCCGCCTCCATGTGAGGACTCGGGAATGTCATAGCCAAGTTGGAGGTGATGAGGTTCCACCCCCATTTCTCGCCCGTGTAGCTCCTCTTCCTCCGCCACCATATCCTCTTCATCCTGGAAGCCTTCAACTCGCGCCTCTTCCTTGCATCGATAGCATTCGTAACTCGTTATGTGCCTCGAGTTAAGCGAAAAAGTTGGTTGTCCGCCAAGGTATCTCTTGTGGAGTATCTCGGGTTAGGTAATGGAAATGCGGCACCTTTCTTCTGTAGAAGAACCAACACACCATCTTCATTTGCAATAAATTTCATGTGGTGCAAAGATGCCAAATTAACCCGAGTGCCGCCCGGTATAGGCTCCAAGCCTCTAAAATCAATGTTGAAATGTCGGACAATAGGGGTAATCGGACCCTATAAAAATAGTACCCCCTTCTCGCCTAGCCAACCTGCTCCACTTGCTCGCGAAAAAAGTAGGCGGCTGTGTTGTAGGGTGTATTTGTGAGCATACACCATAGTAGATACGACTCCCTAGTAATCATCCCTCCAATAGTAGATACAGCTCCCTAGTAATCATCCCTCCAATATTTGTGGCGGTCCGTGCGGCATACAACATAGGCCCCGTTTGTGGTGTTTCTACCAAAGATTCTCCAAAAGTCATATTGATCATAATTGGCCATCGGTCGGAAACGAGCATTCGTTGGAACCTCAAAGATGGTGTTCAATTGGGTAATAGATAGTTGCCTACGTACATTCCCCAACCGAAAGCGTGTCGATATGGTTCAAAAGCCCGCCTTGTTTGAGTACTTCTACGGTGCTAAAAACTCCAATGTGAATCGCTTAAAGGTCGGCCACCTTCGCTCATGAAATTGGTCCATCCGACCTTTGCGAAGAGACGCCAAACGTCCTCATGTATCCCCAAAGTTTGGGTACAGTCATCGTCGGCATAACGGGATGGAGCTATTTGGCGACCAACCAAGCGATTCCATCGCTCAACATCATTTGCATTTGTCAATACAACCCCATATGCCGCGGGGCTGTTCGAGTCTACCTCTTGCGTGCCTCGTCTCGTTGTACCGCCTCGCGCACGTCTTCTTCCACCTTGGGGATTCCGTCACAACCATGATAGAATTGGTTCTGAAATAAACTCTATTAGCATCCCAACAAGATCAATGGCAAGTAATAAAGTAGGGGTTTTAAGTGAATACATTAGGTGGTGCATATTGACTTCCCTACATCACTTTTATCTATCAAGCAATCCCCAAACAATCAAAAATTTTGACCATACTAGGAAATCATTAATCTTAAAGCTCAAACAATCATTGTACATGCCCCATTCATCAATATTTTATCCAGATTCTCCTCAATTACACAAGCCCACAAAGTGTTTGATAAATTGCCTTAAAGAAGATTTCATTCAAAACATAGCAAAAATATCAAAGCTAGAACCAATCATGATTCCCATTGCATAATTTACAAGAAATTCACAAGGAAAAACGATGTTCTTACCGGAATTGTCGAATTTCGACTCAAAGTGAACAACTTGAACCTTAGGTGCTTTTTTCTTCAACTTTCTTCAATCAAACTTGAATACAATGCAAATTGTAATTCTAATGTGATGGGGAGGGATTAAATGGGAGAATTTAGGTGGAAACTACAGAAATTTTGAAGACAATGAATGATGAGGGAGAGGGCGCGCGGGGAAGTTTTGAAAGGAAGAGCGAAGTGTTAAAACTGTTCTTATTTACGCCTCTCTCAGTAAGGCGCACGGTCGTGCGTTGGCTGGCGCACGGGTAACCCGTGCGCCATCCCGTAGAAAACTCCCGATCTGTAGGCGCATGGGTCGTGCCCATGGCACGGCCTACCCGTGCATACCAGATCGCAATTCAAATTTTTTTTTTTAAAAAAAAAAAACTTACAAAATTAGAATAAAACACACACACAAAAAATAAAAAATGAAATCCACACCAAAAACCGTTGGGTTGCCTCCCAATAAGCGCTATATTTAATGTTCGTTCCATCACGGTCTCGCAAGGTGATGGATGTCACCTCCTCTTGATTACCTCGATTGGAAGTAATGCTTAATCCTCCGCCGCTTACCATGAAAGTCTCTCCATCTTTTGTTAGCAATTCCACGACTCCGGGAGGATTCAATACTTTCTTTATCACGAAAGACCCCGACCACCTAGATTTGAGTTTTCCCACGAAAAGTTTAAGGCGTGAATTGTACAAGAGGACGGGTTCCCCTGGTAAAAATTCTCGTTTCTTAATCATTTTGTCGTGCCATTGTTTGGTTCTTTCTTTGTAAATTCGGGAATTTTCGTAAGCTTCATCCCGAAATTCTTCCATCTCATTTAAATGGAGCAACCTCTCTTCACCGGCCTTTTGAAAATCCAAATTCAGTTTCTTGACCGCCCAAAATGCTTTGTGCTCCAATTCTACCGGCAAATGGCACGACTTCCCAAAGACAAGTTGATATGGAGATGTGCCCAACGGTGTCTTATATGCGATTCGACGCCCCATAGAGCATCATCCAATTTTAATGCCTAATCCTTTCGGTTGATGTTGATGTTAACCGTCTTCTCAAGAATCTGCTTTGATCTCCCCGGTTGGCTACTTCGGCTTGCCCATTGGCTTGTGGATGGTATGCCAATGCAACTTTATGTTTCACCCCATATTTTGCCAACAAGTTGCTCATCGGTTTATTTACAAAATGCGACCCTCCATCACTAATTAAAGCTCTTGAGTGCCGAATCGAGTAAATATATTTTTCTTAAGGAACCGCATCACAACTTGAGCATCATTTGTTTTGGAAGGAATTGCCTCTACCCAACGGGATACATACTCCACTCGCAAGTAGAATATATTGATAGCCCGAAGATGATGGAAATGGGCCCATAAAATCAATCCCCAAACATCGAACAATTTAACTTCGATTACATTTGTCATCGGCATCTCGTGTCTTCTGGAAATGCTGCCCATTCATTGACACCTGTCACATTGTTGCACAAACAAATAACAATCATTAAATAGAGTGGGCCAGTATAGCCCACTCTGCAATACCTTCGTCGCGGTGCGGGTTGGGCCAAAATGTCCGCCAGAGGGTGCGGAGTGACATCACAGGGACTCCTCCCCATTCTTCTTGAGGTATGCATCTTCTTATGATTTTGTCAGCGCACCTCTTAAAGATTAGGGTGTCGTCCCACATGTAAAACTTGACGTCATGTAGGAATTTATTCTTCTGGTATGACGATAGATTTGGAGGTAAAACTCCCGCAGCCAAATAGTTGACAAAATCCGCATACCACGGAAATTTTGCCTCGAGCATGAGTAATCGTTCATCAGGAAATTCCTCTTTTATCAATTTCGTGCTTCTTTGCGAGCCTTCTTGATTTTCAATTCGAGACAAGTGGTCCGCTACCACATTCTCACATCCCTTCCGGTCCTTTATTTCTACATCGAACTCTTGCAACAATAAGATCCACCGAATTAACCTTGGTTTCGCATCCTTCTTATCAAACAGATATTTGATGGCCGCATGGTCTGTGTGAACAATCATTTTTGTCCCAATCAAGTATGATCGGAATTTATCAAATGCGAAAACAATCGCCAACATCTCCTTCTCAGTAATGGTATAATTCTGTTGAGCGTTGTCCAACGTTCTACTGGCATAGTAGATGGATCTAAACAATTTTTCCCTCTTTTGACCGAGAACAGCCCCTACCGCAAAATCGCTCGCATCACACATCAATTCAAACGGTTGACTCCAATCTGGGGCGACAAGAATAGGTGCGGTCACCAATGCCTTCTTCAAGGTGTCAAACGCCTGCAAACAATCATTGGAAAAATTGAAAGCAACATCTTTTTCTAGCAATTGGCTCAAAGGCTTAGAAATTTTAGAAAAGTCACGGATAAACCTTCTATAGAATCCGGCGTGGCCCAAGAAGCTCCGAATAGCTTTTTCGTTTGTAGGAGGTGGTAATTTCTCGATCGCTACAATCTTTGCCCGATCTACTTCCAAACCTGCAGCAGAGACTCGATGACCAAGTACAATGCCATCGCGTACCATAAAATGGCACTTTTCCCAATTTAGTACGAGATTGGTCTCTTCACATCGCTGCAAGACTAGGAAAAGATTGTGAAGACAATTACCAAAAGAATCACCAAACACAGAGAAATCGTCCATAAACACCTCCATAACTTTTTTCAATAAGATCGTGAAATATAGCCATCATACAACGTTGGAAAGTGGCGGTGCATTACATAACCCAAAATGGCATGCGACGAAATGCAAATGTGCCATAAGGACATGTAAATGTTGTTTTCTCCTGGTCTTCCGCGCAATCATGATTTGATTGTACCCGGAATAACCATCTAAAAAGCAATAATAATCATAACCTACAAGACGATCCAACATCATATCTATAAAGGGGAGGGGAAAATGATCTTTTCGAGTGGCATCATTTAGTTTTCTATAATCAATGCAAATTCGCCACCCGGTAACAATTCTAGTAGCAATCAATTCTTCATTCTCATTTTTCACGATCACCCCCCCCTTTTCGGCACCACTTGTACCGGACTTACCCATTAACTATCAGATATAGCATAAATGATACCAGCATCTAACCATTTCAATACTTCCTTCCTAACCACATCTTGCATGATAGGGTTTAGTCTTCTTTGGTTTTGCACTGATGGTTTGTAAACATCTTCCATCCGAATTTTATGCATTACAATAGATGGACTTATGCCTTTTAAATCAGTTATAGACCATCCTAGTGTCGACTTATGTGTTCGTAAAACCCTTAACAATTTATCAAGTTGAGTAGGAGTAAGAAGAGATGAAACGATTACCGGATTTGCATTATTCGCCCAAAGAAATACATATTTGAGGTGTTCGGGTAATTGCTTGAGTTCCGGAGTCGACGTTGTTGTCTCAGGGTCACGCACGGGCTGCCTGTGCTCAGGCGCACGGGTCGTGCGTGATCCCCTGTCTTCAGTTCTTCCTTCGGCATCACGCACGGGTTTCCCGTACTCCATCACATGGCCCGTGCGCCCTTCAGGGTTCTCAACCATTCCTTCGGCATCACGCACGGGTTTCCCGTGCGTTGACGCATGAGTCGTGCGTTTCTGCAAGTTTGGCTCCCTTATTTCTGATTTTGCATTCTCGCCCCTTGCGCTTCTAGGTAGCTCCTGCATATGATCTAAGGCACAAACATAGTCGTACAAATCTTGGTTATCAAAATCAAGTACAACACTCGACATTGAGCACGAGTGGGTTAGACCAAATTCCAAATCATCTGTAGACAATGTATGATCAACATAATCCTCAATGTATGAACTAACTATATCCAAAAAATTACAATTCTACATCGTATCATGAAATTTCATCGCCATATATATAGAAAATAAAATGTGCTCATCATTAACTCGTAAAGTGAGCTCTCCCTTTTGTACGTCTATTAAGGCTTTACCAGTAGCAAGAAATGGACGTCCAAGTATCAGTGGAACGTCACGATCTTCTTCCATATCAAGAACCAAGAAATCCACAGGGAATATAAATTTATCAACTTTTACCAGCACGTCTTCTATAATCCCCTTTGGATATGTAAGTGACCGGTCCGCAAGTTGCAATGTAACCGTGGTTGGCGTCGCTTTGCCTAGTCCAAGCTTCCTGAAAATGGACAAAGGCATCAAATTAATACTTGCCCCCAAGTCACACAACGCTTTATTAAAGAAGTTACCACCAATGGCACAAGGGATAGTGAAACTCCCCGGACCTTTCAGTTTTTGTGGCAGCTTTCTTTGAATGATCGCGCTACATTCTTCCGTCAAATTCACCGTTTCAAAGCTTGTCATCTTCCTCTTCTTTGACATAACATCCTTAAGAAATTTCGCATAATTTGGCATTTGCTCTAGTGCGTCTGCAAAATGAATGTTAATGTGCAATTTCTTAAATATATCAAGGAATTTTGCAAATTGATCATCAAGCTTTTTCTTTTGAAATCTTTGAGGAAAGGGAAGAGAGATAGGTAATGTTGATATATTAGAGTTAGATGATGATTTAAGCTTCTCAGCCCCTGTTTGTTCCTCCTCTTGTCTCTCTTTTTCCCCATTTACTTCAACACCTTCTTTCATCACCAATTCAACGTCTCTCGACTTAGATGCTTCCTCCGAAATTTTCAGATTTCCAGATTTTTCTTTAGGCCCATCATATTCCGTACCACTCCGTAACCAAATAGCCTTGCATTGCTCCTTAGGATTAACTTTCATGTTACTCGGAAATTAACCCCTTTGATGTTGTCCACCCACAATTGTAGCCAATTGGCCCACTTGAGTTTCAAGACTCTTCATCGAACTTGTCATTTGGGTCATTTGTAGCTCCACCTTATCCAACCTTGAATCTTGCCTAGCGGCGACTCCGTGTCACTCATGAATGCGTTTGATTGATTTATGAACGAGGTGAGTGCATCTTCCAAAGATGATTTGCCTTCCACATTAGCACCCCCATTAGATGTATTAAATCTCGGTGGTGGTTGCAACACATTCTTTGTATTGACATAGGAAAAATTTTCACGGTTTCTCAATCCCGGATGGTAGTGTGTTGGGTTTGAATTGCTCCGGAAATTGTTGAAATTCCAGTTATTCACATAATTTACCTCCTCCATCGGATATAGAAGAGCTTCACTACCCGTGTTCATGCTTGCTTCTGGCCCTTTCGTTAAAACACTTAATTGGTTGTCAATGCCGCCACTTGTGCCGTCAATACCTTAATTGGGTCTGAATCCGAAATTTCAGCTACTCTTTGTAAATTGGATCTTTCAGACGGCCACTGGTAACTGTTCATAGCCATTTCTTCAAGAAGATTTAAGGCATCTTGTGGAAACCTTGCCAACAATGCTCCTCCCGCTGTGGCATCAACAAAAGCCCTCGTTTGCCTCATTAAACCATTGTAGAAGAAACATAATTGTTGATCCCCCGGGAAGCCGTGTTGTGGACATCTTCTTAATAGATCCCTAAATCGTTCCCAAGCCTCGTACAAAGGCTCGGAGTCAAACTGTTGGAATTGAGTGATCTCACTTTTGGGCTGCAAAGTTTTGCTTGGTGGAAAGAATTTAAACAAAAACTTTTGGCTCAAATCGTCCCATGTGCTCACACTTCCTTGCGTCAAAGTACCCAACCAATTTCTCGCCTTATCCCTCAAAGAGAAAGGGAATAGGCGCAATCTTATGGCATCATCCGAAACGCCATTCATTTTTATTGTGTTGCATATTTGGACGAAATGTGCAAGGTGAGAATTAGGATCTTCGATTCGAAACCCCAAACCGGTTCTTTGTACCATGTTTATCAGTGTCGGTTTAAGCTCGAAATTGTTGGCATTTATCGGGATATGAGAAATACCACCGTAATTACGATTCGTTTGTGGTCGAAAGTAATCACGAATGGCTTGATGTTGAACTCGTATCGGTAACGTTTACTCCATTATTCCCTGGTATTGGTAGCTCATTGATCCCCCGATCCCATTGTTACCCCCGTGTTCTTCCTCCAAATCCCCATTATCGGATTTTGTTATCTTTCACCCGACTAGTGGTAGCAATGATTCTTCTCGCGAAAGCCTCAACTTCCTGTATGAGCGATTAAGTCTCCTCGCCTTAGCGTGTGTTCATGCACTACCCGGACCAAACTAAAAGGAACAAGTCAAATAATGTAGAATTAAATTTAAACCAAAATATATAATAAAAATGTCTAAATTAAGAATAATTCTATCTATCGCAATATTAGCACAAAAAATTGTATTAGTCCCGAACGGCGCCAAAAACTTGTTCGCCTTATTTTTAGCTTCACCGCAAGTGTACGGTGTACGTTATAGGAAAAGGGTAGCAAGGTCGTATCCACGGAGACTAATAAATTAATATGCTAAGTATTGATCTAAGATAGTCTTATTTTTATTTAGACGATCTAAATCGAATGATTGTTGTATTGAGATTAAGACAATTTAAATCACTAAAACACAAGATTAAGATAATACAAATGATAGAAGAATCAAGATAATGAAATGGATTTCCGAGTTAAGGTTTCAATTAATAACCCTCTTGTTATCCGATTTAATCAAAGCCAAGTTATTATCAATATTCCTATAAGACGATCACAAAGCTATTTTATCCTCCCTCTCGAGATGCATATAAAACATAGATTGAAATACTTGTGCTAGCATCTCTACTCACATGAAGTACTCAACTCCCAAAAGTTCAAAAGATCAAATGCCTTCACAAATATTTACAAACCTCTCGATTCATGCAAATATCCATGTTGAGTACTCAAGATCTAATATTGAAACTCATCTCTCGAATTATGAATCAATATATCAAACAAGTTAAATCATTGATCAAGTGATAAAACAAGAATAAGCTCAAAGTACTCAAATAGGTTTCAAGATAATAACTTCAACTAGAATTAAAACATCCAACAAGATTTCATTAATCTACTTCCAAAACCCGGAAATCTAAAGTGTTTAGCTACACATGTTCTCTAAACAATCCACATACAAATTGATCATAGCCATGACAATTAGAAAATGAAAGATGAAAACTACAAGAGAAGCAAAAAACTTAGGAAAGTCGACAATCTCTCGATATATCTCCGTTCCTTGAGCTCCTGCAACCCGATTATCCCTTGATGTCTTCTTCCAAGAATATACTCTTGTCTTGTGTTGTAGATCCCAAAAATGCCGAAAAATCCCTTGTGTGCGCCCCCAAAAAGCCTTTTTATACCCACTTTCGGGTTTAGGGCATAATGTTGCAGACATGGGATTCAGCCACAGACGCACGGGTCGTGCGCCCCATGCGCGGCTACCCGTGACGCTACCCCATAGAAAACATTCTTCTGTCATTCACGGGTCGAAAACATTCAGCTACCCGCGGCGCCACTCGTAGAAAACATTCGGTCGTCCGCACACACGGTCGTGGCGTGGGCGCACGGGCTACCCATGTGCCAAGTCAAGCTCTAAATTTCTTCATTCAGGGGTGCACGGGTGGTGCTAAGGCACGCTCAACCCGTGCGCTCCTCGTATTTTCCTTATACGCTCATCTTTCGCTCGTTCACTTCGCTGTATACTCACTCAATTCTCGGTGTTTCCACTTTGTGATGCTCGTATTTGTATTCAAATTGCTTCAAATATCATTAGATTCCTACAAAACAAACAAAGTGTAATATCTTTTGCCAAAAGAGTGAATACATAACATTTTACACGAGTATATGCATGCGTACTCACCATATTAGCCATAAAAATGCCCCAAAATACATGTAAAACTCACGCCTATCAAAGATAGGCAAGAAATAAGTGATGAATGTAAAAGACACAAGGCAATTTGATAGTGGTTCGAGGATGTTTTAATTGCTCTACTCCACTCTTTTCCAACTCCTGGAGGTAATCAACTAATGCAACAGCTTACAAAACGGATACAACAGTCACAAGTAGGCTTTGATCACACATCCAACTCTACTCCTGGGACTCAGCTTCTTCATAAAGCAGCTGCCACACTACTTTAGCTTCTTCAAACCCTTCGAACTTGATCATATAGCCCTCCAATGGATTCAAAGCAAAGACTGTACTTCCTTCACTTCGTGGATGTGCATACCTCTTTGTTCTTGAAAATAATTTTTCCTCTTCAACAGGTTGAAGTTTTTCTTCTTTCACTGAGTGTGTTAGATAGATTCACTTTGAAAGTAGGCTTGAGGATTAGAATGAATAGCTTGAGAGTGTTTTGCTTGCTTTGCTCAGATTGCTTGTGTTTGCCTTAGTTGCTCTCTCTTCTTTCAAAATTGTTCCTCACCTTTTATAGTGACAATTTGGAAAAGTGTCCATTGAAGAGATATATATTTTTCAAACTTAACTTATTGATCGTTGGCTTGTCTTGTTGTGCAAATGGCTATTGATATTGACCCTTCCTTAATTTAATGCTCTGCAGTTGCCTCGAATCATCACGTAGTCCGCGAACTTCCCATTGGTTCTCGCCTACTTGCACTCTTTCGATTAGACAACTTTAAGGTTGCGGTTTGCCGCCTTACCATTTTGGGTAAGTCTTTAACTTTTCTTTGCAACGGATTTCTTCAGTTTCTTCGCGTCCTTAAGTTGCTTTACTCTTTTATTGAGTCTTCTCTATATCCGGGGATGACTCAGGTTGTTAGAGCCGACAAAGAACTTCTTTACTTGACTAAACCTCTTCTTCGATACTCACCGCACCTCACCGATTCTTCACCGCATCTTTTAGTCAACTTTTTGCGATCTTCAACTCGACTTCTTCACTCACTTTATATCATATCTATTATATAATTGAAATACAACGAAAATGGGTGCCAACTTTTAATCTAAGTTTTGTGTGCATCATCAAAATCTATAAAAATAAATTTCCCAACACTTTTTTCCTATTTGTTTGATTTTTATGTTAAAAAAGATAAGTGTATTTGTAACATAAAATTTTGTTGTCTCGCAAAATAACAAATAATAAAAATTGTAAAAATTGAATTTATATGAATCAAAATATCAAAAAGGTTACAATCTCTGGAAAATTTTCTTATTCTTTTCTTCAAGAACGAGATTATTGAGATTTGAGACTTTGGAGATAAACTTGATTTGATCTTACCCAAACTTGACTTTGAATTTGAATAGCGTTAACTTGGGTACATTACAACTTAATCACGAAACAGACGTGAAATATTTAACAATATTTGACTTTGGATATAAATTTTTTTTTGGTGGAATTGACTATTTGATTTTCCTCCAAGATGAACTAAATTTCAAGAGAAGGTCTCTTGTGAGACCGTCTTACGGATACAAATCTGTAAGACGGATCCACACCCAAACCCAGATCCATACCCAATCCAACCAAGAAAAAAAAAGAAATAAAAAATTATATATGCTCTCTCCCTTAATTTCTCGATCCTTCCTTTCCTCCGTCCCCCCAAATATCCAACCACACCCCGCCACCACAACCAGACCACCTCTTCGCCACTCTATATCTTACCTTTCTCCCCATTCTCCCGCCATATATCTCTCTGTTGATATGTAAATGTTCTTGAGCGGAAAAAATCGATTGAAACTTTAATGATCTCAGAAAAGATTGTAAGGATGGTATTAATAAATATTAGGTTTTTAAGGTTTTAAGCTCCATTAATGGAGTTTTTGGGTTTAAGGTCTTGAAGCTTTGGTTTTGAAGGGAAAAGAAGAAAAATTAAATAATGGAAAAATGAGGAGAAGACGAAAGGAAGAAAAAGAAAAAAACAAAAAATGGGAAAAATCACTTTGAAACCACCATTGAAAAGTATTAAATGTTGAATTGAAAAGTATTATAGATTGAACTTAAAAGTATTACACATTTGAGTGAAAGATATTTCATGTTGAAAAAAGTATTACATGTTGAATTAAAAGTATTACAATTTTAAGTGAAAAGGTATTAGTGAAAAAGTAATATAACTTTAAGTGGAAATTAGTACACAATTAAGTGAAAAAGTATTTCAATTTTAAGTAGAAAATATTTCACAATGGCAAAAACTTGTGTAAGACGTTAGCACAGTGCGCCGAGTGATACTTTTAGTATAAAACATGATACTTTTGGTGTAAAAAGTGATACATTATCTGAATATATACACTAAAATTAAGTGTATTCAAAAAAAAGTATGACTTTTTACACTAAAAGTATCACATTTTATACTATAAGTATCATTTTTTACCCTAAAAGTGCAATTCATCGCACCATGCGACCGTCTTATATGAGATCTACTCTTTAACAATTAAATGAAAAAGTATTACACGTTGAATTGAAAAGTATTATACGTTGAACTAAAAAATATTACTTATTTGCAGAAAAGTAATACTTATTAATTATTCAAAATCATGTCAATTTTGTTACTTTAAAAATATATACTTTTCAAATTAAAAGTGATACTTTTAGAGAAAAACTTATACTTTATCATCAAATCCAGATGTTAGCCTAATTTTAATGAAAATAGCACCACCCTTTAACACGTACAAATTAGTGTCATCGCTCTTCTAACAATAAATCTTTCAGGTTATGAGATTGTTGGTTTCGAGGTTGTTCCAAGTATTGTAAAATATGACAATAAAAATATGGCAAAACTCCACCCCTATGATAATCACATTCATAAGATGACCACAGAACTTAAAAAGTTTTAGGTTATAATGGAGCAAGAAAAAATGTAATCACTTAGGAGTTTGAGTTTGCAAAAAGTAACATCAAGTGGCCATCATGATGGGATGCATATCTGAAGATGGAAGTTGGTCTAGACCACTGTTCTCAATTTTTAACTCGTTGATGGTGATTTTGTTATTGGTTTTATTGCTTTTATCATATTTTTGAGAACATGTTTTTGCGGCTCTGGTTACATGTCGAACACTGAGGTATGATGTTGGGAGGAATGATATTGCTTTATCTTTTCTTTTGAATTTCCGCTGATTATTTCGGTGTACAAATGTGGAGGTTATGAAATGATCGTCAGAAGGGTAGAGATCGACCCTTCAAATATTTACAAAGGTGCCACTGGGTTTGGGCATAGACCCGTCTCACAAAATACGACCCGTGAGATGGTCTCATATGAGTGTTTGGCAAATTTCAATAACGTTGACCCGAGAAACTTGATAGCGTATTCCCAAATTAGACGCTGGGATCTGAGTCAAATCTGTGATGAATACCTTGCCTTTTGCTTTGAACATCGTAGATATTCATGAATTTGTTCTTCTTGAATTGAGAGAATTTTTTCCACCGTATTTCTTGCTTGAATTTCTTCTCTTCAACTCGTGATTTAATTGTTTGAGAATGACCTCTATTTATACTTGTAGAATATGAATTCTTGGATAAATCATGGATGCAAAGACTTGATTTAATTGATCGTTCAATATCTGATATTTATTTATCTCTCTAATCACAAGATACGAGAAATGTAATAAAAGATAATGATTACTTCAATATCTTATCAAAATAAGTCTAATCTCTAAGTGTCAAATCTCAATCTTGTTAGAGCAAGTCTCTTGTGAGACGGTCTCACTGGATCTAACCGTGAGACGGACCTCCTAAGGGCTCCGTCTGAGAACATGAACCATGAAAATAAATTTAAAAATAATAATGAACCATGAAAAAACAAAAATAAACCCTAAAAACATGAACCATAAAGAATAAACCCGAAAAATAAAAATAAACAAAAAAAAAAATAAACCCTAAAAAAAACTAAAAATCCTAAAAACCCAAATCAATTAAAAATAAACCCAAGAAATAAAATAAACCCTAAAAAAACAAATATAACCCTAAGAAAAATAAAATCTGAATAAAAAAACCTTTAAAACTTTGTGTAGGCTCCGTCTCACGGATCTAAATCCGTGAGACCGTCTCACGCAAGTTTTTGCCATCTTGTTATATTTTTTTTATGAGGAAATCTTGTTATATTTCAGTATCATATACTAATATTGCAGTTTTTCTGCATTTTGTTCCATACCACTTCTATTTTGTAAAAAGAAAAAAAATAAGAAACAAACTGGTAACTTGCCAAAATTTCTATGAATAGAATATGTGAACCGAGTATTTTGTTAGATTTTCTAACACACGGACAAACCGGCAACATACCCGAAATTGGACCACCAAACACTGTTACACGTTTGAATGTCGTACATGTCTCTCATTGATTAGAAATATTTAATCAAATATTTCAATGATAATAATAAATAAAAAATTTGGACCACGTGAAGCGTCTTGTATGTATTGTTTAAGATGACAACATTTTAAAAATATACTATATTAATCTATTATTTTTGTTTTCCAATGCAAACAAATAATATAATACGTAGTTCTTATTATAATTTATTGTGGAACTTTTCACATAAATTTATTCTTTTCAAAATAAAGTAATGTATCCATATATTTGTCTAGGACTGACAATGTGTGACAAAACAAGATAATATGATACAATTATAAACTCTGTTACACACACAAATTATACGATAAAAAATGACACGACATTACCTAACACAAAACACGTAACATAAAATAATAGTGCGACACGAACACGACATTCGACATGACGACACAATTTGCCACCTCTAACATTTTTTCATAATTTAAGAGAGCAAGGTTACTTCAATGGCTAAACTGAAAATATCCTTATGAGGAAAAAGGTGAAAATCTATGGTGGCACCAAGAAATGTGAGAACAGGGATAGACGCAAACGCGCTGAATCCAGTCCGTAAACAGCGGCATTGCTCCTTCATCAAACATTATTTCAATTTCCACATCAAACCCACAATAATCATCAATCTACTCGAATCCCAAAGGAAAACTGACTCTCTGTCGGCGAATCTTCTTCTTCTTCTTCGTCATTTTGCTTCTGTATAGACAGAGAAATATATTTATGTGTATATGTTGATGAGTGTATGTATTGCTGGTTCAAGAGAGAGGAACATACACTGAACCCACACTCACAGACCTAGACACGGTTTTTTTTTTCTCTCTCTAGCTGATGGGCTCGGAAAGCACGTTTTCAGCTCAGAAGCGAACCTCCAGCGCGCTTCCGACCACCGTGAACGGCGGCGCGCGCGGTCGTCCCGCTTCTTTCCTCCCCCGGGGGAGGCAGATCAATAATAAAACCTTCAATAACATCAAGATCACAATCCTATGTGGCTTCGTCACCATCCTCGTACTTCGCGGCACTATCGGACTAGGCAATCTCGTTTCTCCCGGAGCGGACGCTGAGAATCAGCACCTCATCGAAGAGACAAAGCGGATCGTTGACGAGATCCGGTCCGGTGAAGACGCCACTGACCCGGATGACCAACCCGAGGAGCTCTTCAACCCGAATATGACTTTCGTTCTAGGACCTAAAATCACCACCTGGGATCGAGACAGGAAGGTATGGCTTCAGAGAAACCCGAAGTTTCCGCAGTATGTTAATGGAAGACCTAGGATTATGCTTGTTACAGGTTCACCTCCGAACCCTTGCGACAATGCCATTGGGGATCATTACTTGTTGAAAGCCCTTAAGAATAAGATTGATTATTGTAGGATTCATGGGATTGAAATTGTGTATAATATGGCACATTTGGATAAGGAGATGGCAGGGTACTGGGCAAAACTGCCGTTGATTCGTCGGCTGATGTTATCCCATCCGGAGGTGGAGTGGATTTGGTGGATGGATAGTGATGCATTGTTTACTGATATGGTCTTCGAGATACCTGTTCTCAAGTATAAGAATCATAATATGGTTATTCATGGTTATCCTGATTTATTGTTCGAACAGAAATCGTGGATTGCGTTGAACACGGGTAGTTTCTTGTTCAGAAACTGCCAGTGGTCATTGGATTTGTTGGATGCTTGGGCGCCGATGGGGCCTAAGGGTCCGGTTCGTGAGGAGGCCGGAAAAATCCTGACCGCTAATTTGAAGGGTCGACCGGCATTTGAGGCGGACGATCAGTCTGCATTGATATACCTCCTGATTTCACAGAAGGATAAGTGGACGAACAAGGTTTTCGTCGAGAACTCGTATTATTTGCACGGGTTTTGGGAGGGTCTGGTGGATCGTTATGAGGAGATGATTGAGAAGTACCATCCAGGGTTGGGTGATGATAGGTGGCCGTTTGTGACGCATTTTGTCGGTTGTAAACCTTGTGGGAGTTATGGAGATTACCCAGTAAAGAGGTGTTTGAAGAGTATGGAGAGGGCTTTCAACTTTGCGGACAATCAAGTTCTGAACTTGTATGGGTTTAGGCATAGGGGATTGGTGAGCCCAAATATTAAGAGGATCCGGAACGAGACTGTTACTCCTTTGGTGAATGTAGATCAGTTTGCTATTCGGCATTCAGTGCATCAGGGCAGGGGATCTAGGAGCTAGCTAGTATACTATGCATGTTCGCAACAAACACTATGTAGGTAATGCGAATGTTAGTTATTTATTTGATTTACTTTCCACAGAAGTAAGTCCATTATTGAATCTTCTATCAGCTTAGTATAAACTTGAATTTTTTTGTTTTTTCTGTTATCTACTTTCTGGAAGTCTTAGGAAATGATGTTCTGCTGTAGCGGCTTGACTTCCGTTCAGCTAATTTGTCTGAAACTATAATGGTTTACGTAATAAGAAATTCTTTTTTACATGCTAATCGTAGTGGCTCTTTTTATTTCTGATATGGTGTAGAATTTCTAAACACATGCTACTTTGGCATAAAGGGTTATTATATCTCATTGGTCTGTTACAAATGAAATCCATTAATGCTAGTCTTTAGATATTACACCGTTGAAACTATGGAATTGGATGTGGAGTAAATGTCCACATTTCCTCTTGCTTCCTATGTGCCTTAATTTGTCTACTCGAGGCATTAGTTAGATAATTTTAAGAATGACAGCTGAAAAGGATAGTAAATATTAATGTGGTTAAATGTAAATGGTAGAAAATTGATGATCCTGTTTAGAAGCAGTCTTGTTACTTGTTAGTATACCATACATGTGAGCGAAAAACATTATGTAGGCAATGTGAAGTTAGTTATTTATTGAGTTTAAGTTCCACCGCAGTAAAGTAATCTACTATCAGCTTAATATAAACTTGAACTTTCTTGTTTTGGTTATTTACTTTCTGGAAGTCTTAGCAAATGATGTTTTTGTTGTTGCGGCTTGACTTCATTCAACTAATTTTGTCTGAAACTATAATGGTTTGTGTAATTAGAAAGTTGTTTTTTTTACATGCTAATTGTAGTGGCTTATTTATTTCTATTTGCAGAGTTTCTAAACACATGCTGCTTCTGCATAAAGCGTTACTGTGTCCCATTGGTCTAGTGCATACAAAATCCATTATTTCAATGCTAGGCTTTTATATATTACAACATTAAAACTGTGAATTGGATATTGTGGAGTAAACATCCACTTTTTTCCTTGCTTCCTATGTGGCTTAATTTGTCGAGTGAGATATCATTAGATAATTTTAAGAACAGCAGCAAAACAGGATAGTAAATGAAGCAGGGTTAATAGTAATAGGTAGAATATTGAAGCTTCCTATTGATCGGCAGTCGAATGTAGATGTAGGATGCCTTCTGCTTATGAGTTAGTTAGTACCTTTTTTCCAATGGATTTGATAACTATCAATGTCCCTGTATTAACTTTGTAATGACATTAAGCTAGGCTGTTCCCCCAAATCGTTCTGCTTGGTCAGTTACATCTTTTTCAGGTAGCAAATTTTAAGTGATTGATTTGATTTTTTTTGTTTTTTCTTAGTCTATCTGTTGCGACTATAACACATCTTCTTCTGAAGGCTGTAAAATACATGAGATTGAAGAACCACTGTAAAATCAAAATGAAGTTCTGATGACATTGTGATCACATGCATTGGGAGTATTTGCAATCACTAAAAAACGTACTTCTTTTTTTTTTTTTTTTTTTGGCACTTTATAGCGTTTGGAAATGCCTACTTCTGCTTCTGAGTCTATTTCATATATCGAAATCTAAAAGCAGGAAGGGGTGCTTTAGATTACTATTTCTACTTTTAGTTTGACCTTTACAAACAAATAAGTATTTTCCCAACTTTTTCACCAAACAATGTCAACTTCTGATCAAATCAATGGCACATCATTTGTTTTTGTTTATTTTTTTATTTTCTACTTTTTGGTGTATTGAGATATCTGTTGCTTCCCATTTCATTAGTGCAAATTCTTATGCAAACCATAAAATTCTTATGCTACGCGTATATGCTGTGTACAAATTACCAAGTTGCTTGTTATTAAAGGGTAGACTTGAAATTGTTGAGCTCTCATCTTTCTTGTACTCATTATGATAATTGTCACTCTTATTGCCTGATTTCTTGATTTGGTTAAGTCTTTTATGGATAACTACAAAAACGACGCTGAGGTTTAGCCTAATTACAAAAAGCTTAAGTTATCTTTCAAAATTAACTATACCTCTTTAAAGTGTTACAAACACCCCCTTGAGATTTGTATTTAGCTAACAAATACCCCTTTTTGAAGATGTAATTTGTGAATGAGAAATAAATGTTTAGGGGGCATCCTTAATTTTAAAAGATAGTTGGGTTATTTTAATTAGGCTAAATCTCATGGGTGTTTTTGGAATTAGCCCATTCTTTTTAACTGATCCTGGTGTATTTAAAGTTGCATGATTGGCAATTATTGCTTGTCTTTGTATGTTCTTTTTGCGTGTGATTCCTTCTGAAAGGGCTAACTAAAGAAACTTACGGTGAACTTGTAGCTTTAGTGGTTAATGATTAAAAATTTTATTATCTAGTTCAAATTAGTGTTTTAGTGTTTTATTATTTTATCCCCAAACTTATTACAAAAAAATAAAAAATTTTCGGCATTTTTGAAGGAATTTAATGTTTGAATGTTCTTTTGGTACTTTTTTTTATAATGGTTTTGAAAGCCAGATTACACGGGAAATTTATCAAATGAACGAATAATTTTGTACCAAATAGCAGGTGTCTTTTAGCTTCTATCCATTCAGGAATTATCTAAGCTGAACGTAAGAAGGAAGGTCTCTGAAATAAATAATTTATTGTCTTAACAAAGTGAGTTAGAAGATGATGGGACCAATAATATATAAACTCGTTTTTTCTTTGTATGAAGAAATTGAATGAGTATTCTTGTGGAATGAAATAAAATTATGGAGATGAATTATTAGACTTGTATAACTACTGAAGATACAATATCAAGAAACTTTACTTGTTAGATAGTAGGTCTTTTGTAGGACAAGATTCCGTAAGACGGATTTTATTTTTAACGACCCGAAGTTGAAGGCGGTCTGATTTAACCTGGCCCACCCACACGCCATCCGCCTGAATCGATGATATTTAACCCGCCCGCTTGTTGTTCTACCATTACACCACTACTTTGAGTATAATTTCAAGATAACAATATATATAAACTCATTCCTAAATATTTGATAAATTAAAAAAATTAAAAACGCCTCTAAATTGCAGAGGCTAAGAATAAAACCCAAGTCTATTAAAAAAAAACATTTCACATTATATCAATAAATGGATACTTATAAAAAGTTACTTTAACTACATATTTATTTTTTATTTTTTTCTTTTTTTGTTCCTATTTTGAATAGGGAATGAGATTTGATGAAGGACAATTATCTCAACAAACGGATGTTTATTTATAAAAGTGTTAAACTATATCATATTTTTTTATTTTTCTTTCTTTCCTTCATTTCTAATTTGTGACTATATTAAAAACATGATTTAATCTCAAAAACTAGATATTTTAACGTATAAAAGTTGTTTTTAATATGTTATATATTTTATTATAATATATTCATAATTTGTGGTTATATTAAAAAACATGATACTTTATCTCAAACAATAGATACTTTAACGTATAAAAGTGTTACTTTAATCATATATATATATATATATATATATTATATTATATATATTTATTATAATATATTCATAATTTGTGACTATATTAAAAAATATGTTATTTTATCTCAAAAAACAAATAATTTTACTTATAAAAGTATTACTTTAACTCTATCATATTTATTATTCATCTTTCTTTGTATTTATTATTAAAAATATAATACTTTATTTAAAAAATTAGATATTTTTACTCTTAAAACAAGATATTTTGTCTCAAAAAAATATATAGTTTTACTCATAAAGGTGTTATTAACTCGATATATTTATTTGTTCTTCAATGTAATGTTTTTTTTAATAGGGTAAAATTCACTTTACCCCAATTTTTAGTTTGTATCAAATACCCCTTCTACTATTAAAACCTTCAAATACCCCTAAATTATAAAACTCATATTAATGGACAAAATTACCCTTAATTTAAGTGAAATATTAAATTTACTTTATTTGCACTTTTATATTTAAATATCAATCAATTTAATCTCAATTTTTAAGCCATACTTGATTTATTAAATAAAAGTAATCTTAGATAAAATATTAAAATAACTATATAGTTTGATATAACTTTAATATTATACAAAAGCCACATAAAATATTTTTTACGTAAATGATTATTATTATTATTTTAAATGTACATATTTAATAACAAAATAATACATATAGACTCAAATTAGTATATATTATTCAATTAGACTTATTGCTTTGTTATGTATGGTACATATATTTTAATTATAATATATTAACCGATCAAATCACAATGTGAAGTATTTATTACGGGTTGAAAGTGAAATTAATAGAGGTTATAAAAATAAATTATTGTACAATATTATTGTAACTAAGAACTTATAATGATGAAATAAGAAATATAAATATCTAAAATATGCTTCTAAAATAACATAATATAAATTTTTATTACGTTATTTTTTATTTAACGTTATTAATAATTTATTTAGCTATTTTTATTTTAAATCGAATTAAGATTACTTAAAAATCCTCTTAAATAATATGTTTTGACCTAAAGATTCATTCTTATATGATGAAATACTTATAAATATAAGTTTTTCTTTTCTCTTTTATTGAAAGCACTTATAAATATAAGTTAACATCAACTAACTTGACCTTAATTTAATACTTGTGACATATATATTTACCATGATGACAATATAAATTTTGTTTATTTAAAAAAATTAATGGCATTCTCTGTATTTTTAAATTATATTTTTATTGTACATACCATATTGAATTATAGATTTATTTATGTAATTAAATAAAAATAAAAAAATCCGTGTTAAACAATTTTTAATATTAGAGAAGGTTACATATGCTTCAATGTTTAGGTGTTCAATATCCATTTTGTTGTTTATAATGGTTTTAATAGCCAGATTACACGGGAAATGATCAAATGAACGAATAATTAGATAGTGTACCAAATATCATAAAAGTTTTATTTAATTCAGGAATTATCTAAGCTGAACGTAAGAAGGAAGGTCTCTGAAATAAAAATTTATTGTCTTAACAAAGTGAGTTAGAAAATGATGGGACCAATAATATAAAACTCGTTTTTATTTTTACTGAAAAATAATCAGTATTTTGTGGAATGAAATAAAATTATTTAGATGAATTTAAATTTTTAAAATGAAGGGATGAAGATACAATATTCAAGAACCTTATATTCCTTTACTCGTTAGATCTTGAATGGAGATGAATTATTAGACTTGTATAACTTTACTGAAGATACAATATCAAGAACCTTTACTCCTTTACTCGTTAGATCTTGACTGTTTGATGTATTATTTTAAATCTTCACCATCTGATTTTTATTTGAATATCCCCCTTCAATGCCTAAAGATACAATATCAAAAACCTTCACCGGTTAGATCGTGGTAGTCTGATGGATGACCCTAAATCTCCACCATCCAATTCTTATCTGCATGTCATGACTTTTAATGCTGAAGATAAGATATGAATTGATTGTTTACATCTTGGCCGTTCAATAGATTATCCTGATTCTCCACCGTCCGATTTTTATCATAATGTCACAACTTTCTTTATAGACTCTCTATAAATAACATATCACACCTTTACTAATAAACTCACTTTTGAAGTATTATCAGAATCCAATTTCTTTTTTTTTTTTTGAAACAATTATCAGAATCCAATTAATATCGTTTTTCTTGTTCTTTCTCTACCTTCATTTGAACTATTTGTGAGTTCATCCAATGGTTATATGTCACAATCGGATACACAATCGTTGGAGTCTCTTACATCGGCATCTCCTAGCCCGACTTCATGTTATCTCAATTTGAGTCATGACAATGTTGGTGGTACTTCATTGGGACGACCTATTGGGGCGAAAGAACCCAAATCAAAGAGCAAAAAAGATGACCGGATTTCAGTGGTTGTGGATGCGCTCCGAGATCAAAATCGACAGCTTGTGGGTATATTAAAAAATAAGCCCACGGATCGAGAACAAAGTTATAGACTTCAAATGAAAAGGTTGGAGTTGCTTGAATATCGAGAAGACAATAAAATTTTAATCAAGGATTTGAACTCTATTTCAAATCCCAAAACACGGAGTGTTTTAAAATTGAACAAGTAAGAATTTTGCGGAAAAGAGCTCAAAAACATCTGGGATCTCTTAATAGTTCTGTCTAATGTGTTTGTACAGTGCTTTCAAGATATTGGAGAATTCGGAGCTCGTCTATGGAAGAACAAACACTTTGTACAATGAACATTAATTCAATAACATTATATGGGAAAAAAAACTAATACTAAAAATGGTTGAAGAACAAAACTTTTGGGGATTATTCATATTTCATATGAGATCCCAACCCTTAAACAAACACAATCATATGTATTATGATTTATATTATGGTGGGACTGGGACTTCACCTTTTAAAAATTACACGGAAACTGACAACTCGGGCTAAGTAGAAGAGCTGGTGGGAACTCTGTGAAGTGTCAGCAACACTTGATTCATCTTTGATATTTGATCTAACAATTGCATTATTTTCTACACCTTCACGGCTTCACAAAACAATAAATTATTAGCAACATTGATTTTATACAGTGATTGAGAATGTTTTCACTCTCACAGGCATTTTCACAAACATGTTAAACTCAAACCCACCTCATCTCTTTCTTATAATGCCGATAAGCCTAGCCCTGCTCTCTTCCCCCACTCTCAATCTCCTCTATTGATGGAAATGTAGGAACAATATCAGCACTGCCGTCAGCGCGGCAATGCAAAAACTCAAGAACAGCCCACGCGACGAAGAGAAACTATCCTAGAGGTGTCGCACGATGTCGTTGACTTTGGAATGGAGTATCTCCCTCCACGAGGTAAACCAATTCACCGCGTCAGATACTGGCTTCGCGTTGGGGCATGAAAACATCCGGGAATAGGACATTGGGCTAGATTATGATGGCGAAAATGAAGACCATGAGTTGAGTTTGAGTTATTGACCGAGTCCGAATCCGAATCCGACTTTGAATTTTCTAGAATATATATTGTTGATGCTATTGATGCCTTATATGTGTGAATGCGAGGTGGAGTTGAGGAAATTTGAAGATTTTCGTGGTGGATGGGGGGGAAAATTATTGGGGGATTGTTGTTGGTATAGTCTTGGTAGTTTCTGATGGATACCATTGGCCATGGGGTTCTTGAAGGCGGCGAGATGTCGGTGTCGTGGTGGATTTCGTCCTATTCTATTAGGTATGTAGGTAATGCTAGCGGCGGCAACGCCAGTTCTCTGTCTTCACAGTCACGGCAGAATCGAAATCGTCCGCCATTTCGCGAAACAGTGGGGTGTTGCCCATTCTTTCACGAAAAGGACAAAAAAATACTTGTTTGGTAGTTAAAATATTCTTTTTTCACAATTTAAATGTGGTTGGGCTTGTGTGGGCTGTATATTTGGGCCCAACAGAACTTCAAGCCTAAATTTGTTTTTTTTTTTTAAATAAATGGAAGTTATATAAAAAAAAAGAAAATGTTAGTCCGATCACAAGTTGATCGGGTAGTCAAAAGTTGAGCCTCGTTAAAACTTTTCCAAGTAATCCTTTGTGGAAAAAACCCTTGGAAGGAAAAAGAAAGTACACCCAGAAAAAAAGCATAAAACATAAGGAGCCTGAGAAAATGGCGATACCACACAACGAAACAAATCAAAACTATCTAACAAATCAATATTAGGATCTTCCAACATAATCTTCGTTAAGAAGCATCGTAATATCTGGAGGTGGAGAATCCCACCAATTGGAAGTACCCTGAAGCTTGCTAAGACAATCTGCCACTCTATTTCCTTCCCGATATATGTGAGAAACCACAAACTCCATCTAAGATAGAAGATGAAGGGTGTATCGCCATTGTCCCAAAAAATGCCAAGGGACCGATTTTGGTTTCTGGAAAAGATCAACCACATATGTAGAATCTGACTCTAACCAAAGTTTATGCCATCCTTTATGAAAGGTGAAAGAGATAGCCATCATTGCTGCCAAAAGCTCTGCTTCAAAAGCATATCCTACGCCACATTGCTCAACAAAGTAATCCCTTAAAAAATCTATGTGCATGCAAAAGATGCAAGCCACCGTGCAAAGGTCAGAAGAGCCCAAAGCACATCCATCCATATTAACCTTAATCTATCCAAGCAGGGTAAATGCCACGACTGAATAATTTTAGGGGCCCTTCGAGACGCCACGACATCTTAAGACGTCTAAAGCAAAGAAGATCCTGCAGTATTGTTCATGCAACTCGATCCAAAGTCCCGAGTCAATAATAAGATCTTGAGTTGAACCAAGGTCGCTTCCCTTCACCAAACCTTGTCATTGAAAATGATGTCATTGAGGATATGCCAAATTAACCAAACGCAAGAGATAATGGCCGCCCGCCATAAGAAAGAGAGTTGATCACTTAGGCGAATAGACATAGCTTGGACCAGAACTCATTAAAGTCAGAAAAAAAATGATAATTAATCCCGAAAGAATTAAAAATCCAGCCCAAAGGTTCCCCGCAAAAATACACGAAACAAAAAGATAATCAATAGAATCGATGTGTGAAAAACAAAAGCAACAGGTTATATGCCCAATGAACCCCTAAGCACGAGAATATCCAAAATCGCGAGGCGGTTATGGATCGCTCGCCAAACCACAATCGATCGTCATGTCGAGATATGAGGAGACCAAATTCAGAACCTCATTTAACCACAGAGGATAATGGCGAAGATGGGAATAGGTCATCTTGGAGGAAACATTCCCATCCAACGAATTAGTCCAAACTCATTTTATCAAAAGAGTGTGGCGCCATATGGAACCAACAATATCCCCCGATAATATCCAAATACTTATCCAAAATGATATAATTTGAAGTGTCGAGAATCATTGAAAAAGAAATCCGAGATACTTTGTTGAAAATAGTAACATGCTCATGGGAAATGCCAATTCTTTTCAAAGAATACCCAACCAATCATCCAACCGAATAACACTTTCGACTCATATCCTGGAATCCATCTAAATTTGCTATACAATCCTTAATTCTCGGTTGAAACCCAACCCGAATAGAGGATGGTAAAAATGAACGATGAATAGAGCCATCGCCTAGAAAAACCGATTATGAAGTGTGGTGAAGACCACGAGAATCAAAATTAAGAACTTTCCATCTCATTTTCATCAAGAAAGCCTTGTTAGCGGTAATAATGGAACGGACTCCAAGGCCACCCTCCTCACGCGCAATGCAATACTTGTCCCAATTAACCACAATAGAACCCTTCGTAAGAATGTCATCAGTCCAAATAAAATTATGCATAGCCTTTTTCATGTTATTAAGGATGTAAATCGGCCTTTTGTAAATGAGCATACTATGAACAAAAGAGCTGGTGATGACTGAATTAACCAGACAAATGTGACCAGCCATAGATAGAGAAGTCCCTTTCCATCATTTAAATTTCAACGAAATCTTGTTAAAAATCGACTACAAAACATTGGATTTAGGTGCCCTTTAAGATAGGAACCCAAAGGTAGGTAGTAGAAATAATGCCCAAATTAATTCCCATCACTATCAATCCATCCCCGATTATAAGGCAAACCCCATTACCAAAAATACCTAAGACTTAGCCGATTAAATACCGCCCGGACGTGGAGGCATATTGTCCAAGAATCAAACACTTGACGAGCATTAGAAGTAGTACCTTCGCAAAGGATCACAATATCATCCGCATAAAGAATACTTAAAGGGAATTTTATCCGCATAGTTCCAAAAAGGAGTAAGTATTTGCTCAAAACCAAGTAGGCAATGGCTCAACCCAAAACCTCTTTTGCAATACTGAGAAAGCAAAGGAGATAAGTGATCTCCTTACCGAACGCCCACACTCAAAGTAACCCGTAGGCATACCATTAGGTAGAATCGAAATCCTAAAGCCTCGCAATTTGTTTTGAGAAACATTGGTGTTAATACTTGAGCCCACCAAACGTAAGATACTAAAGCACAAAATTTGGAAGTAGTGTTGAAAAAACCAAAATAGTCGACATTCAATTTGAGAGAGAAGATAAACGCTTGTTTGAGCTAGTAACTTGGCAAACTAAATTTGGCCATATTTCATTGTTGGATGAGCTCTAAAATCGGGCTCCAACTCGTTTCGATTAGGTAAAAATAAAAGAATATGTATGAAAGAACCAAACCACTTAAATTCGACTCAATTAAAGTTTGACTCAAACATAAACTAAACTAAGTTCATGCATAGTTTTATGTTCACTAAAAATTCAAATATATTTGAACAACAACGTGTAATGTGCTCTGCTGACTTGATTTATTTATAACCTTGTATAGAAATCCTTTACGCACTAATATGAGTTCCTTGTATTCCAAAATGTCCTTTTAAGCCTTAAGTATGTTTATTAGACAAATTTGTATCATTAGAAAGTCTATGGTATTATTTCCAAATCAACTAGTTAAAAGGCAAAAGATTTATTGGTTTTTTAAACTATGTCAGGATAGACTTTGTAAGTACAAATCAAGTGTCGTCAATGTAAGTGTTAGGTGTGCCCTTTTCCGATAAAAGATGCTACACTATCTCAAAATTGAAATATATTTGGGGCAAGTTCAACTGGATGTCATTCACAAGCTTGGAGAAAATATATTGATATTGCTTGAAGGATCTTTGTAAATCACATTGCAACATGTAACGGGTCTGTAGTCGAACATTTTTTGATGAAATTATAATATTAGGAACTAAGGTCAAGATGATCGAATTGCACTCCTTAAGAAGGCGGCATGAGAAGAAAGATTTTACAACTTTGATTACCTCAGCCCCAATGATGGGCCATACTTGTTGATAAACATGGGTTTTATGGCCATTAGTGCCTGGGCTTTTGTCCTCATTCGTACTAAAAGATAACATCATTGATGTCAATATCTGTAAATTGAAATCTATGAGTCTTTGGCAATGGTTCTGGATCAATCATCCATTTTATGAACAATTTAGTTTACTCCACCATAATAGTTCAAATTGTCCAATTTATCGACCTTGAATGTAGTCAAGTTGAAGGGAATAACTTCTCGATCAACCTTGAGGATTAATGCCTCGCATCACACTTCTCTCGATGATAGGCAGAGACCAAGATTTTACCACCAACAAGAAGGATTTTTTCTTTTTTCTAGTAAGGTGGGTATTATGTATAATTGACAACTTGAATTTTATATTGTATGAGTTGATCTCATGATAATGCATAGTTAATAATATCAATTGGATTGGTCTTTATAAAACTCCATTTCTTGATTTTCTAATTAATTGTAATACACCTCGTGTAGGTCCCGAGGGGTGTGATGTAAGGTTAGAAAGGGGGTTGAATAAACTTTACCAAATTTTCACTTTTGGTCTTTTTGAGATTTTTCAACGAGTTGACTCAAATTAGTTGTGTCATTGGGGGACAGCTAAATTGGCTATATTCACTAAGTTACCTACTTAATGACTTCAATAGAGTTGTTGATAGTATAACTCATTTACCGCTTAATCTAATACTTAACTTTAGTTGTTTTGGTTTTTAATAGCGGAAGGTTTAACACCCTTTGATTGATTTAAAACTTGTTTTTAACACTTGTTTATTATCAGTTGGATAGCAGATTTAACTAACAGCAGATATTGAAGATAAATACAGAAATGTAAGTGCTGAAAGTAAATTGACACAAGTATTTTTATAGTGGTTCGAGGATGGGGTAATTCCTCTAATCCACTCTTCTCCAACTCCTGGAGGAATCCACTAAGTAATGATTAGGTTACAAAGTAGTTAATGTCGAGAGACGGCCTTGATCACGCGTTGGCTTCTCCCGCGACTTACTTCTTCACTAGGCAGCGGCCCCGCTACTTCACTCACTTTCAAGTTCTTCGATTTGTTCACACCCTCCAACAAAATTGAATCTTCGATTCGACCTTGAACCTTTCTACAATCCTTAAACTTGGAAAGTACACCCCTTTTTGTTCTTAAATGTTTCATCTTCAACTAGTTGAAGTTGTCTTTCTTCACAAAGTGTGTGTTGGATCGAGTTTCTTGAGTTTTGAGGCTTGAGGAATATCTTGATAAGCTTTGAGAATATTGCGAGGTTAATTGCTTGCTTGAATATTGATTTGTCGGTGTACAAGGTTACCTTTTCTCAATCGCTTTCTCAGCCTTTTATAGTGCATATTTAAAATTTGCCCGTTGAAGAGATAGACTAGTTTCAAATGTCACTTCTTGTTCGTTGGCTTGTCTTTTCTTGGTCTGCAACACTTGTGATGTTGACCCTTCCTCATATTAATTGACTTTGCGCTTTTCGAGGATCGACACAAGTTGCGGTGTTTCCCCATCGGCTTATTCCATTTGCATATTTTTTGGGCCAAACACTTTAAGACTGGCGGTTTGGACATATTACTATATCGAGTAATATCCTTGACTTCCTTTCAACGGATCTAAGTTAGTTGTCTTGACTTGACTGCTGCATTTACCCCTTGTGACTTGAGTCTTCTCCAATCATAAGATTGACTCAACTATCACTTCAACTGATAGACTTGGCTTCTTAAGTTGACTTGACTGACACTTCACACACGATTGTTCCTCCGACTCTCCTTCGCCTAGTCATTGACTTCCTTCATGGCCATACTGGTGACACACACACGCGAGTCTTCACTCTAGTCTGCAGTTGACTTCTTGCATCCTTGACTTAGCTGACTTCACTCAGCTCTTTCAGTCATATCTATTACAATACAGAATTACAAGGAAAATGGGGTGCCAACTTCCTAGTTCAAGTTTTACATGGTATCATCAAAATCTAACAAATAAATTTCCTAACACCCGATTTTTTCTAACCTTGAGATAAGTATATAGATAGACCATGATCCATGGAAATTGACTTAATAAAAGGAAATATTAAATAAAAATTCTCATACTTGCATAAATAATGGTTAATATTCAAAATTTCAAGGTATGATGACATTAAAAATTCTAAATAAACTAGTTTGACTCCTCAAATAAAATGTTTGGCTCTAAAAATATGAAAGAGACAATAAAATAACTTATGGCATCCACATCCACACCTCATGCCCTTCCAAGCTCCTTAACCTCGAAAAATATTTTTAAACGTGGGATGAACTTTCAATTCGCTCATGAGGATGCATTGTCTAAATTAAATACACAAGCATAATCATCATTGTATACACACCCTATGGTTTCCATGGTTTGATCAAACCAGCCCGTAGGCTAACTGTGGGTGTACAATAAGTACGTTCATGTTTGTACAATTAAGTACCTTCATGATGTACAATTACGTACCTTCGTGTCATGTCATGTTTAACGTGCTCATACATATAACAATCATAACAAGGCATTTAAAGTAGACAATAAGCAAGAAACCCCACACCTCAAAATGTAATCAGAAATAAACGTGGAATGTAACTCATCAATCATAGCCTCATGTTCTCTTCATGTTTGGTTGAAGGCTAGTCAAAATCGGGTTTGATTAATGGTCAAAATTCTCAATTTAAAATTTTAATTCTCCTCCATCTCTAAATTAATCCTCTTAAAATCCTTTAATTGAAAAATCAATTAAACTTCCACCTTATCACCCTTGATATTTTAAACTTATTTTTAACACTTGTTTTTAGCAATATTATTATCGGCTAGTTTCAACAATATAAACTTAAACAACGGATGTCTAAATAAGCGGTGAAATTAAAGTGTTGTAAGTAAAATGACACAAACAAATTTTATAGTGGTTCGAGGATGGGGTAATTCCTCTACTCACTATTCTCCAACTCCCGGAGGAATCCACTATGTATGTGATCGGTTACAAAGCGATTCTCGATCCAAGTCAGCCTTGATCATACAATTTGCTCTTGGGACTCGGCTTATTCACAAGGCAGTGCCTTGCTACTTGGCTCCTTCGAACTCTTGGAATTGATCACACGGCCTTCCAACGAGCTCAAATCTTCAGTTCGACCTTGAACCTTTCTGACTCCTTCAACACGGAGAGTAGACCCTTTTGTTCTTTAAACTATTTCCTCTTCAATTTGATGAAGTATTCTTTCCTTCACTGAATGTGTTGGATCGAGTTCCTTCTATTTTAGGGCAGGAATATCTTAGAAAGTTTGTGAGAATATTTGCGGGTTTGCTTGCTTGATTGCTTGTAAGAATGGTAACCTTTTCTCATTTGCTTCCCTCAACCTTTTATAGTGCTTATTTGAAAATTTTCCCGTTGAAGAGATAGGCTATTTTCAAATAACACTTCTTGGTAAGATTTAGCTTGTCTTTTCTTGATTTGCAACTTGTGATGGTGACATATCCTCGTATTAAATGATATGCCTGATGTTTGAGGTTGACACAAGCTTCGATCTTCCCATTGGTTTATTTTATTTGCGTTTATGGGATGAGCACTTTTAGACATAGCAACTTTGACAATTACTATATTGAGTAAAGTCATTGACTTCCGTATAACGGATTAATATCGGTCGACTTGACTTGGCAGTGCCTACCCGCTTTGACTTGAGTCGGCTCAACCTTTTAGGAATGACTCAATCTGTCGGTTCAAGTTCATTGCGATTTGGCTCTTAATCGAACTTTTGTCACTTTCTTCATCATTTACTCAAGCGTCCCCTGGCAACCGGATCTCTTCTCAAGTATGTGCCTTCCATCTTGACTACACTCAACCGACACACAACCTTCTCTTGATCTTGATTGACTCTTGTATTCTTCAACATAGGCGACTTCATTCGGCTCATGCGATCTATCTATTACAAATAGAAATACATGGAAAATGGGGTGCAACTTCCTATTCTAAGTTTTACATAGTATCATCAAAATCTAAAAATAAATTTCCTAACATTTATATAATCCTAACCTAGGAATATAATGAAACTTGGTAATGGATCTTGTTGATCCAATTTCTTTCTTTAAGTATCAAATCTTCCTTTAATGCTTGTGGCTAATTGTGCATGTTTTTACCTTCCAAGTCTTCTAAATCTTCCCTTGTATGGTAATAATGTATTCCTACATCTCAACCAAGATAGATATCCTCGAATTCAACCTGTCATACAAAGAATAAGACATACAATATTATGCATATTTTATTGTTAGAATATGAGCTTTCCATAAATAAAAATATAAAGCACATTAATATTAGGACTAAGATCTTTCCATAAATACAAATATCATGCACATTAATTGTTAGAACGTGATCTTTCCATTAATAAATGTGAAGTGACTGAATTGTCAATATAACGCATAACACCAATATTAACAGTTAGACAAAATGTTTTGATTTCAATTAATAATTATGTCGTATTAGGCTATTATCAAGTTCAAATTATACATATATGTATATATGTAAATATTATTTACATAATATTGTTAAATAGCAAAAATCCTATCATTGTAATTATAATATAACCATCCACTTGATACCAAAATTCTTCAAAATGGAGTATTATGAGTTAAACTTCTTAATAATGTTACAACTTTAATACTCACGTTTTGTCAATCATGAACTTTTCAAAGCATAACCAATCAAATCAAAGGTAATTAAGCAAATGCGAATTTAATTTTCAAATCGAAAGATTTTATGTTAGGGGATTAGAATAATTCTCGTCCACATTTGAAGTATTTCTATATATATACTAAATTTGAAAAGAATCATCTTATAATATGCCATTTTGTTTAGAATAATCTATTTATGTGAGTCCATTTATTTTGAATTATTTTTACATTGTACTATCAAGTTATTTAATTAATAGCTAAATCTGCAATGTACTAATTCTTTAAGATAATATTTAATAATTATTACAAAAAAGCCACAGATATATATATATATATATATATATATATGAATGAATTAATGATATAATTAATAACAAAAAAATAACAGATTACTAATCCGACTCAATAATCCACCATCCAATACAAATATACGGAAATGCGCGCATACCATATATACAAGAAAAAAATAAGATGAGTAGATCCAAACAATCCAAACACATGCAAATACAAGAATATATGTTCATGATTTTGCTTCCAAAGTTCTTTCTGAAATAAGTTTTTCCCAACTCAAGTGATGATCTCCATCTAGATATTCTAGGCCTCCAAATTTCAATTCAACCACCTTACCTAAACAATGATTATCGCATTAAACTTTCCAATCAATAACCATTGACATGCCTATCAAAACCTTAGGATTACAAAGACCAACTTACACTTTTAAAATTTATAGGTGATGGCAATCTAAATTCATAACTGCATGCATGTTAAATCCAATTTGATCTTGGCCTTTGAATTTGCTCCCTAAACCACGGTCCTCTTCATTTTTTTCTTAGTTTGATGCTATTTGATAGCTGACGATATGATGAGTGGTTGGGGTGATAATTTATTGAAACAAGCTCGAGAAACACAAGGAAGAAAAATTGATCTTCCTCACCTAGTGCTCTCAGCCGAAAGGAAAAGGAAGGGATAGTTTTGTGCTTCAAAATTCTGAGATGGTTAGAATAATTAAATGGCCCTGTTCACTTATTTGATGAGTTATTGGACATGAAACTTACATTTAAATAGAATTGGGATAAGGACATATGCCCAGTGCCGATCCTGAATTTTCAAGGCCCGGCAAAAGAAAAATGAGGCCCTTTAATTTGTAACAACACAAAGAATACAATTGCACAATGTAAACAAAAAAAAAAATCTATCAAAAAAACATTTTATAATGACTTCTTCTAGCATTTTGAGAAGCAAATTCATCAATAATATTTTCATAATCATGATCCAACTTATCATTTTCAATACAAAGTGTGATGACCCAACTCTTTTTAATTACTCAAGCTTTTATTTATGAATAATGTTGCATCAAATATCTAGTTTATATTTTTAATGTACAATTTACTCGCTTTATGCAATTTATATATTTTGAGCATCAAAGGGAGCGATTGCTTCTAACTTCGGTAATGGAAATGAATAGACATCACAATGACATATTATTAATATTATTATGGAGTTTCGGACTTAAATTTTAGGATTGAGATTTTTGTACCGAATAAGTGATTTTGGAGATTTTCACTAAAGTGCTTATTATTACTTTGGGAATTGAGATTTAGATTCTACCTCATTTTAATATCAATGACCATCTAATTTATGAAAATCGAGTTTTAACTAACTCTCGAGATTTTTAAGAATAATAGAAGCTTACTTTAGTATTTTTAAAAATATTAACATTTACAAATATTTTTTTCAAGAAGATATTTTCACCCCAAGCCTCTTGTTTTTTTTTTTTATAAAATCCCCAACACTCACCCTTCTCCTCACACTCTCATACTTAGAAAAAAATCACCATTGTAGAAGGAAAAAGCTTCAAAGGTAATTTCTTCACCTTTTCTTCAATTTATGTCATTTCTTTAAATTCTTTTAGGAAAATGTTCCTATGCAATTATTAACCATAGAAATCAACTTTGATTATGAAAATATGAAGATTTGAACCCCATTTTAACCCCTTAATTTCCGACCCTTACGAAATTTTAACAAATGATTTTGTTTCAATTTTGTTTGTAGATTGTGTAATATCTAACTAGTAGGAGCATGATTACATGTTTTTAATCTTGTTTTGAAAAGAAAAATTACCCCTAAACTTCTAGAAGTAGACGGCCAAAAAAAAAAAGCTACTTTTTTAGGATGATTTTTGTTAAATTTAAGCATGATTTATGATAGTATGGTAGTTTAAAGTGATGATTCTACACTTTATTTTTAATTTTGAGTTATATATGATTTTTGATGATTTAACCTAGATATTAATAGCTTAAGAAGATTTTTAGAAGTTGTAAAAGTGATTGTTGGAAAAAGTTAATGTATGATTTTTGATGATTTAATCTAGATATTAATGGCTTAGGAAGATTTTAGAAGTTGTAAAGTGATTGTCGAGAGAAGAACTTAAGCTAGTTGATGAACTTGCACAATTTAGGATTTTTGATCCCATTAATTCACTATGGTTAAAACTAAGCCCTAAAACTTAGGATAATTTTTATGAAACCTTTTAGTAGTTCTAAAAAGTGATTTTGAGGATAAAAAGTTGATAAAAAGAAAATTTAGTGCTTAAAATTAGAAAACCGGAAAAAATAAATAGAGTTCGAAAAAGGTGAATTCGTCAGTGGGGTCCAACTCACTTAGCATTTGGGAGTGGCGGCGCGGGGCGGGTGAGGTGGTGGTGGTGGTAGGTGATGAGTAGTGATAGATCGATGGATGAATAGTGATTGATGCGACTTGATTGATGTGATGTGATGTGACATGCACTGTACGCAAACCAATGCTTTATCTTATCGGGTTATTTAACGTTAAGTGTTAGATCAATAAGTTTGGGTCTCGTGATTAAGATATTTTCGGGATTTTTAGAGATGACATGTCATTTTAAGAAAATCAGATTTTAAATCGAAATAAGATTTTATAAATTATGGTTTCAAATAACAGGAATTTTATCTAAAGCGAGTCGTTAGGCGATTAATTGATTTAGGTGATTAATTAAGGATTAATTGAATTTATGTTGACTTTGACTTTATGTTGACTTTGACTTAAGTTGGTGATTTATTGTTGACTTTGACTTTATGTTGACCGTTCACTTTGATTTTGACTTTTGACTTTAGTCAACTATCATTTAAAGTTCTTTAAGAGGGGTATCAACACACGATCATGAGATAATTGACTTTAGGAACATATTAGACTTTACTTAGATCGAGAGACTAAGTTATTTAATGATTATTACTTTGTCTATGTCATTTAAGTTGAAGAAATTAATTTGTGTTAGGTGCGGCAATCGGATACGGACTCATTCAAACAAATACATCACTAGCTTTGTTAAACTTCAAAGAGTAGGTAAACTTGATTTTATAAGCATGTTGTCTTTGTTATACTAATGTTTATATGCAAACTCTTTTGCTCTTGTTATTATGATTTCGGACCTTGGTCATGAGGCTTAAGACTAATATCATGTGAGGTGCAAGCGCGCGGATCGAGGCATCGGTGTGGCCCGGGACATGAATTAGTCATATAATGAACTAGAGTCAATAGCATGTGAGGTGCAAGCACGGACCGGGGCATCGGCCAAGTGGCCCGCGAGACATGAAGGTGACTCACCAAGTGAAAAGTGGTTAATAGCATGTGAGGCGGTAACACGATGCACATGACATTAAAGTAACTCGCCAGGGGGAAAAATATTTTTATTAAATGATGCTAAATTCATTAGTGTAACTGCTTACGTTTTCCACTGAGTTTCATAGTTCACGCCTTCAAATTTTAATACATTTCGATAATGATGACGAGGTGCGTGAACCCGACCGAGCGAGCCAGAGTTTTCTTACCAATCAAAAGAAAACCCGATCACTTACATATATATATATACACACGACGCTGCCCACGATATAAAGTTTTAAATATATTACATTAGCATAAAAAATACATTAATACTCATTAGCTACGTTGCAAAAATCGCTTAGGCCAAATTAATCTTACTGCTGGTGCGGTTAAATTAGGCCACCCAATCCGCCCAGGTCACTTTGAGGCTGCTTTATCATATTTAGGCCAACTCTATTTTGCCTAAAGATAAACTTTCTGACATTATTTCTTGAAATATATAAATCCATCATTAAATCCTTAATCAATTAAACTTAGAATGTCTCTTGCATATTGAAATATTTACAATATAATAAATGACAATTTTTTTTAATGTACACTAAAACAATAATAGTGTTTATTTATTCTGTTTTATGAATAGAAAAAGAAGAAAAATATTGTAATATAATAATAAGAATACATAAAGCCCACAAGTTTCTAATTTAACTTGCTAAAATTCATCAAATATTTTAACATATTTCAAAATATAATACATATATAAATATAGGTAGCAAATGATAAAAAACTAAAAGTTTGAGGGGGCAGGACCGCCCAAGGTGGCTCACTGGTGTGGGCTTAAGGATTATTCCCAAAATAAAATTAGTATATGTGATTTGATTTAACAAATTAACTTTAAGGTTAATGTAATAAGAATTTTTTATAATGTGTAACTCTTATTAACCTTATTCGCTTTAGATAACTTTCAAAGTTTATTTAAGAAATTTTTAAGCCCACATTTTTAGTATTAAAGTATTCTATTTAAGCTTCAAATTATTTATAAATATTCAAGTGTACCACAGTGATGTTCCTAACTGAAATGGGTTCGGAACATGACACAAAGGTTGCTAATGCATTTTTCTTGTGACATTGTTGACCATATGTGCTTTTTTGATAATTTTAACTTAGATAAATTTCTTTTTGCAAATGTATCACATGCATAGTTAACAATGTTTTATAGGCAATTAAGATATTAAAATATCAACACAAAACAAATATAAACTCTAATATTTCAAGTGTTATCTTTTATTATATTGGTAAAGTTACTTGTAACACTTTCAGGTAAGTGAATAAGTCATCCAAATTAATATCTAGAGAGTTACCATGCTTTAAAACACTTCCAAGATTTTGACAACTTTCTTTCAATTTATTTGTTTATAGAATTTAACTTCTTCGAATCAAACAGGAAGTGGAAAAGATTATCATATGTTTGCAATTGTGCAAATCTGCTCTTTAAAGCAATAATAGCAACATCCGCTAAAATTATAAACTAATTAACTCTAAAAGAATATTCAGCAGATTGTATATTATCTTCAGATACATGTTATATAATACACGCATATGGAACATAATACAAATAGGCTTGTGATTTTATAGAACTGTATTCATTGGTAATTAATAAGTGTACAAGAAAGAAAACAAATAGTCACATACAAAATATATAAACATATATACACATATATAGTAGCCTTCGACAGGCCCTAAAAATTTGGGGGTCTGGGGCTGTCACCCTTTGGGCCCCTCCTCAGAGCCACCACTGCATATGCCCCACATTTCGAAAAAAAGACATATTTTTATGCTCCCGCACTTTTTTTTGACAATTTTACGCTAGCTCCCGCCAATTTTTACGGATTGTTTTACGTTGTTTTTTCAGAGTTGTTTCAAACATGTTCCATCTAATAAAATTTCAATGGAAAATAATTTCTGTCCCCATAAAATAATCAATTTTATCTCAAAATTTTATAAAAAAATCAAGAAATATACACATAAAATAACACATATTAAAACCAAACTGATTGAAAATAATAGAGGAACAAATTGAAAATAATAGAGAAACAACACATGCATGAATGAAAAAATATAATTCAATTTTCGATCCAATGCATTGAAACATAAAAATATGGAAACAACCAAGAAACAACAGAACACCATTGAAAACTATATAAAAACAATATAGAAAACACCATATGAACAAAAAATCTTACAAATAAGTAAAAACTGCATTGATACATCGAAAATTACATGAAAAATAATGAAACATTAGAACAACAATAAAAACAGTATAGAAACAACCCAGAAACAATGTAAACAATATAAAAACCAACACATGAACAAAAAGAGCTTAAAAATATGTAAACATTGTATTGAGACATTGAAAAATATATTAGAACAAAAAAAAATATCAGATCAAAATTAAAAACATTATAAAACTACCAAGAAGCAATATAAACAATAAATAAAACAACATATGAACAAAAAAAGCATAAAAATAGGTGTAAATATTGTGTTAAAATATTAAACAATATAGAAACAACATAAAAACAAATATAAAAAATATCATAATTAACATAAAAAGCAACACTGGAAAAAATCGAAAAAAACATAAAAATATAAAAAAAAATATGTAGGAACGTAAAAAAGTCAAAAAAATCAACCATGAGCGTACAAAAATGAACATGCCGTAAATAGTGTCATTTTTCCAGAAAAGTAAGGTAACCGGTAAACTTGACAATTCCTCGTAGAATTTATAAAATGGTTTGGGCTTCTGTTGCTCATGCTTTGCTGCATTTCCTTTTAAAGAAAATGGAAGTGATTTTTGGGAAGTTTAAGGAAGATATATATTTTCTTTTATAAAGTTTGAGCCACTCTTTAAAAAATTAAGGCTCCATTTGGATGGATGGATTTGAGCTATGGATTTTAGATCCATAATAATAAATTCATTAAGGTTGTTTGGACGGAGTCATTTTATAATGGATTTTAAATCCTTTAGAGCTATTTTTGGAGTTATTATGGAGAATTTCAAATCCTTCCTATTTGAAGTCATTTGAAATAATTCCCTAAATCCTCTCCCCAAATCCAAATTCTCTCATCCAAATGCAACCTAAAAGTATTTAACTTGGCCTTAATTCTAAGAAAACCACAAGTAATATTTCAGTCCAAACTAATTAAAGTAGCACAATTCAAATGAGCTTAAAATGATGTCTAAAGTAGGCTTCAAAGTTAGTTTGACTTGAATCAAGAAAGTGAGGTTATTTAAAGCCAATAATAAAATTTAAAGAATTTAACTTTATAATTTGTATCAAAATGGTTTAGGACAAGAGAAAAATTCAAAAAAAATGGCTAATGAATAATTGAAATAACGTAAATTAAGTCTCAAATAAAATTAGGCGAACTTATCTAGGAAACATTGAGAAAAATAGTTTCCAGAAATGGATTAAGTTTCAAGTGCTAGGGCTTATAGAATAGGACAAAATAGTTACACTTTCGCAAATAAAATTAACCAAGAATCGGGGCAGCCACAGGCGACGTATGTAGTCTTGTCGCACAGACTCTACTCAAGGCCCTGGAGTTATATATATATATATATTGATTATATAAGTGATAGAAAAATAAGTTGGCTAAGTGGTTAAGACTTTAGCTTTAATTATGGAGGATTTGTGTTTGAGTCTTTACAAATACAAAATTAATGTTATTTTTCCTCCTTTTCCTATCCCTAACTTTTTTCTTGTTATTTCACAAAAAAAAAAAAACTTTTTTCTTGTCAAAATATTAAACAAAGTTAAAATTCACCTTTTCCTATTCTAACGTTTTTCTTGGCAAAAGATTAAACAAAGTTAAAGTGAATTTTACTGCAATTAAATGAGGATATGATTTAACTTTCCAAAAATAAAAAATTCACTTTAACTTTGCATTGTCTTTGATTTGAAATAAGAATGAATTTGTGGAAAAAATTGATTTTGAAAGATTGATTGATGACTTGTAGATAAAAATGCAAGAAGAACAATTTTTTATAACTAATTCATTAATATTTTTTTTGTCTTTTCTCTATAGTAAATTATATTAATAATCTTTTTATAACATCATTTTAATGAGGTCGAAATGTTCAAAATACGATATTTATTTTATTACACGTCTTGTTTTATATGTTAAATCAACGAAATTACATTTGTAATATTATTTTTATTATTTTTATTTTTTATGTAAACAAAGGGCTCCTTGAAACCCAGGACTAGCCACAAGAATTTCTTAAATTTGTAAAATTTTAAAGATGAGGAATAAAATTGTTTAACTAAGAAAGAGGCTCAATGTTTGAGATTAAATAAATTGTCACGCCTCAAATATTAAGTCCATAAGTCAATGGCTTAACACTAACAATTAACAATTATCACTTAACCCTCAAGTTAGTACGACCTACAACTTCCAAGTGTCAAAAGTTAATAACTCAAGAGCTAGAGTAATCTAAATCTCACATAATTCTAAAGGCAAAATTGTTTTTTAGTCCTCAAGTGGACCGCCGGAGATGTAGTCCTCACTTATTTCGATTTTGACATTTTGTCCATTGAGTGAGCTTTTTTTTTATTTAGTCATGTGACCTTTGCTAGCGGTAAAAGTTACATGTTGTGCTCATATGGAATTTAACAAAAATATTATTGTTTAATTCATTTTTTCTTGACTAAGCATCATATGTGGCACACAATTGTAGGGGAGAGAATAAAGGAAAATATAAGTATTTAAAAATAATATTTAATAAAAAATATTTAATGTATAAATAAAACAAAATAATTTACAATTTTAATCATTTGGTAATTTCAAAAAAATTAATTAATTATTTATAAAAGCTGAAAAATAACATTAAAAACTATCAAGTTATAAATATAATTTATTATTTTCGAAAATAATTTAAGTAACATTTAGTTATAAATATAAATTTTAATATTATTTTTCAACTTTTATAAATAATTAATTAAATTTTTTGAAATTACCAAATGATTAAAATTGTAAATTGTTTTGTTTTATTTCTACATTAAATATTTTTTATTTAAATATTATTTTTAAATACTTATATTTTCCTTCATTCTCACCCTCTACAATTGTAATTCCACATATGATGCTTAGTCAATAAAAAATGAATTAAACAATAATTTTTTTATTGTTAAATTCCACATCAGCAATATAGGCAACTTTTACCTGCTATAGCATGTCACAAGACTAAATAGCTGAAAAAAGCTCACTTAAAGGACTAAATGTCAAATCTCCGACGTGGCTTATAAGGACTAAAAAATCAATTTTGCCTAATTCTAAATTGACCCATTGGTTAGCCTCAATAATTCAAACACGCACATAACCCTAGATAATTCTTAAATGAGACGAGAATTACTAACATTAATTATATACTATTACTTAATTAAGAGTAATACTACGATAATAATACTTGAATTAAAAGTGTGACACAAAATAATTAAGCACAAAAATTAGAGTTGGAATAAAAATAAATAAATATCATAATAAACTGAAAAACTTTAAAATAATAATTCAAAGACATTAGATTGTAGGGCTTCACATACTCCCTTCTTGAAAGAATTTAGTCCCCAAATTCCTTCTTGAAATATTATGGGTAATTCTTAAACCTTAAATTTTTCAGTGATAAGTTGTGTACTCGAGTCAATTTACCTAGTTACTAGCTAGTAAATATCCCAAATTTTCATGCATGTCAACAAAATCTCAGTTAGAAACATATAATCAGTAGAGCATCTCCAATGCAAGGTTTATGTTGAAGTTTTTAAGGTAAAAACTAGTTTGTTTAAACCACATCCCATTGTGAGTAAATGGTTTATGATGACATGGAAAAAAATGGTTCATGTTTATGAACCTGATATAAACCAAATTATATCACATCACCCCACACATGGCTTTTTAATTATTAATTATAAATTGAATTATAAATTGATAGTGGGGTCCATAAAAAGTTGCTGATGAGGTTTATGGATTGTGGAGAAATGTTTATAAAATGTGTGTAGTTTTTACTTTTGATGTGACATTGATGTGGCAGTGATATGACACTTAAAAAATTGTGCATAATGTTTTTATGTGGTTTAAAGACTTGGGATGTCCTGCTTGACTTGTTATTGTCAATTGAATTGTATATGTCATCTTGACATGGAATTTTATTTTATTCTCCTTGACTATACACAAAAGGAGATAATTGTTGTTTATGCTATCAAAGATCTTACGTTATGTCAAATCCTATTCTAAGCCATTCATCCTTATCTCAATCATATAACTTCAATTTGAATCCCATAATTTCAATGACTTTCAAGCCTAATATGTACCTTCTTAATTTTCCACCCAATCTACAAATTACCTAAATACTTGTCTACATCTTCAAAAGAGAAAAAATTCACAATCTTTATTAAACATGCTTAAATACGTAGCAGTATATATGACCTCATCAAATAATCATAGCGAACTATACACTTGCCAACAACTTCATTAAGCTCTTCATTTGAGTATTTAAGCTTGAATTTAGGTGTCGCCAAATGGAACCAAAACCAGGTTCCAAACCACAACCGGAAACGTGGTTAATGATTTTGGAACTATTGACCGGTTAACGGTTTCAAAATCGGAATTGGAACCGTGTAGATCGGTTCCAGTTCCGGTCCCTTGGTCTTAAAAACCGTGGAACCTGCGGTTCTAACTGTCGGTTAGAACCGTGGTGGAACATGCGGTTAAAACCGCTGGTTTCAAGGTTAAAACTAACGATTTTTATTTTCTTGGGTAAAAATATGCTAGAAGATATGTTAAATGTTTATTATGATATTTTATATTTGTAACTACATGAGATACATTTTAAACCAAATGTTATAAACGAACTAGGTGAACTTTGATTCCTTTATATTCTAATAGTATATATAGACAGTTTAATATTATTATTAATATTACGTACAAAACTTAATTGAATATTAAGTCCAAGTCTTTTCTTTCTTTTCCCTTTTAACTAACATTGATAAACCATTTAAAAAAAATTAAAAATTATCAAAAGAGAAACAAGCGGTTCCAGTTAAAACCGGAACCGGAACCGTGGAGGAACTGAGTTCCAAACCAGAACTGTGAGGCAACGGTTCTAGTTCCGGTTCCTCCAAAATGAGGAATCGGAACAGGTGGTTCCAGAACCATGGCCGCCCCTATTGAACTTACGTGATACCAAAATATTTGAAAAGAGATCAATGTCAAATATAATCTCAAATAACTAGACTATCAAGGGTACTTTCTAAATTCCATTCCGCGAAATACACAACCCTAAGTAAATTATTCAAAGTTATTATGATTTTACCAATTAAAAAATTAGATTAATTCGATTCTGTTTTTTTTCTGAAACGATAGAAATATATTTATAACTCAAAACAAATTACACTGCTAACTAGCAAAAGAATCACCTTGAACATGCATAAATATCAATGGAAGAACTCCGCACGAGAGAAAAACAATCGCTATTCGAGGGAGCAAAACAAAACTCAACTAAAATAAAAAAAACAACAAAATACAAAACAAGCGAAAACTAGGCACTCCTCAAGGGGGGCCCATAACTGGGACAAATCCGGGCACGAGTTACATCACGCACTGCAAGTAACCCGCCTAAGAGTTTCGCAAATCAACCAGGAAAAAAGAGACAAAAAAATAATAACAAAAACAAAGACAAATCTAAAAAATCTACAGAGAAGACCAAAACAAATGGGCAAAAAAATAAAAAATCGAACTCTCCCTCCCTCAAATCCCATCATCACCAACCCCACCTCCTACCACCCATGGTCGCTCCTTGCCTTAGGCGAAGGAGTTGGTCGACTCGGGCCCGAAAAAAATACGAAATTTAAGAGCCCAATTTTTTTGTACTTTTTAATACAATACATGTACAAAATAAATAAAATATTATATTAAGAATATATCTAGTAAAGTGGTTGAATTCTTGACATTCTTGAAACTTTAAAATAAAATTTGACCTAGGCTCAAATCTTGTTACTCACAAGAGTTTTTTTTTTTTACTCTATTATAAAAAAATTGAAGTTCGCAACCTAGTTGTTGAGCTCTTCCACCAAGAAAAAGAAAGGTGCTAATAAAATTATCACACTTAATTCTTTTCAAAGCCCTAAAGTTATTTCTCAAATCTAATTTTTTTATGTCAAACCTGAAAGACGAGTTGTATTTAAATAATTATTTTGATTTTTGAACATGGATATCATATTGATTTCTTTTCTCTATTTTAATTATGGGTGACACTATTCACACCTCCAAATCCTCTAAATACACCCCCTATCATTAATTATATAATTGTCATCAATTTAAAAGACTAGAATGCCCTTAGTACCCTACCAAAATTCTAAATAAACCCACCAAATATCTAAATACACCATTTTCTTATTTAATCCTTATAATCTAGTTTCCCCATCTTATCTCATCCACGTTCTTCTTTTCTTCACAAAAACTGCAAATTTTTGTAAAGCCCAAGTTATGATTTTTTGAGAAAAATTATGATATGTGAGGGGGATGACTGGAAATTATGCACACATCAAATTTTTATTTTTGCGAGATTATTTTCGGATATGTAGATTTTTCAATTCACTGATCAAAAAACTCTTTCCAAACTGGGTTTGTTCTAAAGTTGGATTATTATGCCATTATCGTTGGAAGACGTCTGCTTATGATATATAGGATGTCGTATGTAGTAATGTTATTAGAAAATAAATGAAATATTCAACTTTATGTTTTAGTTGCAGTAATCAGTGGCTCATAAAATTAGGATATGTGTGCACAATATGGATCTTTGCCTTGAGATTAAACTACCTCACAAGGCCTTGCAGGTATTACACCATTCTTTGGTTGGAAACACCACATTAACATGGATAGAAGGGGTGGAAGTATTATAGAGCACATCTTCGAAGATGTGGTTTTGGAAAAGGGTTTTATATTTTGCGGAAAAGAATTGGGATTTAATAGAGGGAAGGGTAAATTGGAGAATATAAGGGGGTGTATTAACTAAATTGGTTAATTTTAAAAAGGGGTGGTGTTGTATTAAGAAATTGGGTATATTTAGAGATTTTGGGGGTATGAATATCGCCACCCTTTAATTATTTAGTTATGCGTTTTTACTTAAAAAAATGTTATTTTTAACTTTATATAGAAATATCCTGCTCGTTGTTTCCAAAATATTTCCTCCTGGAATGAAAGCTTCTCAATCGTCCCTTCTAACTCCTTGATCTGTGCGTTCGCCTTTCTCCAGTTGTCAGATAGTTTCAAGTTGTTAAGCTTCTCTCGTTTCTCCTTTAGGTGTCGTGGAAGGTAGCAAAAATATTTTCCGCCCATGCTTGTATTTCCAGCATACATCTATTGAACTTGTGTGTCAAGAGACTGTCCCGACCTACTTTATACCAACCATGCGCAACCACCTCTTTAAACTCGGGTTCCAAAGTCCAGAATTTCTCGAATCAAAAACGGTATGGGAGCTTATACTTAGGCTGAACTCTTGAATCCGTGCTTCTCCTCCATCTTGATTTGATAGCCCTGTGATCAGAAGAATAATATTCCAATGTGCTTGTAGTTGTCGTGGGAAAAAGTATTCGCCAATTAAAAATACTGAAAATCTGTCCAATTTTTCAAAAATAATATCATTATTTGATCGTCTGTTTACCCACGTGAAATGATCCCCTGTTCCATATAATTCTTGCAATTCACACTCTTCAATAGCATTTCGATATTCCTCCATTTGAGCTTCAGGTCTCCGCCAACCTCCATATTTTTTATTGTGGTGGCAAATTTCATTAAAATCTCATCTGATTAACCATGGGGTATCCTTCGTTTCAACTATGGTTGCCAAGCGACTTAGAAGCTTCCACGATTCTCCTCTTTTGCTTGCATCTGGATTACCATAGAACCCTGTAAACCTCCATACTAGCTCCCTTCCTGGATAAGGATATCAATATGCCCTATGGAATAGGAAAGGATCGTTACTTTTAATGGTTATTTCCATAGGAGCATAAGTGCTCATTTCTTATCTTCGCAATTAAAAACAAATAATCCCTCGTATCCCAAGCTATTTCTCCATCTATTACACATACTATCTCTCATTTTCGTCTCACACAAAAATAAGAGCATTAGGTCCTTTCGGCAATTAGCCGACAAAGTTCTCAGAATGCTCGTTGGTTACCAAGCCCCCGAGCATTCGAAATGATGCAACTCATTGATCCTAGCGGGGTTGCAGTGCAAGCCCCACCAAATTATTGGTGTCCATATCCCCTATGCTATGAACCGCTCAAGATGTATCTTTTTCCTCATAGGTATATATGCTTCCTCATTGTCCTCCATATTGACATGATTTCTTTTTATTACCTTATTCAGTGTTTCACGTCCCTTTTTCGGTATTTTCTATTTTTGCGCTCTCTTCTTCCATTTCTTCGGACTTCGCCCAATCGATACATCTGACGTGGTCTGTGAATTTGCTGAAATATTACCTTCCGGTTGAGGCGTTATCTGGCTCACTAAAATGGCCCTGGTTCCAACTTCATTCTCTGACTCCTTTGTGGTTCCCACCATGATATTTGAAATGTCCTTTGGGATTAAATCAGAAAATTCCCCATTCTCTTGTTGATTATCCACTGCCACTGTATCTAATTTCTGTGGGTTTCCCTCTTTTATTGTCTGATCATTTGGAACCTCTATTAATTCTTCCATGTCTTTCTCCCTTGGTTCCTTTGAGGTTTGAGTTTGGTTGCGGTTTACTGCTTCTTCCCCTTGTTTCTTTTTGTATCGCCCAATTGGTGTTGTTGCCTGTAGCCAACTACCGTACTCCATGTTCGATCCCTCTTTAGCAGTATCACTACATTCTCTCCATGTATGCCCTATTTTTCCACATGCATAGCAGAAATCCGGCAATTTTTTGTACGTAAGGAGAATGTATATTTCTTCATCACCGTCGGCCTCCTGAAGGATGACATGACTTTGCAGGGGCTTATGAACATCAAGTTGAATCCTGATTCTTGCGAACCTACCCAATATAACCTCTCTATCTCCTTTGTCAATTTTGAGAACATTATCGATCTTGTTTCCAATTTGCTGAAGAATTTCCTCCTACATGTACGCTACCGGAATATTATGGCATTGAACCCACGTATCCCACATCGAGAAATCTAGATCTTCCGGGCATAGCACCCCCTTCAATTCCTGGAAGATTTCCAAATTACTAAAAAAGTGCCAAGGGCCCTCAGTTAAAGCCCTCTTGTGATCCATAGTGTTTATAAATTCAAGGATGAATAGATTCTCTCTTACAACCTCAATATCTATTTTTTTGTCGCTTGAATAATACGAGGTAAGTGTTGCCTAACCGTGTCTCTGTTTATCAATTTTGACGATAAAATTTTAGCCACCAAACAACTGGCTAATTGATCCTCTCCCTTCTGCCGTAACTCATGTTCAAGCGTAAGTTTGTTGTTCTCATCCTTTTTCGAAATCTTAATATTGGCTATACGGAGATAAAAATACGCCATACTTTCATGCACAACCTTCCAAAAGACGGACGCAGAATACAATAAATGGTTTAGCTTCCAGGAAAGGGGATTTTATCACCAAAAAGAACGCGATGTTGGGAATTATCTCTGATTACTTTAGTGAAATATTTACATCGAACAACCCGACACATGATGAGATGACAGAAGTATTACAATGCATTGAGCGAAAGGTTACTGATGAAATGAACGATCTCTTATGCAAACCCTTCGAATCGAAAAAAATAAAGAGGGCTCTGTTGGACATGTTTTTGGATAAAGCACCTGGCCCGGATGGATTCTCAGCTCTATTCTATAAAAAATATTGGAGTATTATTGGAGATGACGTCACAAAGAAAATCCTAAACATTCTTAACAATAACGGTGATTCAAGCGGGTGCAATGATGCCACAATAATTACTAATCCCTATGGTAAGTAATCCTTTACTGGTGAAAGAATTTCGGCCCATCAGTCTATGCAATGTGTTCTATAAGATTGTTTCCCGTGCGATCACTAATCGAATATGAGTGGTTTTGCAAAATGTAGTTGATGATTATCATAGTGCTTTTATTCCGGGCCGACTTATTACCAATAATGTCATCTTGGGATTTGAATGTATTTCATTGGATACGAAATCACCATCTCAAGAAATATAGCCAAATGAGCATTCGGGTCGTCTACGACACTTCCCCCAAACTGATTTTGTTGAACCATGTTTATCAGAGCCGGTTTCAATTCAAAATTATTCGCATTGATAGGTTGGCGAACAATGCCCGAATAATTTTGAGTCATAGTTGGTCGAAAATAATCCCGAATAGCCCTTTCCGGAGGTGCAATAATAGATATGTGATCTTTCTCTTCACCGTTTCTTGCCATTGTTGCGAATTCTATTCTTCGTGCGGCTCTAATCTTTCGGAGTGTTCTTTCAGTTTCTGGATCAAATAAGATTAAATTAACACTTTTATTTCTTTGCATCAACAAGAAAACATAAAAATGGCAATAACCCTATTGTAACAAGAACCAATCTAAATAAAAGTAAAACTACTAAGTAATAATATTAGCGCAAATAAGATGAATTATTCCCCAAAGAAAGCGCCAAAAACTTGTTAGAAATTTTTCTAACCGCAAGTCTGATGTCAAGTTTTAATATAGTAAAAGTAAGGTTGTCGTATCCACAGGGAATAATTATCGAATTGTTGCTAAGTACTATAATATAGTAGTCCAACTTTATTTAGAAATTCAATATTTGATGGAGTTTATTATACTAGAATAACAAAAATAAATTAAGAATATGAAAATACAAATGAGTTTATCCAAATGTTTAAATGAATTCTAGAGGTGTGATGAATCTAGTTATCCCTTATGTTATCAATATGGTTTATCAATCATCAATTACCAATTTATAAGTCAAGATTTCTACAATAATCATTTCCTCTCTCGAGTGCCAAATGATTTTAGATCTCAATTGGGAAATCAATATCTCTATAAAAATCACCAATTGAAATCTCAATAAAAACTATGAATCTTGACAAATGACTTCAAAGGATTCACAAATCTCTCAATTCTATGAAATCCTAGGTTATGCTATTTCAAGGTCATGTATTCAATTATCTCTCTCAAGTGTCAAATCAAATACACCAAACAATCTAAATTATTGATCAAGTAATTTAGAAGCAATAGATCCAAATAGCGCAAATAAATTGAGAAATCTAGATTGACAAACCACAATCTCAAAACATAAGTTCAAACATAGATTACATCATCCCTCTAGAATTATAGAGTTTAGCTCATGATTGAAGAAAATGAATCCATAAGAATACAACAATACATCTTACAAGATATGAAGAAAGCAACAAAATAAGAACAAGACTTGAGGGATATTCTCTATTTCTAGATGATAGAAGCCTTCAATCTTCTTCTCCAAGCTTTTCCCAATATGTTCCAAGCCTTCTTCCTTGTCTTGTAGCTGTTTTGTTGGTTGCCCAAGGGTCCAAGATCCCTAAATTCACGCCCCAATGTCCCAATTTATAGCCTCACAAAAGTTCAAGAAAAAGGTGGAAGAACATAGGAAATTCCGCCCAGGAGCGCTGCAGCGCTGGGCGTGGGCGTTGTGGCACCCCAAAAAAATCTGCCCGGGCGCTACAACGCCGGGCGTTGGGGGATGCAGCGCCCAACTCCAATTTTTTCCATGGCCTACCTCTGTACCGGGCACTGCAGCGCCGGGTCTTGGGCGCTGCAGCGCCCGGGCGGCTGTCCAGATTTCCGCCCTGCGTGCTGCAGCGCGTTTTTTTTGGCGTTGTAGCGCCACCCAAACGTCCGAATTTGGTTTTGCGTCCTTCATAAAAGTTGTAGATCTATCTCTTAGCTTTCCATATCCACTTGAATCAGCTTAATATCAAATTTGTAGTGAGAGTTATGGCCAAAATACTAAACTCTGCCAGTGCTAGAAATTCCAGACGCATTTGGACTTTTCTTCAAATCAATCTCTCGTTGTTTGCTCATTCGTACTTCTTTTGATACACGATTCATTAATATGACTATAAACTCAATATAATTGGCTCTCAACATGGATTGATAACTCAAATGGATCGAAACAATGGGAATTAATGCCTAACCTATGAGATATAACAAAAATGACTCAAAATACTCAAAAACAACACAAAACTCAAGTCTAGGAAGCCCAAATCAATGGTATAAAACCAAATGAACAGCAAGATCAGTATTTTTACGGCCAACGCGAAATTTTCAAGCGAGCAACAAAACTTCCAAAGATTAATTTTCCGTGAAGCGCGACATTAATTTTTCGGCAGGAGTAGCGGCTTTTTTTTCCTAAGTGAGGCAATGACATTAATTTTCCGGCGAGGCAAACGATATTTCTCCTGGTGAAATTTTTTAGGTTAGCGATTATTTATAGTATATCTTATTATAATGTGTATGTTGTAATGTTATTCAAAATTAATATTTAACAATATATTTATATTTTATAGGTAATGTCAAATTCAAACATGATAAATATAATTGTGTACTTTGGAGGACAAATTGTGCAAAATGGTAATGAAGTAAGATACGATCGTAATGCAATTGGTTGTAGGAAAATATCGCGTAGGACCTATCAAATCTGCATAATATATTATTTGCAATGACTGGCATTGCTGAAAATCAATACATTTTGAGGGTTTCAGCCAAATATTGCAATAACAATATGTGTGGGATTGTTTCTATAACCAATGATCAAGATTTGTGGTGCTTCCTAGTTCCAGAGGTAGGGAATCAGTACGTTGATCTGTTTGTAGAATCAGGATCAATAATACATAATATAGATCTCAATAATTCAGTGGACACTTCCATATATGATCAATATGCGGAATATCTTAGAAATGGATGTGTGACTGATGACCTGCCGAGAATCACATAAGGTTTATCAACTCTAAGTACATAGGAGTTTTTCACAAACATTGTTGGCTCTAGTCATGATAATGCACATCAGAGTGTTTTAGTTGAGTATACAGATATTGGAGATAATTTAAGGTCAGACGAACCACTTTTTTCTGAACCTGATGAAATTGAACATGACAATAATTATGATACCGATGATGATAATATTGATTTGGGGAGTGGTCATGATAATCGTAATAACGCACAAAACACTCAGCCATCGATGGTCAATCACAACATGACGGGTAATTATCGCATGAGTTCTAGAATTCCATTCTTTGACTCAAGCTACACAAAAACTCCATTTGACTCTATTGGGACGTCTAGTTCTACTCAGTTTTATGACTTTGAGAATGGTGTCCTAAAAAAAGACATGATGTCTAAAGACAAAAAATATTTGCAAAGTGCAGTCAAAGATTATTCTATGCGATGGGTTAAACGGGAATTCAAAGTTGTTGAAATCACACCAACTCTTTGGAAAGTCGTATGCAAACACAATCTCGGTTCGTCTGTATAGTCCAGTTTATCTTCTCAGCAGTGCAATTGGTGGTTGAGAGCTTGTTTTAGCAAAAAAAATTATCTTTGTGGCAAATCACCAAATACAGGAGTTCTCATTCTTGATTGATGAATGTTGTATCTAAAGATCATGGCAATCTGGATAAAAATTTTATTGTTGATGATATAATTGGTATAGTACAGTGCGATCCGTCCTACGATATTAAATATGTTCAACAAAATATTAAGGACAAATATAGTTACGATATTTCGTATGATAAAGCATGGCATACACTGAAACGTGCCCGTGAGTATGTGTATGGGACTTGCGGAAATTCTTGTCATTTTTTTACCTAAATATATGGAGGCTTTGCAGAAATATAATCAGGGTACTGTTGTTGATTGTCTACACAAGGACCCTAATGTGCTTGGAATGAAGACGTTGAAATATGTATTTTGGGCTTTCAAACCATGTATTGATGCATTTCAATATTGTCGTTTGGTGATTAGTGTCGATGGAACATATTTGTACACAAAATATCGATACAAAATGTTAACTGCTATTACACTTGATGCAAATCAACGTGTGTTGCCCTTGGCATATGCAATCGTGGACGAGGAGACTTTTAATTCTTGGAACTGGTTCCTACAAATGTTGTCCACTTATGTTATCCGAGGGAGAGAAGATGTGTGTTTTATTTCTGACCGTCATCCAGGAATTATAAGATCCGTTGAACGCATGGCTGAGTTTCAACCCCCAAATGCACATCATCATTTTTGTGTGAGGCATGTTGTATCCAACTTTCACAGTCGGTATAAGAATGTAACACTTAAGGATTTGTGTTGGCAAGCAGGGGCATAGGTGAGAATTAGAACATTTGAAAAAATAATGGAGGAAATCAAAAAGTATAGTGAAGATACACATTCCTACTTGGATGCAATAGACAAGACTAAATGGACATTGTCACATGACGACGGGAGACGTTATGGGATTCTGACTACTAATATTTCTGAATGTATGAACTCGGTCCTTAAGGGTGCGAGGCGATTGCCTATATCTGCTTTGGTGCGTTTTACCTTAACCCGTACAGCAAAATGTTTGTACGAAAGAATGGAAGATGCTGCAATGGCAATGGAAAGTAAAAAAATGTGGCCAGATGAAATCCTCCAAAAATATCATAAACAACAAAGACTTGCATTAAACCACAGTGTGCAAATGTGTGACTTTCGGACTTTCGGACGACAAAGCGTTATTACAATAGACTGGGTAAAAGTCGTGTTCGGACTTTTAGGGTGAAATTGTCTGCACAGGAGTGCTCGTGTAGACAATGGAAATCAGATGGTATTCCGTGTTCACATGCTATGCAGGCTTGTAAATACGTGAATATTGACCCAACCAACTTCATGAAATCATATTACAGCACCAGTACATATACAGGTTAGTTCTTGCCACTCCCAGATGATGATGAATGGGATGAAACATCTTTTGAGTTGTCTCACAATCCAGATACACTTGTACGGAGGTCTTGTGGTCGAGACATGATTACTAGAATACACAATGCAATGGACTGGCCAGAAGAGCGTGCTCGACAACAATATCAAGCTCATCATGCATCTTTTTCACGGAACACTTAATTTGTACTCGTAGTTTGACTATTGTAGTGAACTTTGTACTCATAGTGAACTTTGTACTCGTATTATGACTATTGTAGTGAACTTTGTACTCGTAGTATGACTATTGTAGTGAACTTTGTACTCTTAATATGACTATTGTATGTCCTTAATGTTTTTCTTTATTGTATTACCATTTTCTGCATATGCACTTAATATTGACCAAATATTTATTTCTCTAGAATATGGCTAGTATGGACTTGCATAGCTTGTACGGACCTCGAGATAGATCAGTACTTACCTTACAGGACACTCATCGTTCAGTGGATGTATATAAAGGGGATGTGGACTCGATTATTACAGTTAGGCATGGATGTACTCCTTTTTGGTCTTTCAACGAAGATTTAGTTCAGTTGCATAGACGGGTGGGATTTTACGGGGTGGGATGATGTGGGAGTATGGATATTGATTATCATCTTATCATCGCATTAGTTGAGCGGTGGCGATCTGAGACACACACATTCCACTTACTGATTGGAGAGGCGACCATTATGTTACAGGACGTGGCCATTATATGGGGACTTCCAGTGGAGGGACATCCAGTGATTGCTAGGGACCTTGGGAGGACAAAGCTTGAGTGGATGGAATATTGTGGGGAGTACTTAGGTTTTATTCCTACATTCAGACATATGCGAGGATGATCACGCATTCTTTTGACGGCTTTAAGGGAGCACTTTGCAGATATTCAGATTACTGATTGGACCCCTCAGGTTGTAGTAGACTAGTACGCCAGGGGTTGTGCTCTCATACTGTTGGGTAGTTTGATGATGCCATATTCATCTGGTAATGGTGTATCATTGTTATAACTGCAGTTGTTACAGGATGTTAGGGCTGCTGGAGACAGTTGGGGCATCGCTGTGTTATCATTTTTGTATCGGGAGTTATGCACTGCATCTGAGGCAAAGAAACAAGTGATGGGCTGAGCGGCATTACTGTTACAGGTATATTTATTTATTTAGAAATACATACTAAACATTTACATACGTAATATAGATTTGGGCTTGGTCGCGAATCACATTGATTGTACCTCGCCGAATACGCACCAGGGTTCCTACAAGCCGATTATATGTAGACGAGAAAGATGAAGATGAGTTGCCCCTACCTCCGTATGGTGCGATGTGGATGCAATATTGCAGACACACACACACGGCCACCCACTCTGTGCGCATCATTAGGGATATGCTTGACCGACTGTCAGAGAGACATGTACGTATTGTTATTTTTTTTTCTTCTACATTTCAGTACATACATATTCTAAAATATTTCTCAATGTTTGTATTGTTAGTGGTGTTGGGAGCCATATGACATGGCTTCGCCATATATTAGCGGACTTGGACCACGATGCATCACTCATCTTTGGAGATCCCAGTGTCCTCTCATTAACTATGCTATTGTGAAGATTCACCACCCAGAGCGAGTGATGAGACAGTTCGGCATGCGGCAGCATATTCCTGATGTTGTATCATAATCACATGCAACGCTACATTCCATTACTCGTCGGGGCTGACTAGGTTTTGATTGGCCTACTTATCATGCTAATTGGGTGCAGTATTGGGCCATGGTCGCGATCTCTATCATCATAACATAACTTATTGGTGATGGCCCCAACGTGAGCATGGTTATCATGTATGGTATAATAACATTACCCGATGACTTATATCGCGCCAAACTTGCATACGACGGATGGATACCCGGCCATCGGACACAATAGCTCGTGATCTTTATGGTAAGATGTTTGTGATTTTAGTATTATTCACTCTTACATACTTATCGTGCATAGTGTAATCTTTGTCAAACATGTATTTTTGTAGTGTACCTTGCTCGATCGATTATCGATCATTGTTCGAGATGTTAGTGCGATGACCTCGGTCGGTGGATCACCTGACATGAGTTTCATGATGGGATGGCCAACATGAGACGTCTTTCGCATTGCTGCAGAGCGACCACGATCCATCTACAAAGGAGCTCTAGAGCTACGAGCCGAGGAGGACAAGTACGGAGGACATATACCACTAGAATCCCCTCACATATTCGGCAGGTCCGTCCACCTTGACGTATCATACATTTTTGTCTCCTCCAGCATATTCAACAGGGCCATCCACATCGGCGTATCATACATCTCAGGGGTATGGACCACACTGCAGGCGTATATGTGCCCGACTGCTGCAGTTATGACGCGATTTTATCACTCCTCAGTTCACTTCATTTACATCATTGCTCAACACGAGTATAGGCACCTCGTACCCACCTACACAACAATATCCATCCGACTTCATGAGTCTGCATTTTCAGACGTCACCTGTTTTATTTCCGAGTGGACATGACTGGGGTCACAGAGATGGAAATTCAACTTCACCATCTGCAGCAGATCAATATGATGATGATTATCAGTATCATGACCGGAGGAGGAACACACGAGTGAGATATCCACCCAGATGTGGCACCAGAGGACATCGAATTTAGGATTATGCTGTTAATGTAGTTTTTTTTTTCATTTTTAAACTAATACATTTTAAATTAATCATAATTACGTTCAAATTGCTATTATATATAATTTTTTTTTCGGGATGTGAAGAGGTTTAATCGGTCAAACTCAAAAAAAAAAATGGAAAAAACAAATGAAACACAACCTCAAGTTGCGCTTCATTTTTACAGAAATTAAAAAAAAAAAAAAAATGATATGAAGCGTATGAGCTTGTTGTGCATTTTCTAAAAGCACAATTTGCTCATACACTTTATTTATATAATGGTCAAAATAAAATAAAAAAACAAAACAAAAAAGGCATAAAGCCGATGATGCTAATGAGCCTTTTATAAAGACACGCTACCCCATATGCGCTTATGCTTAAATAAACAAGAGGATCAAAATTCACCACATTTTCTCACATGATTTTTAAAATTACAATATTTTGTCAAAAAAACCCAAGGATGGCCCTACAACCATCGTTGCTGCTGCCATGCCGCCGGCGCTGGCTTCTTCTTCACAAACGCTAGACCCGGAAGCGAACAAAGAAAAACCATGTTCACAAAGGTCCGTCGGAGAAAGAGGAGCCGGAGACCGAAAACCATGGAACTTGTGGTCTCCGGTCATGGTAATGGGGGATGGGATGTTGACTGGAGGGTAGGGAGAGAGAGGGAGGGGGCGGTGTAGGGTTTTCTTTTTGTTGAGAGGGTTTTAGAGAGAGAGAGTGGGCTGTTAATTTCAGCAGAGATTAATTCTATTCTTGATATTTCGATTAACGGTTAACCACTTAACCGAATGCCTAACCGTAATTCCATCCATATTTGAAACTTGGTTACAGAGAGATATAGAGTGAAACATGTATACATATAGATGTAGAGAGTGAAAGTTATATACTAGTAGTGATATCGACGACGCCCTTTCCTTTTCCACCCACAAATTTAATTTCTTTTTCTCACTTGTTTTTCAAATGAATCAATGGGTAGTTAACCCTGTACACTGAGTTGTGTTATTACCTCATTCTCTGAAATTTTCCCTTTCCTTTTGTATCAATTTCTTCATCCTTTTCTTCCTCTATCTTTTTTCCTTTTTTTTTTCTTTTCTGGAATGTCGAGTTCTGCTACTGCCGGCTTTAGCTTGGAAGGGATTGACGATGTCCAAGGCTTGCCATCGGTCTGAATAAGCTATCTAAATCTGTTTGTTGTGTGTGCTTGATGTGTGTGGATCTCTCTTTCTCTCTCTCTCTCTCTCTCTCTCTCTCTCTGTGTGTGTGTGTGTCGTTTAATTAAAGTGTGGTACATGATGCAGTTGGATGAAGGAGAAGGATCATCAATGTCGTGGGAGAATACTAGTCATATTCATAATCTCATGCACATGGGGAAGAAGGCATCCCATTCTAGCAGATTTGATCAGGTTAATTCCCCCATCATCCTTTTTTTTTGTTAGTTTTTCTTTTGTTTTAGTTGTCTCGGATGTGTTTTCTTTCTTTTTTAATTTTTTCCAATTCAAATAATTTGGGCTATTGCTTATTCCTTCCAAATGGATTTTTTTCAAAAAATTGGTTTTTGTTATAAGGTGTCACGTTGAGATATATTATATGTATCGAAAGTTTCGGTTATGTGGTTCATTTCGGATTTCTAAATCTGGGCCTTAAACTGTAAGCAATTCACCTCTGCTGTGAAGGGCAATTTGGGGTCTATTCTTTTTTTTTTTGCAATTGTGAGTCCTATTTAGTAATGTTTAACGAGAAATTGCCATAAAGATCTCAAGGATTGAGAGATCAACATTGGTATGGTGTTCTAAAATTAATAGTCGATGATTAACTATTTTTGGGTTGAGCCTGATTGTATTGTCTGCCCAAGACTCTAGTTTGCATTCACATAACGGGCAAAAGACCTTGCACATTTTTTATACCTTTAGGCTCCAACACCATAACTTGAGGACACTTTGGATCATATTATGCTGATGGCAATAGATTAACTGGGTCACATTGTGTGAATGGATTCTATTTCAATGCTACGGTTTTGGCTGGTACAAAAATAATTACCAAACCATTTTTTACTCCATTAAAGCAAAATTATTTCTTTGACTTTGCGAAAATGGGTCGGGTTGTTGGATGATCTGCATTTTAGCTGTGACAGGATACTCCGGTTCTCCTGGGAAACATCCCTTTATACGTTTTTTTTATTTCGATTGTCAAGCTCCGAGTCAGTAATTGTTAGTGTTCTGCATAAAGCAGTTGTAATGAGACTTTTTAGAATTTCTACCCATGTTCCATCTATTGTTTGGAAAAATGAAGCGTCTGCATTTTATAAAACGAATAACCTTTTTGATATTTTTGGTTCTGGTCCTGTTTTGTTGGCGTGAGGCTGTGAGGGTCCAACAGTGATAGGAAGTGAGCAATATTTAAAGTTTTAACAAGCCAAATGTAACATCGATTTGCATTTCAGTGTTAAGAGTGACACACTTTTTGTAAGGTCTGGAGGTCTTGTTATGGATTCCACGTATCTCTTTTCCATGGAGTCCTTTCGTTTCTTCATTATTTCGGCCTCAGGCCCAGAGGTATCCACAATGTCATCAGGTTTTACAGGGACCTGAATTTGTTGTTGTTCTTAAAAAGTGGCCACGGAACATATTATGGCCATGTGGGTATTTGATTTTTTTTTAATGATTTATTGATTATATTCATGATCTTTTCTTCTAGCGCTGCCAAAATTGTAATTCAAATTTTAGGTTTTAGCTTTTACTTAGGAATTTCAGACATGCATGCAATTTATCTGATGAGTGTTTTGCAAGTATTTTAGTTTATTATTATCATCAAATTTACAAAGTTTAAGCTTGTGCGAGTGAATGATTGTCAAATAACATAATGCAATGTGCAGTAGTTTATGAATTCAAAAAGCCACAATAGTGATTCCCATATAGACTAATATTACAAAGGTCATGGTTATTGGAGTTAGTTGTTGTAAATGGCCTGTGTTGCCAACACTAACTGCTATGTATCATCATGATATATATTGTTACATTTATTGGGATTGGGTTTGAGTAAAATGGAAGGCACGAGTTGAATTGATGTATGATAGAGTCGCTGCCATCCGACTGAGATCTTTTATGGTATTGCTCAGTTTCATCTGAGTTCGGACATGAAAAGTTGAATTCCTGATAAAATAGCCTTTTAACATTCTTTTGAATGACATAAACAGATTCCTTAACCATTGCACATTGTCGCCCTTTTTTATATTGATCATGTTTTCATCCAGGCTATTGAGTTTTACTCACGTGCTGACAAAATTAGACCAGGTGATCCTACTATTCTTAGTAACCGGTGTGCTACATATCTTAAGTAAGTATTGACTAGTCATGATTCTAGGTTCATGGATATTTCAGTTACTTTATTCCTTCTGCAGACTTTACTACCATAAATGATGGTTGATTTTGTTTCACATTAATTTCACCAGGCTTAGCGAATTCCTTAAAGACAGTCCTCCATCGTTCTCGGAGAAAAGGCCATTGTATGGGTTAGATCCAACAACTCATGCTGGGGTATGACGGCATGCCTGATTATGTTCCTTATCTGCGCATTTTTTCACAGTCGCAGTACGTTAATGTTATATGCTTGATTTTAGCTTGCCCTCAAGGATGCTGAGAAGGTGATGAGTCTGCAAAGTAATTCAATAACATCTCACATTCTTAAGTCAAATGCCCTCATACTGGTGAGAATGCCATTTACTGCAATTCTACTTTGGTTATTCATTAAATCTGGATACTTGGATTGCATAGTCTTGAAATAATAATCTGTTTTAAGGAGAATTTCGTTTTATAGTTATGCTAATGTTATCCTAGCAATGCTGGTTTTGTTGAATATTAATTTGTAATCATGCAAATTATCCAACCGTCCAATTAACGTGTCCAACTACAATGAAGAAGTGTGGCAGCAATTCAAAGTCTTCAGCACTAGAACCATCAGATTAATAGCAAAATTGCCAACCACCAACCAATGTCTACCATGGCTAATTACCACCAAAATTAGGCCTATAAATAGGCATATTGTGCAAGCTATTTAGAGTATCCCCAAGTGGGATCAAAGAGATCATCCCCTAGTAGGAACAAAGAGAGAAATTCGAGAGAATCAAAACAAGCCTAAATACAAAGGCTTCAAAGAGTGTGAGAGTGAGAAAATTGTGTAGCAAAATTATGAGAAACAATTGAGTGTATTTTTCTAAATTGTATTTTGGAATTATTTTTTCCAGTGAGCAAATATTTTAGCTTCCAATTTACTTTAGATCTCTCTCACATTTTCATTCTTACACCTATATACCCAACAGGTTTTACTATTATCTACAATATGTATATGCATGTATTGTTGAGTATAATTGCAGAGTTCTTGCAATGTGATTTCTAGTATGGGTTGAGGTTTTCTCCTGTGTATCTTTAAGTGATTTCATGATGCTTGGAGTTTAACAATGGTACCACTCAATATTTTCTGCAGTTGGAAAAGTATGAGCAGGCCTGGGATGTTATTTGTTCAGGCCTTCAGATTGATCCTCAAAGGTAAGACAACACATAAAGAGTTTTCATCTCAACTGTTTTATTGGTTTAACTTGCTTCGGTTTTTCTTTTTCCTATTTATAATTTTTGAGTAACCGAGAAAATTATATTTCGTGCAGCAAACATCTTCTGAATTTAGAAAAGTTAATAGCCAATACATGTATAAGGAGAAGCCATGTAAAACCACAGCGTACTGACGATTATGATTGCACTGTTTGCCTGAAGCTCCTGCATGAACCTGTAACAACACCCTGTGGACATTCTTTCTGTCGTTCATGCCTGTTTCAGTCGATGGACAGAGGTTTTATTTCCGTCTATTGTTGATTCCTTGTTCTTCGTCAACTTTCTATGCATGTATCTTCTTTATGTGCTGTTCTTATTTACTTCGTTTCTTAAATGAAAAAATATTCAGGTAACCGATGCCCATTATGCCGCACAGTTCTGTTAATTAGTCCCAGAACGTGTTCGATCAGGTTAGTTTATCCCAGGGCGTCATGTACTCCATACAGTATGCTCATTGACTAAATTTGCAAAATGTGGAACTGCTCATCTCTGCGGAAAGAATGTAGCATTTATTTGAAGTTTGTGCGTGTTTAAAAATTATTTTGCTCAGCACTGGAAATGAGGGATGATAAGATGGTGATTAACAATTGAGGTTTATAAATGGCCTTTTTCTCAGTTGGCTGTAGCTTTGTGTGCCTTCTACATATTTCTTGTGAATATGACAAACTTTAATGCTATTTTAATATTATAAATGAGCAAATAGAAGTGCTTTCATCTCATCTGGCAGATATAACTATTAGCTGATTGGCTTTTTCAGTGTCACTTTAAACAACATCATACAGAAAAATTTTCCAGAGGAATTTGAAGAAAGGAAGTCAGAGCATGACAGTCTGATAAACCTTGGTGTTGATTTGTTGCCTCTTTTTGTCAAGGATGTTATTTTACCATGCCAGAAGTTTCAGTTAAACATATTTGAACCTCGTGATAGATTAATGGTGAGTTTATCAAATGGTTCTACTTGCTGTGTAAAACTATTTGTTTAGATGTATTCTTTGAAAGAATATTAAACTAAGTTACCATGTGATAAATCAACCTTTAAGATTAAGTAGTCGTTTAATATGATGTCAAAGCTAGGCATAGTACCAAGAACGTGGGTTTCAAGTCCTGCAGCCTGTTATATGAAGGTTTATCTTGCTTGGCCTTGGCGAAAGAATTTGCTTACACTCTCAAGCAACTTAACTTTTTGTTCTATGTGGTGAAACATGATATATGACGCACATTCTATGCATGAAGAAATCATGAAATGTGTACATGAAGAGTCTTGGAATTATAGCCGATGAAAAGTGACACTCTAATGAAGAGATCTGGTTTTATATCAATTATTTATTTATTTATTCATTTTTTTTTTCTTCTGTTGTTTTTGTTATTCTTGTCAGTGACCTTTTTCTTGATTTTAATCAGTTCATTGTATATACACCTGCAGACCTGCTCTTATATAACTGATGTTTGCTTTTACTTATTACGGTCGTTTTTTACAATTTATATCAAGTTTACCTGCCATGTGTCTACTTATTGCTGGCATGGAGCACACTTAGTTAAATCATGTTTTTTTACTTATGGAATGTGTAAAGATGATGTTAATCGTATACTCTAAATTCTCAGAAATTGTCGTTCGAATTTATATAGCACTTGTTTTCTAGTTCTTGATTAATTTATCCAGACCCCAGAAAATTCGATTTGCGAAGCTACATGTACCTTTGTCTCATTTTTACCTTGCTTTGATTTTTTATCTGCTTGTGCACCAGTTGATTATGAATAGCTGTATCAAATATATCCTTCATTCATGAAAAACGACCAAGGAAAATACTGCATTTTCAACTATGAGGATCAATGGATCCTGATGTGATCATCTCGTTATCTTCCTTATTTCTTGGGGCAGTTTGACTACCTTGAACATAAATGAAAATTTTGCCAGAAAATTGAGCTATACATGCTGTAAGGTTGAAAATATCATAAGCACATTAAAAAGAGGAGTCTATTGACTACAGAGCTGGAAATTAAGTCATTATAGAATCCCTCTTTTAGATATAAAATACCGGTAATACCATGCTAACTGACTTATTAATGGGCTGGAGGTAGAGCAAGGAAATGGGACAATGGATGTTTTACTTCTGTTTTATAGAGTTAACTAGAAAAACACTTGTGTGTTACACCGGATTTGTCTAATTTTATTAAATTTGAGCTTTTTCTTATTTTTATTATTTATTTTGGCTTGTCAAAATGATGTGAATTTTTAATTATATTTTATTTTGGTGTTTAAAGAATCACTTAGTTAATTGTGCTAATTTTATATAGATAGATTGTTTAGATTGTATAGATAGAAGCTTTGATTTTTGGATTATTATTTACCTTTTAGATTATAATAAACTGTATAGATAGAATCTTTGATCTTCTATTTTTTTTAGAGTAGTTTACTTATTTAGATTATATGGATAGATTATTTAGACTATATTGATAGAAGTTTTGATTTTTGGATTATTATTTGCCTTTTATATTATAATAAATCAAAAGATAGAATCTTTGATTTATGAATAAATATATATTGTTAGATAGAATCCCTAATTTTTGGATTATTTGTTATCTTTTAGATTATAACTATAAAATATGGAAAAATATATATGTATATATAATATAGGTTGCCACATGGATAAATGTGAAGCCGCCATGTGGAATTGGGAGAATGAGAAGTTGACACATGTCTCAGAATAATGAGGTGATCCATGTGTCATCTTTGTTTTTTCATTTAGTACATAGGGTTGATGTTGTGTAACTTGTATTGCGACTGAATGATGGATATTGTTCTGAAGATTTTGGTTAGCCATCTTGTCAATTTGTTGCCTCTGTTGTCTGATTTGAAGTCCCATGCTGACTGTGTCGAAACAGGTGAGGAGGATAATGGAAGGAAGTCGACGCATGGGAATGGTAAATCTGAAAGCTGTTTTTCTTTGTAGATTTAGCCAATTATTCTTGTTCTATACTTCTATATAGCTCACTTTACCTGTCATTTTTTTTTTATAATTATGTTGTAGGTTGTAATTGACTCGTCTACAGGTTCGATAGCTGATTATGCGTGTGAGGTGGAGATTACAGAGTAGGTTATTTCTTAAGAGTTGTATTAGAGTTCTGCGAGTTTTTACTTTAACACAATGCATTATTTCATGGGTTGCTTTTATTGGCACTTCAGGCACATAGATGATGTTTACATTTCGTTCTTAATGCAGTTGTGAGCCACTTCCAGATGGACGTTTCTCTTTAGAGGTAAATATTAGTGAGATTTGAGTTAAATATTTTCCGAAACGTTTTCTCTGATGCTCCCGCTCCCATTATCATGTGTGTTGCCTGTTTGCAACAGTAATAAAGAAATATTCATTTTTTAAAGGTCTGTAGGATTTGTGACAATATCATCTGTTATTGGCTTCATGTACCTGCACTCCAGACTTTGGCATTTGTTCGGTTGAAACGAGTGTTTACAACCATGCCAAGCTAGACCTTGCAATTAACTGGCAAAAATTTGCAACTATTGCAGATAACTAGAGGCCTGGTTGTTCTATACAGTATATGGAACCATATTGATTCCCTTGCTACTGTGAGGCCATTTACTGAAGGGGCATTTGCCATTTTATTTAGTTGAAGAAGAAAATCACTTTGGAATAGTCATACATTCTATTAGCCTACTCAAACTCCCTGGAAATGTGCTGCTTTCTGTTGAGCATTATGTCATAATGCTCTTCAAGGAGCCAAAAAAAATGAAGAAGAATTATTAGATCATTTGTTAGTCTTCTAGTACTATAAAGTAAGTGCAGAAAATCTTCTTACTTTGAACAGTCTTGTTTTATCTTCTGATGGCATAGTTGTTTGTGACTATCTTAGCAAATACTTGATGCAGGTGGAAAGTCGCAGGAGATGTCGCATCATTCAAAATTGGGATCAGGATGGGTAAGGTTCCTTAAGTATCTAATGCCTGAATGACAATAATCTACATGCTATTTGTTAGAATTTGTGTTTTTGTCCCACATCACCAATTTGATGGGCTGCTATTATGTATAAATGTGGATTGGACACCCTCGCCCTTGTGGTAGCTTTTGTAAGATGAGTTCTACCCAAGCCCATTTAACATGGTATTAGAGCACCTAGGTTTGGTTTGGAGGCGGTGCTGGGAATTGGACCCGACCCATTTGGATTGGCACGCTCGTTGTGAGGGCGGGTGTTATAGTTTGTGTTTGTGTCCCACATCGCCAATTTGCTGGGCTGCTATTATGTATAAATGTGGGTTGGGCACCCTCCCCCTTGGGCTAGCTTTTGGGGATGAGTTCTACCCAAGCTCATTTGACACTACTCAATCTGTAGGCATATACTTTTTCAATTGATTCTTTGTTTGTGACTGCATATGAAGGTACCACATTGCTGAGGTTGAATGGGTGCAGGATATTTCTCCACCAGAAGGATCAACCGAGAGAAATGACGTAAATGCTAATTTTACTTCCAACAATTTAATTCTGACTGTCCAAGTTTTTCTTGCATTTCTCTCTGTTCCAGAATTACTTAAAAATTCTTTAAGTTACATTTATGAATATCTCATTGTACAAGATTGATCACATTGGTTGTTGGTTTTTCATGAATACTTGTCATATTATCTGTTGAAAAGCCCCAAGTATTGATATGTAATTATCTGGATAAGGTTATATCAGAGCTAATGGGCTGATAATTTATCATGGAGCTTCATGATTATAACGGGCCATTAATCAGTCATGGGCTCATGTAAAGTGAATCAAATGCTTTCTGAAGCCTGATCTAGTTATCTATCTTGCTTGATCCATCAAAACCCAGGGGTATTGAACACCAGTCCGTGCTGGTTAAAAAGATTAATGAGTGCTTCACCATAATTCTGATTGGACCATTTTTATGCTTGATTATGGTACAGCTTGTGTCTATGAAGTTTTGGTTCACTTGGGTTCATTTCTTACAGTTACTGGAGATGACAAATAAAGCAGCAGCATTCGCTCGGCAATTGATGAGGAAGGCACAATATGGTTCACAAGCAGGTAATGAACTCAGCTTTTGTTTCATGTCGTCATTTTTTAGTAACAACCAATTGGTGTTTTTACATGTTATCCTTGTGACTATTCTTCCAATTCATGTTGATTTAATAAAGATTTTTTGCTTGCAGGTAGAATAAGGCTTGAAGAGGTTTTCAAAACAGAAGGTTTAATGCCCCCAACAGAGGATCCTGAGCGCTTTAGTTTTTGGGTATAATTTCTCACCCATATTCTAGTCAATCATGATATTGCGTTAATGCAGCTGGCAACATTAACAAATCGGAGTCCATCGGAAAGATTAGATCTTCTTCGCATAAGAGATACGAAGGAGGTATTACTCATGAATTTTTGCTTGCAGCACTCGTCCTAATTTCTCTGGTCACACATTTATTATATCAACTGGTTGATAGTGTTCAATTTAGTGTCCATGTCGGCTGGGAATGGAAGTTTGAACTGGTATTAGTGTAAATTGTGCTTTCTAGCAACTTGGATTTTGGAAAACATGAGAATGTTTAAATTATAGGACATGATGGAATATTGCCGTGATTTTGGAGTTATATACAGGAAGCCTTCAGTAGGACACATTTCTATGCCAAGTAACAATGAAACTTTCAGAGTAACTTGCTTAGATTTGACATCACATAATAATCACCTTAATGCATCCAAGAGAGATGCAGCTTATAACTGAGTCATTTTCTTGCTTAATTTTAGTTGTGTTTGAATTTATGGTCTATAGGAGGTTTCAGAAAGTGTTGTTATATTACGAAAGTCAGATTTATGCCGAGCGTTGCGTTACCTTAAAATACTTGTGGTTCTTATCAATGCTAGAATGTGATTGCATGCTTTTCTGCACTTATATTTATCTGACCATTAGGTTCTACATTGTTTTAATTTCAAGTTTTTTCTGCATTATTTTGTTGCTTGTCATTTGTTTCAGAAAGGATATATTTAGTATATCTATACCAATCTTCCATGATTGTCTATGAAATGAATTTCCCTAAACATAAAAATGAGGGATAATTATTTTTACAAAAACCACCCCTTAGATTTAGTCTAATTACAAAAAAACTCCAGTTATCTTTGAAAATTACAAATATCACCTTAAGGTTTGTACTTACCTAATAAATACTCCCTCTTGAGGGTGCAATTTTGTAAGCTAAAAGCAAAATGTCATGGGGGTATTTGTAATTTTAAATGATAACTTTTTTTTTTTTTTTTGTAATTAGGCTAAACCCTCGGGGTAGTTTTTGTGATTAGCCCTAAAAATGATGGTCATTGTGAAGAGTATCTTGAGTCCCGGGAATCTTGTATGAATGTGAACATTGCTGTAACCCATTGTAAATGGTTACCTTTTAATATTTTTGGAACTTTTTTTTTTCTTTTTTTGGCAGAGACTTAGGCGAGGACTTCTTTACATAAAAGCGGAGGGGCAAGGATGTAGACTGCAATAAAAAAAAACATTATCATGTAACATGTCATTTTGTTTGAGACATTGATTGTTAAGATTGCCTTTGTTCGTTACAGGCAGAGTAGTGGATCCCCCACCTTCAAATTTTGGGTTAAAAATAGAAGAGGAACATATATAACCCATGATGCCTCTTTTGGAGGACTGAAAAATTCTTACTGTAAACAGAGGGTTACCAAGATACAGTAAATATTAGGAGAAAAACAAAAAAGCTATATCATACTCTTCTTCTCTCTTTCGTCTTTATTACTACTTTATGTTTACTGTGGTTTCACACTTGGTGGTTCCCTAGTGTGATCTAATGAAGCATGATAGAATTTAGGGGTAATTATTTAAAAGCCCTGGTATTTGGGGCGATTACAAAAAGCCATAGAAGTTTCAAAATTATAGAAACTCTTTTGAGGTGTGATTTCAGTCTCGGTTGGACTGATTGATTTCATTAAATATTTACAATTAAATTCCTCAATGTTTCTGAATATTATAAAATAGTCAGTCAAAACATTGGGCCTATTTATAGTTTTAAAAATTGTTGAGAGATGTAATTCTAAAACATTTCATAATGCCAGCAAATTCTGTTAGGTCAAGCCAATGATAGGGCAAAATGTAAGATGAAATTAATCTCAACACGGTTTCTGCAATATTGAAACTTTTCTAGATTTTTTTGTAATTATCCCAAATTTAGGGTTCTTTTTGTAATTATCCCAAATTTCAGTTGTTTTTTTGTTTTCGTAATTACGCGTAGAATTTATGATGATAACTGAAAGACAGACTATTGTTTTACGCTCCGAAAACGAAGTTTTATACATGGATGCGATTTATAGCTACTTCATGCATATTATGATGGGATAATTACAAAAACAACCCCAAGGTTTGGGCTAATTATAAAAAAATCCAAAGATATTTCAAAATTATAAAAAGCCCTTCATGTTGATTCTGTCTTATATTTAAGGGTGTAATTGTAATATTTCTACAAATATCATGGGGGAGTTTGAAATATCTTTTGTTTATGAAGGGACAAGATGTAAGCAGAATCAAGTTTTATACCTGAACTTGAGGATTTTTTTATGTAATTATCCCTATTATGATATTATTCACTTTCTGCAGAGGTGTTGTGATGTGTAGTTTCAGAGTTAGACAAAGGTTTGGTAAGATGCCGCTGCTTTTTAAGTTGCAACTATAACATTTAAGTAATATGAGTTACAAATTGTAACATTAATGCAACATGAGTGATAAACCCATGTTAATGCATTGTTACAATAATGCAAGTAATGTTCATAAATGGTGCAACATTAACGTAAGTGATTACATGTGAGATGTGTTATACTTATATTTGATGGGAAAATAACAATATATAAGGAGATATCCATGGGTCTTCTTGTCACTCTTGCATTGAAGAATACACCATCTATTTCATAGAGAAGACAAGTGAAATCCAGTGGAAACAATTTGAAATTCAACCTTAGAAAAGCAATAATTTTAGAGGTATGTGAATCTATTTTGCTTCAGCATACATGTTTCTTTTTGTGATGTAGAAACATGATTAAATGGCTTTAAACTTATATTTGGTATCAGAGCAGAGTTTAACCTCTGCATTGCTTTTTCGGATATATGTTTTACTATTAATGTGTTTGAAATTTTCGATCGTAAAAAAACTGATTTCATCCAGTTCGCAATTCGCAATTAGATTTGTGGATGATATATATATATATATATCTATATCTTTCAGTTTTATTTCTAGATCATGATTTTGATGGACCAAAACTTATATATAAATCCATTTTTTGAATATATATATATTTTCTTGAAGTTTTGGGTTATAAATGAAAATGGTTTAAGCTTTTGGCAGTCCATTTTCGAACAGACATCAATCTCAGTTTTTGTTGGGACTGATCGGTTTTCTGTGAAGAGAGAAATTTAAAAAAATAAAAAAAATTTAAATTGATGCAGCCCAGATTCGAACCTGGGTGGACAGGTTTGACCTTGTCTGGTATCACCAGTCAGGTATTGGTTTACTTCATTATAAAGAAACCAGTTATGTTATATAACCGGTCTCTGTTCATTTAGGGTTGGTCAATTTTTCTGTGAAAAAGAATAATTTTTCGAAAAGTAAAAATGAAAAGGTTTATGGAGCAGTCGAGTTTATTCGAAAAGTAATAACCAATTGGACTCTGATTATTCTACTTTATTATCATTCATGTAATTGTATATAAATCATTTAAGTGCATGATATTTTTTATAATTATGCAATTTATGTTTCATTCACGAGAATTTAATTACAAATTTTTGCATATCATTTTGACTTAGATATTGCTAGAATTTGTAAAATCTAATTCTCATTAAGATAACTGTCTAAGTGGTTAATAATATTTTTATTGATTAAAGAGTAGACACGTGTAACACCCCCCCTAAGGGATGTTCATTAACTTATTTTTTTTAATGACTATTTAAATTGTTATAAAGTCATCTGATAAAGCATTCGAGTTAAAAAAGAAAAGATAGTATAACTTTTTTTTTTATAAACTAAAATGAGTTAATGCTAGAAATCCCATAACCTTTAATAAAGAAATACTAAGAAGTCATCAAGAGTTCTTATCCGAAGAAACGTCTATGCAAACTGCAACTGAAATACTTCAATTAAGTCTAAACTTGATATAATTAAAATACTAGTAGAAACTAATTTCCGGGATTCCGTCGCCACTATCGCCCTGCACAACCCTGCTATCCTCCGTGTCTATAGTAAACCCTTGCCTTTATCTGCAATACGAGAATTTAAAACTATAAGCAAAAGCTTAGTAAGTAACACCATGCCTCACAAAACAATTAAAATGGTTTATATGCACATGCATGAAATCTGTCTTTTTCATAAAAATATACGTACATAAATACTTATAAGGGCCTAGGCATGGTACCAATGCGCGCAACTCCAATGAAACCCAGGGTAGCTAGCCACCGAATTCCACTCGAGCAAACTAATTAAAGGGCGGACTAAAAGCCCTAGGGGCGGACTAGGAGCCCCAGACTGAACTATGGGCGGTCTAGGAGCCCTGGTACCAGCCTATAAAAATAACAACAACTCTAAAATATATATGCTATAATTCGTGAAATACGATATGCAATATGATAAAAGATTTACTCAAGCTGACCAAGAAATACATAATCTTCACATGATTCATACAAAACCTATGGGTCAAACATATATCGTAGGCATAAAGCATTAACATAGCATTAAAGTAAACTACTCATATTGCAGGTGAGAGATGCACTTAACTCGACTCTAGATAACAATACTCCAAATCACCCAGACTTCTAGTGAATGAATGAGATTAATCTAAAATATTAAGTAGAACTTAATCAGGTTAGAAATAATTAGATAATCTTCTCTAAATTATCAGCTACTACAGTGATTTACAAACTATAACTATTATCTACAAGGCATTGATAATATCAATAGTACTTAATCAAAGTTAGTATATAATACTCTACTCAATAACGAATAAAAAAATAACATCACTATACTAGTTAGTTTATTATATCAAATCAAATCCTCTTTTTCTTTTCCCCCCCTTTTTTTTTTCTACAAACAAAATAGGAATCTAACTATTCAGTAGCCTTTAATTAACATATATACATCTTAACATTCTATTAATTCCCTTTTATTAAACATGTCTGCAGACTTAACTTTCATATATACACATACGTATACTAAGGCCACTAAATTCAATATATATACCCATTTCTAATTTATTAGCATTTACAATATAAATTGACTAAAATCTATATCATGTACCAGATCAACAAACCCATTTACAAAGTTAAACAATTATCTAAAACTGCAAGCTAAAATATGACATCAGGAAACAAGACACACTTAATGAAAGAAAGGAGGAATAACAACCAGGTGGCTTAGCCCACCTGGCCACCACAAACAATTGTGGGGTGGAGGTCAGGGGTTCAAATCCCTGCTCTATCAAATTGTTTGTGGGGTGGAGGTCAGGGGTTCATATCCCTACTCTATCAAATTGCTCCCCGGGGCATATGCGAGATGGTGAAGATTTGGTGGGAACTCATACTGAATAGCATCCGTGTGGGTTCGATTCGGGGAGAGATCGTTATTAGTAGATTGGGGGGTCGAACATAAATTGTTCTCTTTACCTGGAGGATCTCATTGTACATCGCCAGACCCCGCCGTAACACGCCGTGCGTGCACATCCCGTGGTTTACCATGGCGGCAGCAATGAGGAGCCGGAGCTATTGTCCTCAGGCATAGTCAGGCGTAAGCCTGTAAGCTGAGTTATCAAAAAAAAAAAGGAGGAATAACAATAGTAGTGGATACTTCAATGATTACTAGACAATTTAGTGCCCTATTTTTATATTCAAAGATCAACTATTTTAGGTGAATGAATTTCAATAGCAGACTAATTATAAGGATCATCTATCTCTCCTCTGATTACTAAACAATATCATGTAGAATCCCTTTTTGAATTACGTATACCGATCACCATGTTTAAAAGAAGACAAAACTTTAAAGGCAAAGCTTACCGCCGTTCTTCCCTTCACGAGTCCAATTTTTTTTTTTTTTTGCCGATCTGTTTGTTCTCTTCCTATGAGTATAGGTTATATCTATATATATATGGCTAGGGTTAGACCACAACTTTGTATTTTTATTCTTTTAGTCCCTATATTTCCCCCATCTAAATAAATGGAACATATGTTTTATAATTGACTACAAAAACCCCCTATATTATTATTATTGAAAAAAAAACAGCATAAAATTAATATTCTAAAATAAATAAATAAATGGGGCGTGACAATCTCCTATACCTTATAAAGTTTCGTCCTCGAAACTTAGAACAACTCTGGGTACTTCTGTCTCATATCATCTTCACGCTCCCAAGTTGCCTCCTCAACTCTTTGATTCCTCCAAATAACTTTGACTAGAGGTATATCTTTATTTCTAAGCTTCTTAACTTCTCGATCAACGATTTCCACAGGTTTTTCTTCGTAACTCAAATCTTCTCTAATTTGTATGGTGTGTGGTTGAATAACATGGCTCGGATCTGGTACATACTTTTTCAACATCGACACGTGAAAGACATTATGGATAGCAGACATCTCCCCAGGTAAATCTAATTTATAGGCCACCTTACCAATCCTCTTAGTGATTACATAAGGTCCTACATATCGCGGGCTAAGTTTTCCTTTCTTACCAAATCTCATCACTCCCTTCATTGGAGCTACCTTTATGAACACTGAATCACCTACTTTAAACTCAAGTGGTCTTCTTCGTACATCCGCATAGTTCTTCTGTCGGCTTTGAGCCGTCTCAATCCTTTGGCGAATAATTTTTATGGCCTCAGTTGTTTCTTCGATGAAATCAGTGTTTTGTCCGACCTCAGACTCTATTTCTTTCTTTTCTCCAACCTCATACCAACATATGGGTGATCTACATTTTCTCCCATAAAGTGCCTCATAAGGTGCCATTTTAAGTGTTGCTTGGTAACTATTGTTGTAAGCAAACTCTGCCAAACATAGATATTTGCACCAACTCCCTTTAAAATCCAATGCACATGCTCGCAACATATCTTCTAAAGTTTGATTCGTTCGCTCTGTCTGCCCATCCGTTTGAGGGTGAAAAGCTGTACTAAATCGCAACTTAGTTCCCATGGCCGTTTGAACACACTCCCAGAAATGCGATGTGAATCGACTATCTCTATCAGAAATAATTGTCTTAGGGACCCCATGAAGTCTAACAATCTCTTTAACATACAATCGAGCTAGTTGTTCCATTGAATATGTCATCTTTATTGCAAGAAAATATGCAGACTTAGTCAACCTATCAATGATAACCCAAATCGCATCATAGCCATTCGTTGTTCTGGGTAATCCAACTATAAAATCCATAGCTATGTCCTCCCATTTCCATTCTGGAATCTGAATAGGTTGTAAAACTCCTCCGGGTCTCTGATGTTCAGCTTTCACTCTTTGACAAGTTAAACATGCGTTAATATACTTCGCCACATCTCTCTTCATTCCGAACCACCAGAAGCTATATTTCAAGTCGTGGTACATCTTGGAGGATCTAGGATGCATCGAGTAAGGTGTATTATGGGCTTCTTCTAATATTTGCTTTCTCAATTCTTCATTTTTAGGTACACATAAACGATCGCCAAAGAAAAGTGTCCCATCAGTAGATATTCGAAAACCTTCACCTCTTCCTTCTTGTACCTCATGTTTAATCTTTTGAATATATGGATCTTCTTTTTGCTTCTTTTGAATATCGTCAAGTAATGTTGGTGCTAAGGTCAAAGCATAGAGTTGTCCAGAAATTATTTCAATTCCAAAGTCCAACACTTCTTTCCTTAAGGGTTGAGGTAGTCCAGACAATGACATCAATGTTGCGGAGGACTTTCTACTCAAGGCATCAGCTACTTTGTTTGCTTTTCTAGGGTGGTACAAAATCTCACAATCATAGTCCTTAACCAATTTGAGCCATCTCCGTTGTCTCATATTTAAGTCCTTCTGGGTGAAGAAATATTTCAGACTCTGATGATCCATGTAAAGCTTGCACTGGACTCCATACAAGTAGTGTCTCCAAGTCTTAAGAGCAAAAACAACTGCTGCCAACTCCAAATCATCTGTAGGGTAGTTCTTCTCGTAATCTTTAAGTTGTCTCGAAGCATATGCAACGACTTTTCCTTTCTGCATAAGTACCGCCCCAAGGCCAATCTTTGATGCATCACTATAAATATCAAAACATTCAACTCCTTCTGGGATGGTAAGAATTGGTGCACTTGTCAATCTCTTCTTCAGTTCGAGGAAGCTTTTCTCGCACTCGTCGTTCCATTCGTACTTCTTTCCCTTTCGAGTAAGAGTTGTTAAAGGAGAGGCAATCTTGGAAAAGCCCTCAACAAACTTCCTATAGTATCCTGCTAGCCCCAAAAAGCTTCTAATCTCACTAGCATTCTTTGGCCGACTCCAATTGCTTACAGCCTCTATCTTTGCAGGGTCCACCATTACCCCATCCTTAGAAATCACATGGCCTAAGAAAGCCACTCGATCAAGCCAAAATTCACATTTTGAGAACTTGGCATACAACTGATGGTTTTTAAGCGTATGCAACAAGGTCATTAGATGTTCACTATGCTCCTCTTGGGACTTTGAGTAAATAAGAATATCATCAATAAATACAATAACAAACTTATCGAGGAATTCCTTAAAAACTCGATTCATCAAATCCATGAAAGCTGCAGGCGCATTAGTCAATCCAAATGGCATAACAAACTCGTAATGCCCATACCTTGTCCGAAAAGCAGCTTTGGGTACATCACTCTCTCTAATTCTTAATTGGTGGTAACCTGACCGCAAGTCAATCTTGGAGAAGACTGTTGATCCTTTTAACTGATCAAACAAGTCATCAATTCTTGGTAAAGGATATCTATTTTTGATAGTTACCTTATTCAGCTCTCGATAATCTATACACATTCTCATTGATCCATCTTTCTTCTTTACAAATAATACTGGGGCTCCCCATGGTGAGTGACTTGGGCGAATGAATTCTTTGTCAAGGAGTTCTTGCAATTGTACTTGCAGTTCCTTCAGTTCTGCCGGAGCCATACGATAAGGTGATTTTGATATGGGACCATTACCGGGAATAAGATCAATCTCGAATTCAATCTCTCTGCTTGGTGGTAATCCTGGTAACTCGTCGGGAAACACTTCTGGATAGTTGCAAACTACTGCTACTCCTTCAATCTTTTGTTTTTCTTCTTTATTTATATTCACCAGATTTGCTAAGAAACCGGTGCATCCATTTCTCAACATCTTTTGCGCCTTTATAGCTGATAAAAATTTTCTGGTCTTTTGCTTCGGTTCACCGATGAACTCAAATCGAGAATTGGCCTCGGTTCAAATACTACTTTTCGTTTTCGACATTCAATGGATGCATTATACTTACTTAAGAAATCCGTTCCTAAAATCACATCATAGTCATGCATATCTAGCACTATCAAGTCACTAAAGAGTTCTCTTTCTGCAATACTCATTGGTACCGCATATAAAAAGTGTGTAGATATCATCACCTCCCCGAGAAAGGTAGTGTTGTCAAAAATTTATGATCTAAGTTATCATGTGGTCTATCTAACTTCTTTGAGAAAGAATCGGATATAAAAGAATGCGTTGCTCGAAAGATCAAATAATACATTAGCAATATGATTGAAGATGAGTATTTGACTGTGACAACGGTGGAGGCCTCAAGAGCCTTCTTCCTTGGTAAGGAGAAAACACGAGCATTGGTAGTGGCCGATTGGGCCTCAAATCTTGGGGCTAGTGGGGCTTCAAGTCTCCCGATTAATATGAGGTCCTCAATTGTCGCCGCATCCGGTGGAGCCGAGCGACTATTCTCAATGCGACTACGTTGTCGTTGTAGTTGATTGAACTTTGAAGGGCAAAACTTGGCTATATGTCCCTCATAACCACACACATAACACCCGCCGTGCCCGACGACACTCACCTAGATGAAGTTTTCCACATTTAGAACATTGTGGATATTTGACTTGTTTGTCTGGTGGTCCTCCTCCTCCTGGTTTGTTTCCTACAGGTTTCTGATCCCAATGTTTCCTTTTGTTGTTGTTTCCTTTCCAGCCTTCGATTCGCTTTGAGATTTCTCGCCCCATAATTAATACGATTTTGATTCTCCTTTGATGGTTGCTTCTGTTGTGAGTTGTGAACCTTCATGTTATTCAAGTAATGTTCAGCAATCAAGGCACTGCTGAGACACTCCTCAGCAGTTTGTGGTCGATTAACTCCACTTGTTACATTGAGAGCTATCTCAGGCCGAAACATCTTGAGCATCAATCTAACCCTTTCCTTTTCTTCTCTAACTAACTCTGGGCATAAACGAGCTAGCCCATTAAAATTTCTTACACCTCCTCAACAGTAAGTCTCCAGGCGGAACTCAGTGAATTCGTCATAATGTCTATTAGTAACCTTCAAGTGAAAGAACTCCTCAAGGAACTCGGTCTCAAATTCAACCCAAGATCAGTTTGTGTCTTCTGACAAAGCATTGGCTAGCACCCTAATAATTCAATTCTCATCCATAAAGCTTACCGGGATTAGAGGTGCGCGCGATCATATCATGCGAATGAGGGATATAGCGGCTCAGCTGAAAGCATTGGAAGTTGAGATGTCAGATTCTTTTCTGGTTCACTTTATTTTGTGCACTCTACCTCCACAGTATGGTCCTTTTAAGATCTCCTATAACACACATAAGGACAAATGGTCAATAAATGAACTTATGACCATATGTGTTCAAGAGGAGGGACGATTGGCTATGGAGGAGGGTGAGAAAGTGAATATGGCAATAACATCAGAAAAGAAAAAGCAAAATCAGGCCAATGATAAGGGAAATGACAAAATTCCTCCCCAGAAGGACATCAAGAAAGAAGGCAAGTGCTACTTTTGCAAAAAGAAATGGCACGTAAAGAAGAATTGCCCTAAATTCTTGAAGTGGCTTGAAAAGAAAGGTACTCAACTTTCATTTGTTTGTTATGAATCCAATATGATTGATGTTAATCATAACACATAGTGGATTGATTCTGGTTCAACAATCCATGTTACGAATTCCTTGCAGGGATTGCAAAACCTGCGAAAACCAAACGGGAAGTGAGCAAAGCATCTACTCCGGAAATAAGATGCCCTCACATGTGGAAGTGGTAGAACGTGCAAACTAGTTTTACGCAGCCGCTTTATTTTGCTTTTGTTTGGAAAAGACTTTTATATTCCTAGTTTTGCTAGGAATTTGATTTATGTTTCAAGACCGGATCATCCGGTTATTCCTTTAACTTTTTAGATTCTTATTTTAGTTTATCTTATAGATCCGATATTATTGGATGCACTATTATGTATGATGGTCTTTTTTCGCCTTAATTTGCAAAATGATGATAATTGTACTTTTTGCACGCTCATGATAATCTTTGTTGGTATTAAGCGGTGAGTTATGAATGAAAAATCCTTAATGTTGTGGCACTGGAGATTGGGACACATCTCCATTGATAGAGTTAACGATTGGTAAATGATGGGGTATTTAGTACTCTAGATTTTTCTAATTTTGTGACTTGTATAGACTGCATTAAGGGTAAGCAGACAAACAAGTCAAAGAAGGGTGCTAAGAGGAGTTCGGAAATATTGGAAATTATTCATACAGATATTTGTAGTCCAGATATAGATGCATATCGTGATAAATACTTTATTACCTTCATAGATGATTACTCACATTATATGTATCTCTACTTAATAATAAGAATGAAGCACTAGATGCTTTTAAGATCTTTAAAGCTGAGGTAGAGAAACAAGCGGAAAACAAATTAACATCGTGAGATCAGATAGAAGTGGTGAGTACTATGGTAGATACACTGACAGTGGACAAGCATCCTGTCATTTGCAAGATTTCTTCAAGAGAATGGGATTGTTGCCCAATATACCATGCCTGGTTCTCTGGACCAAAATGGTGTAGCTGAAAGAAGAAATCGAACATTAATGGACATGGTATGAAGTATGCTTGCTAGCTCCAAACTTCCGAGGTCTTTATGGATTGAAGCTCTTAAAACGGCAGTGTACATATTAAACCGAGTTCCAACAAAGGCAGTCTCAAAGACACAATTTGAATTATTCAAGGGTTGGAAACCAAGTTTGCAACATTTACGCGTTTGGGGATGTCCGTCTGAAGTAAGAGTTTATAATCCTCAAGAAAGGAAGTTGGACCCGAGGACCATAAGTGGGTATTTTGTTGGATATGCCGAAAGGTCTAAGGGATACAAATTCTATTATCCATCTCATAACACTAGATTTGTGGAATCAAGAAATGCAAAATTTCTTGAAAATGACTTGATCAGTGGGAATGGTCGATTTCTGGATAGTAGTTCCGAGAAAGATCATTCGTATACTCGTTATCCTACTTCAAGTAATGGAGTGATTGTTGTTGTTAATAATGTGCCTCATGATCAAACACATGTTGAGCAACCGGTCCTGGATATTCCATATGATGTTGAACCAAATCTTGTAGATCCTAAAGTTCAACAGATACCTGAACCTGTTGAGCAACCAGTTGAACAACAAAATCCTGATATTTAGGAGAGTGTTGATGAAGGATTAAGGAGATCTGCAAGAATGAAGAGGTCAGCAATTCCAAGTGACTATGTTGTATATCTACAAGAGTGTGACTACAATATTGGAGCCGAAAATGATCCTGAAACATTTTCGCAGGCCATGAGTTCTAAGGAATCAAACTTATGGTATAATGTCATGAAAGATGAGATGGATTCTATGGCATCTAACAAAGTCTGGGATCTTGTCAACTTGCCCAATGGTGTGAAAACCATCGGTTGTAAGTGGGTCTTCAAAACTAAGAAAGACTCAAAGGGCAACATAGAGAGATATAAAGCAAGACTTGTTGCCAAGGGATTCACTCAAAGAGAAGGAATTGATTATAAAGAGATTTTTCTCCTGTATCTAAGAAAGATTCCCTTTGAATAATTATGGCATTAGTAGCTCATTTTGATTATGAATTGCATCAAATGGATGTGAAAACAACGCTCCTCAATGGTGACCTAGAGGAGGTTGTTTACATGAAACAACCTGAAGGTTTCTCCTCTAGTAAAGGTGAGAGTTTGCAAGCTTAATAAATCCATATATGGACTGAAACGAGCCTCCCGTCAGTGGTATTTTAAGTTCCATGAAGTTATCACTTCATTTGGCTTTGAAGAGAACATCATGGATAAATGCATATATCAGAAGGTTAGTGGGAGCAAGATTTGTTTTCTAGTGCTATATGTGGATGACATTTTACTTGCTACTAATGATAAAGGTTTGCTATATGAGGTGAAACAATTTCTCTCAAAGAACTTTGATATGAAAGATATGAGCGAGGAATCTTATGTCATTGGCACCAAGATCCATAGAGATAGATCTCGAGGCATTTTGGGTTTGTCTCAGGAGACCTACATCAATAAAGTTCTAGAGAGATTCCATATAAAGGATTGTTCACTATGTGTAGCACTCATTGTGAAGGGTGATAAATTCAATTTGAATCAATGTCCGAAAAATGAGCTTGAATGGGAACAAATGAAAACCATTCCATATTCTTCAGCTGTTGGAAGCCTTATGTATACCCAGGTCTGTACCAGACCGAACATTGCATTTGCTGTTGGAATATTAGGAAGATATCAGAGTAACCCAGGTCTTGACCACTGGAGAGCTGCAAATAAGGTGTTGAGATACCTTCAAGGAACAAAAGATTACATGTTCATATATAGACAAACCAATAATTTGGAAGTGATTGGCTACTCTGATTCAGACTTTGCTGGTTGCGTTGATTCATGAAAGTCAACATTTGGATACATTTTCATGCTTGCCAGTGGAGCTATATCTTGGAGAAGTGCAAAACAGACTTTGACTGCTACTTCTACCATGGAGGCTGAATTTGTATCATGTTTTGAAGCTACTAGTCATGGTGTATGGTTGAAGAGTTTCATAACTGGGCTTAGAGTTGTGGATTCTATTTCTAGGCCATTAAGATTGTCTTTGTGATAATTCAAATTGCAGATTTATGGCTAAGAGCAATAAAAGTGGTAGTTGAAGTAAACACATCGATATCAAGTACTTAGCCGTTAGAGAACGTTTTAAAGAGAAGAAAGTGGTCATTGAGCACGTTAGCTTTGATGATTGTTGATGATCCTTTAACTAAAGGCATGCCACCAAAGAATTTTAAGGATCATGTTGTACTAATGGGACTTAGTTCCGTAATGTAATTCATTGGAACTCTTATTCAGCTGATATTTTTCATTTTGTGCGCACATTTGTGTTGAGAAATATCAATAATGTTTGGACCTAGAATATACATAGGGTTTATTCATTAAGTTTTGTAACCACATAAAGAATTTGAGAAATATAAATACACTGTAATATATAGTTGATATTACTCGCATATAGAGGGCATATCCCTATGGTTCATGTATTTTATTTCTTAATTATGTTTGCACCAAGTGGAAGAATGTAAAATTTAAGTAATATGAGTTATAAATTGTAACATTAATGCAACATGAGTTATAAACCCATGTTAATGCATTGTTACAATAATGCAAGTAATGTTCATAAATGGTGCAACATTAACGTAAGTGGTTACATGTGAGATGTGTTATTTTTTATGGGAAAATAACAATATATAAAGAGATATCCATGGGTCCTCTTGTCACTCTTGCATTGAAGAATACACCATCTATTTCATAGAAAAGACAAGTGAAATCCAGTGAAAACAATTTGAAATTCAACCTTAGAAAAAGCAATAGCTGGAGGTATGTGAATCTATTTTGCTTCCGCATATATGTTTCTTTTTGTGATGTAGAAACATGATTAAATGGCTTTAAACTTACAACAACAGTATAAAACTGAAAAGGCAATCTGCCAAGGTGTACATGTATTTTTTGTCGAATGGAGCTAGGGTTGAAAAAAACCAAATTATTTGTTATTTGAGTTTGTATCCGTCATTAAAACCTCATTAGAGCTCAGTTCTTTAATTTATGGTTCGAAATTAATAATTAATATCTCGTTTTACGCTTATACTATTTTCATTAGCATAATGAGCCAAACTTGATCACATTTTTCCTTTTGATAAGATGTGTAGCTCGGGTCGAACCACTGAAAAATAATAAAATATATGTAAAACGCAAATCGAGCTCGATTCTTGTTGAGCTCAAGTAAATTTTGTTCAAGTTCGATTCAATTAATAACCAAATCAAGTTAATTCTTGAAACTGAATGAAAATTCAAACTTACTATTTGTTTACACCCCTATAAAAACTACTAATTAATGGCCAATTTCCATTTAAGAAATAGTTATTTCTGGTTGTAAAATTATTATTACTCCCAGAATCATAATATTTTAGCAAAAAATTCATACTGAATTCCCGGCACTAAATGTGGTTCGTTATCTCAATCATATATCCCAGAAACAAAGGTCTTCTTCCCCCTAAACATGTTAATGCGAATTATATCATATCCTAAATCAAATAGAACCTAATCCTCTTTAAGGTCAATTCTTAAAATAACTTTTCTCACTCATTCCCAGCTGGATACGCGGTTTGAAATTCTCTTCTCAGATTACATAACAAAAAGGGATAATTACAAACCCCCACCCCCACCCCCAAGGTTTCAGATAATTACAAAAAAATCCCAAAGATTTTTGAAAATTACAAAAAAATCATTTGAGGTTTGGTTTTGTCTTAAGGGGTTATTTGTTATATTTCTATAAAAGTCATATGGAGTTTTTGAAATATTTTCTGCTTACGAAAGGGGGAGAATGTAAGGCGTAATCAAATATCAAGGGGTTTTTTGCAGTTTCCAAAAACCTATAGGTTTTGTTTTGTAATTAGCCCAATCTTTGGGTATTTTTGTAGTTATCGTTATAAAAAATGTACACTAAAACAGTCGTTGGCGCCAACTAATTTGTTTCCTTAACAGAAAGTCTTCTCTAAAACCCCTTGTTATTGCATTACAAGATTGCACGTTCTTCCCAACATGCTTCCAACAATCATTGTTTTTCTAAGTCCTTACCAACAAACCAATCCTCTTTGTCCTAAAAAAGACTACTAACTGTTTGTAGTTTTGTCAAAGATATACACTTTTCACACTTTTTTTCCCGCCTTATGTCCTCCTCCACCGCCGCTGCCTTAACACCACCGTGAATTTCAGCCAAAATGGGAGGAGGGACGGGCCGGAGGCAAAAACCTCCCGTTTTTCGTGTATTTCCTTACATTGTTGTTTTAACACAATTCATGAATGTAGTAGTGTTATGTGGTTCATCTTCTTCTTCATTTACAGCAGCTGATAATTATCTCATCAACTGTGGTTCACCTGATAACACTGTTCTTGAAGATGGCAGAACATTTAAGTCTGATCCTCAATCCGCTTCTTACTTATCAACAGATGAAGATATTTTAACTTCCATTAATTCTTTTCCCAACAATGCCTCCTTTTCTTCATTATTTCTTCCCTTATATCGTTCTGCTAGAATCTTTCATCGCGAGTCCATGTACAGATTTCTCATCTATAAACCTGGCCGCCATTTTATACGTCTCTATTTCTATCCTCTGCCTCATTCATCCTACAATCTCACCTCTGCTACATTCACCGTCACCACAGACGATATCGTCCTCTTGCACGGTTTTTCTATCAAGGATAGCACTAATAAAATGGTATCCAAAGAGTACCTCATTAACATCACTTCTGATCAACTCACCCTCAAATTCTCGCCTATGAAAAAATCCGTCGCGTTTATCAACGCAATCGAGCTCGTTTCAGCTCCAGAGGATCTCATTTCCGACTCTGCCTCGGCTGTTTCACCAGTTGGTGATTTCAACGGCCTAAATAAATACGCGTTGGAAGTTTCGTACAGGTTAAACGTCGGAGGCCCGATTGTTACTCCTAAAAACGACACTTTATGGAGAACATGGCTTTCTGATGCGAAGTATATGATTTTCCCACAAGGGGCGAAAAACGTGTCGGTCCCTACCGACATGATACAATATCCGAAAGGCGGGGCGACTCCTTTAATCGCCCCACATTCGGTTTACGCTACGGCCGATCAGATGGCAGATGCTGGCACAAGTGATCCAAATTTCAACTTGACTTGGCAGATGAGTGTTGATCCTAGCTTTTCCTATTTGATAAGACTCCATTTCTGTGATATTGTGAGCAAAGGGCTAAATGAGCTTTACTTCAATGTTTATTTCAACGGGATCATTGGCGTTTCGAGTCTCGATCTATCGACGATCACATCAGGCTTAGCCATTCCTTATTACAAAGATTTTGTGCTCAATGCCACAGCCATTGAAAATGGCACTGTCGTAATTCAAGTCGGCCCGAGTTCAAATATCATGTCTACTATGCCAAATGCTATCTTAAATGGCTTGGAGGTGATGAAATTAAGCAACTCTGCTGGGAGTTTGGATGGATTGTTTTCGTCAGATGGGACGAAATCGAGACGTAGTGTTATGATGAGAGTTGCTGCTGGTGTTGGATTAGCATTAGGGGCAACAGCATTGCTTTTGCTCTTGATAATGATACTTAGACGGCGAAATAGGCCGAAAGGTTATGAGAAGCAAAAGACGTTCTCATCTTGGCTGCTTCCTCTTAACTCAAGCCAATGTAGTTTCTTGTCAAGCAAAAGCAAGAGCACTACTTTTTCGTCAAGTATCGTTAACTCGGGCCTCAATCTCGGGAGATACTTCACTCTCAACGAAATTCGTGATGCAACCAAGAATTTCGATGAAAAAGCTGTTGTTGGGGTCGGAGGATTCGGAAAAGTGTACCTTGCCGAGCTCGAAGACGGGACGAAGCTTGCCGTAAAACGAGGCAATCCGTCGTCGTCTCAAGGGATCAATGAGTTCCAAACTGAAATCCAATTGTTGTCAAAGCTAAGGCATAGACATTTAGTTTCACTCATTGGATATTGTGATGAGCAATCAGAAATGATCTTGGTTTACGAGTACATGGCGTACGGTCCGTTACGCGATCATCTTTATGGATCGAGTTTAACGCCGTTATCCTGGAGACAAAGGCTTGAAATTTGCATAGGTGCAGCTAGGGGATTGCATTATCTCCACACCGGTTCGACGCAGGGGATTATTCATCGGGACGTTAAGACGACGAATATTCTCCTTGATGAGAATTTTGTGGCTAAAGTGTCCGATTTCGGTTTGTCCAAAGCCGGACCGGCCTCCTTGGACCAAACTCATGTTAGTACCGCGGTGAAGGGCAGTTTCGGATATCTTGATCCCGAGTACTTCAGAAGACAACAGCTGACAGAGAAATCTGATGTGTATTCGTTCGGGGTTGTCCTGTTTGAGGTACTTTGCGCTAGGCCGGCTCTTGATCCTGCGTTGCCAAGAGAGCAAGTTAATTTGGCCGAATGGGCTAAGTTAAAAAACGCGAAAGGTGAAATTCGGAAAATTATCGATCCGATTATTGGTGGCACTATAACTCAAGAATCTTTGATTAAGTATGTCGAGGCTGCTGAAAAATGCTTGGCTGAATATGGGGTTGATAGGCCTTCAATGGGAGATGTTTTGTGGCACTTGGAATATGCTTTGCAGTTACAAGGGACAGTTTCATCTTCTTCTGATGATCAAACTGTTGAAGAGTTTAAGGATGTTAAGAAGGCGAAAATCGATCAGCCGGAGAAGAGTTGTAAGGAGACACAAGATGATGAGATGGTTGTTGTTGATATGAGTGATGATTCTGGGGTTGTTGTTGCTTCTCCTATGTTTCTTGAGAATTTTCAAGGAAGATGAAAAGAGGTTTATCAGATTATTCAGTTTGTTGCTAAATGTTTGATATTGGTTTATGCATTTGTGTAGGTTTAAGGAGTAGTGAATTTGGCTCCATTTTTTTCAGTTTGATGTATTTGTATTAAATCTTCAAATGTTTTCTGATAAAAAGATTGTTTGAAGCAGATAATCAATTTAAGTTATTTGATACATTGTGAAGCTTTTAGATTTGTCTCATGGAGATTTCTTATTGTTTTGTTGCTTTTTTTTTTTTTTAACAATTACAGTTGTGTTGTCACATTTCCAGCACTTTACTAAATTTCCTAATTTAAAAGTGCCAGCAAGTTACTAACAACAAAGACAAAACTCAAGTAACAACTCTACCAATTAACACTTTTAACAGTGTTAAATAATACTTTTTTTCAAGGTTGTAGTAGTAAATTTGGTTGCAATTTTATTTTCGAAAACTATTTATATGTGTAAATTTAGATACAGTTAAAATATGCATTTTTTAATTGATTGTAATCAACCTAAATACAATTCTATATAATTATGAAGAAGTGGAATAGATCCAATTAACAACTATACATATATTACAAATAGCCAGAATATAATTTTTAAAGCTCATTACAAAATAAAAGTTTGAGTAAATATATCTTATATTTTCTAATTTCTTATGTTTATTTTTAATTTTACATATGCAATATGAGTGTCAAACTATAGATAGTAAAAAGACGATTAATTTGATATATTATACGTCAAAAATAGATCAAAAACTAAAAAGTTATTAAATTTAAAAACAATTATATATAACAATTAATATAGTACACACACAAATTTAGAAAGCTAATTTTTAAATAATACTTTATTATTATTATTATTATTATTATTATTATATTTTCCAGAATTAATTCATGAATTATCAAAATTAATACATTACATGTTGTAATTATATTTTACTATTTTGGGTGGGTGGTTATAGTCAGGGAAGTTTTTATCACATTATTTAGGGACAACTACAAAAGACCGCCTAGGGTTTGGCCTAATTACAAAGAAACCCAGACATATTTTAAAATTATATGAAGCCCCCTCATGTTTGATTATGTCTAAAATTTAAGGGGGTAACTGTAATAATTTTAGGATATATATATATATATATGGATTCGTTCAAATAAGACCATGCCCTTTATGTGAGACTGTAGGGATATATCGTGGCCAGTGGATCTAAACGAATAACGGTCCAGATTTTTCCTCTTATTTTTAGTAGGCGCCGGATTTTATTGGGAGGATTAAGGGTAATTTGGTATTTTCGAAATTAATAAAATCTTACCATATCTCTCTCCCCCGCGATTTAAGTTATCAGTTACATTTTCAAAGCACATGCCTATTCAGTTTTCTTTCTCAATCCATTTCACGTGTCTGTTCAGTTCTAAGTATACACAATAACAAAACTATATATGCAATATTCCTATTCTAAATAAGCACACTATTAAAATTTAATATAATACGCTTTTTCATACTAAATATGCAAATTTAGAACACTATATATGCAGAACTTAAATATGTAGTATGCAGAGTATAAATTATAAGGACCAATGCCTAATGTATTTCAATATTTTACTTGTTTTGTTATAAGTATACACAATAACAAACCTATATATACAATATTCTTATTCTAAATAAGCACACTATTAAAATTTAATGTAATACACTTTGTTCATACTAAATATGCAAATTTGGAACACTATATATGCGAGAACATAAATATGCGGTATGCATATTATAAATTATGCAAGATATGTTTGAAGAAGGAGAGGATGGTTGACCGCGTGATTGAGGGAACATGATCAATAACAGATCACGTCCCTAATTTGTAGGAGGCTGTTATTTTGGGATTTTCATCTATCCCTATTTTACTCTTACAAGTGTATATTTTTCCTTCCAATAGCTACATATATTTGGTGCATCTTGGCCATCGATTTTTTTATGTTTGAGATCTGTCCCTACGGTCTCACCTATGAGGTGTGGTCTCACAGATCTCATCCCTTAGATATATATATATGTATATATATATATATATATATATGGGGGTAAAATTCACTCGGCCCACTTGTATTGTGAAGTTTATATCAATTACCCCCTTGTATAATAAGAACCTTCATTTTCCCTTCTGGTCTAAAAGAAAATAAGTTTAAGGGACATACACTTGAACTTCAAGAATATTCCAAAAAAAAAAATTAAGAATACTTCAAATATGAATGTGTTTTAGAAAAACATTAAAACTAAATTTAGAAGGAAAAAGACTTTCTACATTCATATATATCAATAAATTTGATTATAAACTTTATTCCAGGAAAAATAAATGAAGAAAATATTTGAATAATATATCATTTTCGCTCTATATAATTTTAAATAGAAATCTAATTAAGCTACTGTACTAATGAACTAAACTTTACCATATTAATAAACTTTGACTTTAATGAATTTTCATACTACAAACTTAAAATTACCTTTCTAAGCGAACATTAACAATTTAAACTTGTATAACTTGTAGTTTTCCCCCCCAGTTGTAATAGAGGTTGGATTCAAAATTAGTGATTGTTGGGGGCAAAAATGGTATTTAATTAATTAATATACAATTTATTATATATATATATTTAATATTAATTGCTCAATGGGCTCTTAATAAATAATCCGGCCCAATGGTTTCCGGGTTTGACCCATAGGTCGATTTCTCCTACGCGGACTGGCCCAAACGTCAAATTCTCCTACACGGCCCATGGGGTCCATCTCCCAGGTATAAAAAAGGTCCCTCATATTATCTGTAAGTGAATTAATTTATAATCCTCCTACGCATTTAATATACAATATTCGTTTACTGTTTATTCTCTTGTTCACCATGCTGAATTGAGCATTGGAGGGGCCTCCCTGGGCAACCCCCAGGGACCCCCCTAACGTTTGCGCATGTATGCAGACAAGTTCCCAGTCAAAGGATTTTCCAGCTCTCGAAGAAGAAGGCTTGAAGACTTTCCTCTCAGGAAGAGGAAGACGAGAAGACTTCCCCTCGGGAAGAGGATTGATATGAAGACTTCCCTCTTGGGAAGAGGATTTTGGTCAACCTAGTTGACTTGGAGTGATCTGCCTAAAAAAGTAGCATCATTTTGGCACCGTCTGTGGAAACAACAAAAGCACACGAAGATGTAGACCCGACCTCAAGCGCATGGAGCTGGATCTCAAGCTGCAGGCCCTGGACCAAAGACCAGCAAGAGGAAAGACCATCAAGAAGGCGGAAGGTCATCTACCTCTCCACCAGAAGGACGCCGCCTCTCCCGCATGAAGAAAGGGCACCGCCACCTCCATTCGGAGGATTTTCGCCCATTGAAGAAATTTACCTGCCTATCGGAAGGACGCCACATCCCCATGGCGAGAAGGGCGTTACCATCACCTTGCGAGAAGAGGGTTTTCCCGATGAAGTTCACACCGCTGGGAAGCCTTCCAAGCTCTCTTTGGGCGAAGCTCGCCTTAATACTTTGAAGAGTCCAAATGGGCGGAGCCATGGGAAGACCGCCTGCCTCCACCCACCATTAAAGACCTGACTTAAAAGGTCAAGAAAGAAGAAAAGTAGGACGCGATAAGAATCGTGAAGAGCCGCCATTAGCTGAAGAATTCTATGTTGCTGGCTGTAGATCTAGGAATCAATAAGAGAACTATCACATTTAAGATGAGAGGCCAGCCCCCCTCCTCCGGGAAGGGCCCAGCCTCCGCTTAAAACCAAGAAGGGGGCCGCCTCCTCCTAGGGGGGCTCCCCCTATTGAAGAAGTTCGCTTAACGCGAATAGCCCTGCTCGAAGAAGCTTCCCGAGCTGCTTCAAGGAATCATGCTGCGACGGGAGTTGCGGGAAGACTTCTATCAAAGCTCCACAAGATGTTGAAGACCCCAGCCTTGGGAAGAATTTATGAGAAATGGAGAACTTCGAAAAAGCCAAGGAGACTAGCACACTCTCGCTGGAAGAGAAGCTAGAAATGGAGCCTAGCGCTCCCAAATCCACATTCACAAGCCCGCAGAAGAGTCGTAGGCAACAAAGCATCAACCAAGCCAACTCGCGGGCCATCTTTATGTGGAGGAAGTTCACTAGCCCCTGCCATTCGAGCCAAGCCATTGCCCTCGGGCATAAAGATCTCTAGCCTCCTGGAGAATGATGAGATCGGAGGTCCACTAGTAGCACTTAGATAAACTTTATACAAAGGCGGATCTCTACAATATGATGGACATTTCCTGTTGTAAAGTGTTTGGACAACACTGACCAAACGCCATTAATGTGGTTGATGAGCTCCCAGTTAGATCAATTACTGGGAGGGATAAACTCGCTACTACCTTCGCACGACAATTCTCTATCAGAAAGAAGTATTCAAAGACCATGCCTCATCTTTTTCAACCGGAAGGAGAGTTACTACAAGACCTCATGAAGTGATTTGGGGAAGCCGCAGGCTCCAAATCTGGGAACACCAAACAAGAAGGCAGATCATTGAGAAGACATGAGGATAAACTCCTTCTTCTAGAGTGACGCAATTCAACAACTCAAAGAGCTGAAGGAGGCGCCCTTGCCCATTCAAGGGAACGCCCTAGCCTAGCCAAAAGGGTGCCCTTCCGTCATCTCCTCCTTCTGAAGGGATCTGCTCACCAGACAAATCCGCTGAACCCTAGAAGCTCTTTAGCTCAATGAAACTACCCGGAACACTCTAAAACATTAATGCTCCTGGAGCCGCACAAGGATATCCCCGAGCTCATGAAGAACCCTCATAAGGGCACCTTGCCGTTGCAGGCCGCAACATCAGCTACATGAAGAATGTTGGGAAATTTGTTTATTAGACTAGAAAGTTGGCACCCCATTTTTCTTGTAATTTGCATTGTAATAGATATGGGCTGTACAAGCAGAGTCAAGTCATCTATGCTTGGATATACAAGAAGTCAACTGAAGGACTAAAATGAAGACTCTGCTGTGAGACAGCTGAGTATGGCAAGGAGGAGAAGTCAAGAACTCGACTGAAGGAGTATCAGCTTGATACAACTATGTGAAGTGTCAGTTAAGTCAACTCAAGATAGCCAAGTCTCAAGTTGAAGTGACAGATGAGTCTTTCAATCATTGGAGCAGACTCAAGTCACCTGGGGAAAAGGCAGTCAAGTCAAGACAACTGAAAAGAATCCGTTGCACAAAAGTCAAGAATATTACCTAAACAAGTAATACTTCCATGCTGCCATGTCTTAAAGTGCTCACTCCCAGAAGCGTGCAAAAGGAATAAACCAATGGGAAGCACTGCACCATGTGTCAGAACCTGGAAGGCTGCAAGACATTTAATACGAGGAAATGTCAACATCAAGGACTGCAACAAGACAAGCCAACGAACACAAGTGACTTTTAAAAATCAGCCTATCTCTTCAACGGGCAGATTTTTGAAAGTTCACTATAAAAGGCTAGGAATCACTTTGAGAGAAGGTTACCTGAACCACGGACATTCAAGCTACTATTCGAACTGTAACCTGTAAAATATTCTCAAGTTATTCAAGCAAATCCTCAAGCCTAAACTTCGAAGGAAATCGATCCAACACCAAGTTGTGAAGGAAAGACAACTTCAAACTGTTGAAGAGGAAACTTTTGAAGAATCAAAAGGGGTCTACATTCCAAGGAGGTTTGTAGAAAGGTTCAAGGTCGAACCAATCTCAAGTTATTGGAGGGCTTCGTGATCAAATCCAAGAAGCTTGAGCAAGTGAGTCGTAGTAAAGCGGTACGCCTGTGAAGAAGAGGCGAGTTGTACGAGAAGCCACCACTGTGTGACCAAGGCATCTCGGTCGAGTCCCAAAGGATCAAGTCACCGTGTGATCAAAACTTGTATCTGGGTGATAACCACTTTGTACTCGATCAATACTTAGTGGATTCCTCCAGGAGTTGGAGAAGAGAGAAGTAGAAGAATTACCCCATCTTCGAACCTCTATAAAATTTATTGTGTCATTTACATTTCAACATTTACTTTCTGCACATAATTTTATATCTGCTGATAATTTGCTATCCAACTGATAATTAACAAAGTGCTAAAACCAAGTGTTAAAATAAACTTAAACCAAATTAAAGGGTGTTAAGTCTTCCGCTGAAAATCTCATCACAGCCAAGTTAAGGTTTAGAGTAAACAACTGAGTTATTCTATCAACAGCTCAAGGCTAACCCCCTTTCTAAACCTAGCCTTACTCACACCCCTTGGGACCTACAAGTGGTATCAGAGCGGTTGGTTCATTGAGCCTTCCGCACTGGTTACTGAACTAGATCTCCATTCTTTCAAAGAAGTTTTTAACACTTGTTCTTTCAAAAGCCATTTTTTTAACAGCGAAGTTATTATCATGGAAGCAAACTTGACACGCATCCCTATGTTTACCATTGAGGAATTTGATGACCGAAAATACGTATGCGAGGCTCATCTATCGCCCTTACATGATGAGATATGGATAGTGATAGAGGATGGGCCACCGCAAATAATGAAGGTGAACACAATCGCAAGGAGAGGCTGCTGCCGGTGAAGGGCGGAAGGTCATGCTCCTCCTGAAACTATGGTTGAAAAGCCAAGAGTGAATGGACAAATGATAACAGAAAAAGATACAACCTTGACAACGTGACCAAGGATATACTTTACAAGACTTTGGACAAAGCCATGTTCAACAAAGTCAAATCTTGCAAGACAGACAAAGAAATCGGGATAAATTAACCTTAATTTGTGAAGGATCCGAGCAAATTAAGGAAAACAAATTATCTATTGTTGTTCAAAAATTTGAAAACTTTAAAATGCTTGCGGGTGAAACAATGGACCGGTGGATGCTAGATTCATCAAATTACGAATGAGCTCTCAAAGACTTGGGAAAGAATACACACAAAAGGAGATGTGTATGAAGATACTAAGGAGCCTCCAAGCCGTGGGAAATCAAGACCATGGCTCTAAGGCACTCGATGGACCTATCAAAAACATCTAATCATGAACTATTCTCGGACCTCAAAGCTTATGAGTTTGAGCCGAAAGGAAAGGATCAAGAGGAGATAGATGTACCCAAAACAACTCACTCATAGTCAAGGAAGGGAAAAGAGTTTGAAACCAAAGTCATTGACCAGAGAAAATTGCCTTCTTTGTCAAAAGATTCAACAAGTTCTTCAATAATAACTACAAAAGAAACAAAGGTGAATCCTCCAGGAAGACATTCAACTCCTCCAAGTCAAGGAAGATAGGCCACCAAAGAGAGCGAGTATCAAAAGGTCGAATACCAAAGAGTGACAACCCAAGAAATGAGAGAGTCGATCAAAAGTTGAAAACCTGTGTTGGAATTGCAGACAACCAGGACACTTTGCTATTGATCCATGTCCATATCGTGTAGTCAATAAATACTGAAAATGAAGAAGAAAGAAGAGTCTTGAGAAGACAAGAAAAAGAAAGAGCAATGTTGGCTCAAATCAAACTAAAAACAACTAAGTCAAAGGACACAACACTCGAGAGTAGTGAAGTGACTACTCAAGTGATTAAGAAAAAAAGCCATGACTGCCTAATGGCTAAAGAACAAGATCAACCCGACCAAGAAGATGAGGTACACTCTAACTCATCTCATTCAGATTCTAGTGATAGTGATTGTGACACACACACACTTCATCACCCACTGATCCTTATGATTCATTAGGCAAAATGATGAAAGACTTTGAGCACATTAAATCCTCACACACAATATTAAATGAGGAAAACAACCACTCAAAGCAAAAACTCACAAAATGACTAAGGAGCCGAGTACTCTAAGTCACATAGTGATGAGAACAAAGAGTCAAGGCCGAGAATGCTAAACTAATAGCAGAGATAGTCTGCTATAGAAAAGAGAGAAAATGATCTCAAAAATGTGATTGCTTCATTCACAAAGGCATCTAAATCATTGGATGACCTTATCATGAGCCAAAAAGAATATGGAGACAAGACAGGCATATGATTCAATTCCTTTGTGCATAGTCAAACTCCAAGAGTGATCTTGGAAAAAGGATCTTCAAGTAATGAAGCATCTCAAAATCCAAGACACCAAATGTTGCACACAAATTCATTCCAAAGCACAACCACAAACAAACTGGACTTGGATATAAAGGAAAAGGAAAAACGGTTGAGTTGAGTATCTTTGAGAGGGCAATGAGAAGAAATCCAAAGTTCCTCAAAGAAACTCCAAACAGAAGTATTCTCAGAAGAAGAAACAGAGCTACCAAAATCCCCGAGAAGTTCTATTAGAGGAACACAAATGATGGGAATGGTAGAAACTACCCAAGTCAAGCTGATTGGAATAATGTGAAATATCGGCCCAGACCTATGGAATACATGCCAAAATGGCAAAGACTTAGAACTCGGCAAAAGGTCATTCCAAAGGCAACGGACCTATCATCAAGACACATATGCACCCAATCACTACACTCGGAGATATCACGATTACCCAAAGAAGGCAATTGCTAAACCACACACACAGCATACGACAAAAGAGACAAAATTGTATGAGCCTACAACCCCCAAGCAATTTGCCAAAGTGAATTATGATTATGGCACAGATAGATGGCAACCTCTTAGAGTCAAATCATTTGGCTATAGGTTGGTTGGTTCATCTTACAGTACTAACCCCTCAGGACCCAGGCAAGTATGGGTACCTAAAACCGATTTCCTTGATTGCGAGGTTCAAGGAGCGGTGAGTGCCAAGGAACCTGGTACATGGATAGTGGTCATTCCGGACACATGACGAGAAAACAAGAAAAATCAGTCAAGATTCAAGGAGATTAGAGGCGCAAAACTCATATTTGGAGGAAATGAAGCTCCAGGGGAAATTAGAGGCACTGGATCCATCAAGAAAAATGGATTAGAAATCACATATGTTGCATACGTTGAAGGCCTCAACTTCAATATGTTAAGCATCAGCCAACTCTGTGACAAGGGCTATAATGTTGGATTCAATATGGGAGTATGCCAAATCAAAGACACTGAATCAAATGAAGTGGTGTTGCAAGGATCCAGACAAAAGAACATGTATGTGGTAGATTGGTCAACTGCCACACCAAGCACTTGTCTGTTAGCAAAGAGTACAACCGAATCAAGTTGGCTGTGGCACAAGAAGCTGAGTCACCTGAATTTCAAGACAATTAACAAGCTTGCAAGGAGTAATCTTGTATAAGGACTTCCAGACTCAGTGTACAAGAAGGAAAGTGTTTGTGATGCATGCCAGATGGGAAAGCAGATCAAATAATCATTCAAAGAGAAATCAAGTCCATCTTCAACAAGAATTTTGCATCTATTGCATATGGATCTATTTGGTCCAGTTGAGCCAACTATCATAAGTGGAAAGAAATACACTCTAGTAGTGGTGGATGATTATTCAAGATATACATGGACAATCTTCATGTGTAAAAAGAAGGAAACTTTGCAGAAGTTACCTCAGCTGATGAAAAGAGTTCAAAGGGAGAAGAGTCAAACCATTATAAAGATAAGATCTGATATAGGAACTGAGTTTGTCAATGGAATAATAACTCAGTATTATGTTGAAAATGGTATTGCTCACGAATTACCTGCAGCAAGGACTCCACAGCAGAATGGAGTTGCAGAAAGAAGGAATAGAACTCTCAAGGAAGCAGCAAGGACCATGTTAGATGAAGCAGGGCTGCCTAAAAGATTTTGGGCTGAAGCCATCAATACTGCATGCTATACTCAAAATAGATGCATGATAAATAGACAGCTGACAAAGACTCCCTATGAGATTTGGACAGGGAGAAATCCAAATGTTGCATATTTTAGAATATTTGGATGTAAGTGCTTCATCCACAACAATGGCAAGGATAATCTAAAGGCTTTTGATGCTAAAGCTGATGAAGGTATCTTCTTGGGATACTCAGCTGAAAGCAAAGCCTATAGAGTGCTGAACAAGAGGACTATGGTCACAGAAGAGTCTATCCATGTGGTGTTTGATGAGCCTAATGTAAATGGAGAAGACATTGAAGAGTTAGCTGATAAGTTGAATCAGCAAACTATGCAGAAGAGTCCTTATGTTGAAGCTTCGAAGTCGAGTAATTAATCAAGGTGAAGATGAGATAGTCTGAATCTCAAAGACAATTTGGAAAATCTGCGATTAAGTGATGATGAGAGAGTCGCTCAAAATAACACAAATTGCAAAAGACGATCAACCAAATGACTTACTCCAACCTGATGTGAGATGGCTGAGAGACCATCCACCAGAGCTAGTCATTGGAGATGTAAGAGATGGTGTATGAACCAGATCCAAAGCTCAACAAGAAGCAATGTTCACTTGTTTTGTTTCCCAAATAGAGCCAAAAGATGTATCCCAAGCATTGGATGACACACATTGGATTCAGGCCATGCAAGAGGAGCTGAATCAGTTTGAAAGAAACAAAGTATGGGAATTGGTTCAAAGACCAACCCATCAAAATGTTATTGGCACAAAATGGGTTTTCAGAAACAAGATGAATAAAGAAGGCTTTGTGGTAAGAAACAAAGCAAGATTGGTAGCCAAAGGGTATTGCCAAGAAGAAGGGATAGATTTCGATGAAACCTTTGCTCCTGTTGCAAGATTAGAAGCAATAAGGATATTTCTTGCCTATGCTGCACACAAGAACTTCACTGTATATCAAATGGATATGAAAAATGCATTTTTAAATGGACTATTAGAAGAAGAAGTCTATGTTGAACAACCTCCAGGATTTGAGCAGAAGACTCTTGGAGATAAGGTGTACAAACTCAAGAAAGCTCTATATGGATTGAAACAGGCACCAAGAGCATGGTATGATACACTATCTCAATTTCTAACAGATAATAGATTCACCAAAGGCAAAGTGGACTGAACACTCTTCAGAATTCAAGATGGAGAGAGTATACTGCTTGTTCAAATATATGTGCATGACATTATTTTTGGATCCACGAATAACGAGCTGTGTGATAAGTTCTCAAACCTCATGCAAGGCAAATTTGAAATGAGCATGATGGGAGAGCTGACATTCTTTAAACAGCTGAAGGATGGAACCTTTATAAGTCAAACAAAGCATACCAGAGATTTAATGAAGAAATTTGGTGTGGAAGAGAAATCTTCTGTGAAAATACCAATGAATACATCAGTCAAGATGGATATGGATGCAGATGGCAAGCCTGTGGATCAAACAAGATACAAAGCACTTATTGGATCATTGCTCTATTTAACAGCAAGCAGGCCAGGCATCACCTTTGTAGTTTGTTGTAGGTGTATGTGCAAGATTTCAATCTGCACCAAAAGAAAGCCATATGACTGCAGCTAAGAGAATCCTAAGATATTTGAAAGGATGCCAGGAAGTCGGCTTATGGTATCCAAAGGACGGAGGATTCAAGCTTATTGGTTATTCAGACTCAGACTATGCTGGATGTAGAGTTGACAGGAAAAGTACTTCAGGTACATATCAAATGCTTGGAAACAAATTGGTTTCCTGGTTTAGCAAGAAGCAAAATTCTATAGCCACATCCACAACTGAAGCTGAGTACATAGCTACGGGCAGTTGTTGTACTCAAGTCTTATGGATGAGACAACAGCTGAGAGATTATGATGTTGAAGAAAAAGAGATTCCAATTATGTGTGATAACACAAGTGCTATTGCAATCACTCAAAATCCTGTGTTGCACTCAAGAACAAAGCACATTCATGTCAGATATCATTTCATAAGAGATCATGTCGAAAAGAAAGATATCACCTTGGAATACATCTCAACTGATAAACAGTTAGCTGACATATTCACAAAGACATTGTGTGAATCAAGATTCGAAGAACTTAAGCATGAGATAGGGTTAATTGAGCTGAGTTAAAATCCAGAAGACTCGAGGAGAAGAGATGAAACAGAAAAAATAAAAATAGAGCTGAGCTCGTGAATCAGCTAAGTGAATCAGCCGTATCGGACAATCAGCTGCATCGAGTTAGCTCACAGCTGAGTACCTATGTGAAAAGAGAGAAGAAGAATTGAATCAGCTAAGGAGTAAGCTGTCATTTATGAGCTAAGTGACAAAAAATGCAGTCGTTTTTAATAAGCGGGAATGTTTTAAGAATGACGTCAGTGTAATAATGACAGGTACAGTCAAAAGCTGCACGACAAAGCATATGATTGGATATAAATGCTGCCGCATTAAATGCGAGCAATTAAACGCTAATCGGCGTGCTAAATCTGACCCGTTGATCTTGATCAAATTTCAAAAACCGTATGCACGTCCTTTCATAACCCATACATATACCATTTCGTCCGTTTTCTCTCTCACATTACTAAAACTGTTCATCTCTCCAAAAGCAAAGAAAGTATTTTTCTCTCAAAACCCTATCAATCTTCAAGGCAAATTTCTAAGGTTTCGTTCGGTAAAACTCAAAAATGGCAGCTACCTATGATTTCGCTAAGTTGGGAAAGCAAATCCACAATGGTTCTACCGTGGATTTCAAAGGGATGATGAAGTAGGGTTCTGACGAAACCCTCGTGAAGAAGATAGCCGACAAAATCGAAAAGTCTGGACTGAAACCCTTTCTAATAATGGAATTTTAGATGACCTACGTTGAAGAGGTCGCGCAGTTCTACTTGAACGCTGAAGTTCAAGACGAGGGCATCAAGTCCTCTGTTCATGGAAAGGAGTTTACGATCACTGCTGAGGATATAGCGGAGCATTGTTTGCTGCCGTCGGAAGGAGTGCCGGAAATTTTCGAAGCTGATGTAAACCTGGCTGCTTCTTGGAAGGAAGTGGCCAAACCTGAATGTGCTGCGAAGGTTGTCTACACAGCTGATAAGAAGCTGCTGAAGGAAGATTACCATAAGTTGTTGGATATTGTTGCCAAGTGTGTAGACATAAAATATGGAAGCTTTAATCAGCTGTCCAAAACTAAGCTGATCGTCATGGCTGCGATCATGGAGGAGAAGAAAGTACACTGGGCAGAATTCGTCTACAGCAGACTCTGCCAGAATGTTGGGAATAAGTCCTTCAAGGACGATGGGTCGTTCGGAGGATCTCTGGGGTATGGCCTTGTAATTGGCTGGTTGATGGAGGTGAAAGGTGTTCCACTCCGACATGGAAAGGCGTTCCATGTCAATAAGAAGATGTTCCGATCGAATCTTTTAGGAGCTCAGAAGAGAGCTTATGCCAAGAGGGCGGACACTAGTGAGAGGGAATCAGCTGATCCTGAGGAAACAACTGTTGTCTCCCCTCCCAAGAAGAAAAAAGCCGCCCCCCCGCAGCTGAAAGAAGATGATGCCCCTGCGCAAAGAAAGAAAAAAACCGCACTGCCAGCACCGAGTCACCTTCCCCAGCCGTGTCTCCCGCCGCAGCCGCAGAGAGAAGAAACCTCAAATACCTTCTCCAATTGTCAAGAAGAAGAGGACTCGACAAGCCAAGAAAGCTCCTCGACAAAGAAAGTAGCACCCCCCACCGCCTGACTCGAGGAAACCATATCCGAACCAGAAGTTCCCAGGTAAGACCAAAAGAAGAAGACTCTACAAGCGTTGTAGCTTGTGAAAAAAAATTTAGTCCCCCACACCGGTGGAGCGGTCAATGAGACAAATGGAGAAGTACAGTCTCCGAAATCATTGATGAAACAACCAAGTCTCGCTGAGGCCGATCAGCGAGGCAAGCAAGACCCAGTCATTGTAGACATGACAATCGAGGAACAATGAAGCTAACTAAGACAAATGAATCTCCTATTGACAGGATCGTGTCCCCGCCACGATCGACGCCTGAGTGTGAAGAGCAAAGAAGCTCGCTACCCTCCATTCCTGAGAAAAGAAGTACATCGAAGATGATGACGATGATGTGATCATGCTATCTCCACCATATCCAGACATCCAAAATCGTCTGCGAGAATGGAGGAAGTGAAAGCTGAGTCGCTCAAGGGAACAGTTCCAAAGACCTGAATTTATTGAAGAAGAGGAAGAACTGATGAATTTCCTCGGATTGACCACAGTGGTCCAAGCACTGGATGAAGAGAACTGCATAGATATCTTAAATATCTTCAAATAAAAGGGGAAGGAAAGGTTGGCAGAAGAGGCTGAAGCACGTGAGAAGGCCAACATCCGTCCCTTTACTAGAACCACTGACCACACTCATCCCCACTTCGATATTCTCTCGTAGTGATGAGGATCTAGACCTGGCCGCGGCGAGAAGAGCTAGAGACGCAACAAGCCACGCATGAATCCAGGATCCTACATGAGCAACAAAATGGAAGGACCAGAGAGTCTTCCAAATCTCACCGAGATTGATCCATTGGGAGTGGTACAACAGATTGCCACGTTGTCATTGCCGCAACCACTTCCCCACTCACTCGAGGAGGATGGATCTAGGGGACATGGCGATGAAACGGGAACTTGGGGACCCAAGTCGAGCCAACCCCTTTGTTGAAGGTGTTTTACCACCGCCCCCACACAAATGACATTCAAAAGACACAACCGGAGTTTGGAGAAGAGTGACCCCAACCCAAGTCACTCACTGGTGTGCCAAGCAAGAGGGGAACTCCCTCAACTGCAGCCTAGGTCGAGGTTGCTACGATGACTCCACACGAGAATCTGGGGAGGCGAAGTGGAGAAGGAAAAACAAACAAACACAAAGAGTTGTCACCAAGCTCGGACGCTTGAGACTGCTCACCAAGTGCCAATCGCTCTCAGAGGCCGAGGACGCCGCTGATGCGGTCGAGGCACAGATGGATCGGCCCTGGAGTTAACACTGGGCAATGAAAGTGCAATCCACGGAGTTGAGACTCCTGTGGATGCCACCGTAGAAGACCCGAAGACAACCGAAGCATCGGGAATGACCAAGGCCTTGCTGTAGTTGAGACTGCAGGAGGTAATGAAGGCCTACGGAGGTTGAGACTTCCCGAGGTAAAGAGGCGAAACACGTAACATTCCTCATGTTATCATTGATGCATCCGAAGGAGATAAGTGCCCTTCATGATTCCCAAGACAACCCCGACATAACTTTTCCTCGGGATCGAAGGTGAAGATGAAGCCGAGTCATCCCCGTTGCAAATCCAAAAGACTCAAATGAGGATGTTCTTCCAAGAACGAGTAAGTCGATCTCAAGGCTACTCGTCAAACATTCACTTTTGATGATGAGCCACCCTTCAAGTCTCATCATCTTCCGATGACGCCATCGATACGGCCGAGAACAGATAACTCAAATGGAAAAAACCGAGACCGACGGTTGCCGAGACAAATTGAGGCTCACCACCGGTCAATACCACAAAAACCCTAAATGAATGAATCACAATCAATCGCAGCTCCCAACGCCTGCAGCCAGATTCGACTCAACCGGGCACATCACGGCCACAAGTCACCGTTGAACACATTCCCTATGTTCGTGATGATGCGTTTGAACAAACGCTTTCCTTTCTCACTAAAGTTGCCTGATCTTGATGAGGAATCAACTAGAGATCAGAGACGATTCCACAGACCTGATCCAGTCATTCCCACAGATACCATCGTCCCAAAATATTTTAATTTTGATGCTGCTTGGCCGCAAGCTGAGACAGAGGTGACAGCTGAGGTTCGAGAAGTCTTCAAGACAATATTTGCAGAGATTGAGAAGATGGAAAGGCACCAGGCCTCATTAGACATGCGGCTGGACAACAGAGATGCAAACTTTACAGCCGATCTGCGTGGAATAGTGGTCAGAATTCGGGAATGGTGGCAACAATAGCGCAGACAATGCGTGTGGAACAGGTTCGATACTTCAAAGCATTGTACAATAAAATGTTGATCTGGAGCACTGATAATGCTGACATAAAGAAGAGGATGCAAGAAAACATTGATAGGATGCATGCCTCTCATACCCCTGAAATGGAACTGCTGCGAGAATTTCATCGAAAAGAACTTCACTGGATGGAGGAGAATATGAATGAAAAATTCAGCCTTCTTATGGCCGAAATGCGATTAGTGACAACCGAATCCAAAGTCACCCGCCGAATTTCGACAAAGATACTCCGCAGCTTATAATCCAAGCGTAACTTCGCCTATCGGCCGCCAGATTTCATGCTTGTCAAGCATGTTCTAGGGGTTCCTCTTTCCTTTGATGATGCCAAAAAGGGGGAAGAGGAATACCTAAAGACGTTGAAAGAATCGTCGATTGAGAAGAAGGACGAATCATGGAGAAGCGAAAGAAAATAGGCGAGGAGCGAGAAGAAAGATAAAGGAAAATCCATTGAGGGGGAAGGTTCAAAGAATATGACCTTAATCGTTGCTAGAACCCCTCAACAAGGACTTGTCACAGCTGACATCACCAAAGAAACTTCCAAAGGTGACTTCTGCCGCTCCAACACTCACGCGCTGTGCCCATGTCCGAGAAGAGGAAAATAGTAGAAGCGAGAGATGAAGGAGGTTGAAATAAAAATGGATGCCCGTGCGATGGACATACTGAAACAATACGGAGGCATTCCAGCAGGAAGAGACACTGATGCCATTTTAGACGTCGGTACCAAGCCTAGATTAGTTGATGAATTCAAAACGCTTGCATCCGAGGGATACTTGGGCATGACCATGGCCCAAGCCTGGTTCTTGTATTGGTAAAAAGGGCTCAAGTCATGCGAAAGAAGGCGACAGCAAAAGAGACTCTAGCGATCACTCTGTTGGTCACTCTCTTGGAAAGAAGAAGGCCCCGAGACAATACACACCCGAGAGGAAGAGGTAGAAGCAGTGGAGGAAGAGGTTTCAAACCTAGACCTCTACCAAAAAACATCGAATACATAGATCCAGGGAAGAAATGAGGGATCTATTGGGATGGGTATGACGAAGTAGCCAACATGGAAGTGGCCAGGAAGAATGTTGAATATGTAAAAAAGATTGAAGAAGAAAATAAAAGGCAAACTCAGCTGTGGGAAGAAAGACAAGAAAGAAAGAGAAAAGACGAAGCTGCCAGAAGGCCTACAAGAAAAAGAAAGAAGAAAAAGAAGAAGAAGAAAGAGAAAGAGACCAAGAGAGTGAGTCAAGAGGAAAGAAGGAGGCAGCGAAGGCGATGAAGTGTTGTTGTCCACCCCTTCATGTATTTTACTATTGTAAATGCATATGTATGTAAGTCTTCTGTACATTGTATAAGAATCTCGAATTTCTATACTTTTGCGTAGATATAGAATGCTATGATTGCTCTGATACACTGTGTAAACAGCTGTGTAAAGAACAAGAATGTTATGATCAATAAAATGATTGATTCTGCACATACATTCTCTGTTTCTACATTGTCTGTATGTATCTTTGCTATTTACTTTTTGTATGTATGTTTTAAGTTTTGGCATCATCAAAAAGGGGGAAATTGTTGGGAAATTTGTTTATTAGATTTTGATGAATGCCATGTAAAACTTAGACTAGAAAGTTGGCACCCCATTTTTCTTGTAATTTGCATTGTAATAGATAGGGTCAGCATTTGTTGAGCAGTCAAGTCGCTTATGCCTGGATATACAAGAAGTCAATCAAGGACTAAAATGAAGACTCCACTGGAGACAGGCAGTATGGAAATGAGGAGAAGTCAAGAACTCGACTGAAGGAGTATCAGCTGGATACAACTGTGTGAAGTGTCAGTTAAGTCAACTCAAGATAGCCAAGTCTCAAGTTGAAGTGACAGATGAGTCTTTCAATCATTGGAGCGTACTCAAGTCACCTGGGAAAAGCGATCAAGTCAAGACAATCGAAAAGAATCCGTTGCTGTACGTAAGTCAAGAATATTACCTAAATAAGTAATACTTCCATGCTTTGCCATGTCTTAAAGTGCTCGATCCCGAGAGCGTGCAAAAGGAATAAACCAATGGGAAGCACTACACCGTGTGTCGAACCCTGGAAGGTCAAGACATTTAATAAGAGGAAATGTCAACATCAAGGACTGCAACAAGATAAGCCAACGAACACAAGTGACTTTTGAAAATCAGCCTATCTCTTCAACGGGCAGATTATTGAAAGTTCACTATAAAAGGCTGAGGAATCACTTTGAGAGAAGGTTACCTAAACCACGAACATTCAAGCTACTATTCGAATCAGAATCTGCAAAATATTCTCAAGTTATTCAAGAAAATCCTCAAACCTAAACTTCGAAGGAAATCGATCCAACACCAAGTTGTGAAGGAAAGACAACTTTAAACTTTTGAAGAGGAAACTTTTGAAGAATCAAAAAGGGGTCTACATTCCAAGGAGGTTTGTAGAAAGGTTCAAGGTCGAACCAATCTCAAGTTATTGGAGGGCTTCTTGATTAAATCCAAGAAGCTTGAGCAAGTGAGCTGTAGTAGCAAGACAGCTACCCTGTGAAGAAGCTGAGTTGTACGAGAAGCCATCTGTGTGACCAAGGCATCTCCAGACTGAGTCCCAAAGGATCAAGTCACCGTGTGTGATCAAGACTTGTATCCGGGTGATAACCACTTTGTACTGATCAATACTTAGTGGATTCCTCCGGGAGTTGGAGAAGAGAGGAGTAGAAGAATTACCCCATCTTGAACCTCTATAAAATTTATTGTGTCATTTACATTTCAGCATTTACTTTCTGCACATCATTTTATATCTGCTGATAATTTGCTATCCAACTGATAATTAACAAATTGCTAAAACCAAGTGTTAAAACAAACTTAAACCAAATTAAAGGGTATTAAGTCTTCCGCTGAAAATCTCATCACAGCCAAGTTAAGGTTTAGAGTAAACAGCTGAGTTATTCTATCAACAGCTCAATTGAGTCTGTTGAGTGGCTAACTCTGCTGGTTAACTAACTTAGGTGTCTCTTAAGGACATAGTTGTGTATTTAACTCTGTATTATTGAAAATGACTAAAATCAAAAAATTGGTAAGGTTTATTCAAACCCCCCTTCTAAACCTTACTCACACCCCTTGGGACCTACAAAGAATAACCCTCACTCGACTAGAACAGAAGAGAGAAAAATGATTTGGAGAGCAACCAGACACAGATATCACATTTATGGAGGACAAACAAACCTTGAAGTCCAGAAAGGATAGGCACAAACTCCCCTCGGCGCTCGGGCTATTTTGGGAACAAAACACCCTTTACAGAAAGACATAACTCCCTAGACAACATGTCGATGAAACATCCTCAGCTAGAGGAAGATCAAAAACTCCATTCATGGGAGAGGCACACCCCAACACGAAAGGAGAGGGAAATGCTCAACTTATCGGGGAAGACGAAGACTCCATAGATGAAGAAAACTGAACCATGAAGGAATCATCCCAAGAACATCTACATTCGAGAATCGAGACATCCAACCTCCCTAAGTACGATGGAATTGGAGATCCATAGGAACACTTGGACAAATTCTATGCCAAGACGTATCTCTACGACATGATGGTCACCTCCTACCGCAAGCGCTTCCATCGAGACAGCGGCTCCCAAGACTATTGCTCACCTCTTTCGTAAAACAAAAGGAACAGAAACACTGCAGGAGTTTATGAAATAGTTCGTGGAAGTTGTCAATGAAGTTTCGATGTCCAGCGTGAGACCTTAGACGGGATATTGCAATGACATCTCCGCCGCGCAGGCATTTGAAAGAATCCCGGCCGGAAGCCTCCCTCCAACATGGAGGAGTTATTGACCCAAGCAAAAAAGCATATTCTAGCAGAAGAGTCCACCAAGCCTGAACCCGGTGCCAAGCACAAGTCCCGGGAAGAAAATGAGAATCAGCCACAGAAAGGTCCAAGAAACAATCATAGGGCAAACACACGCCTCTCAACGCTCCAATAGCATAGGTACTAATGGCCGCCTGGAAGAAGGGGATCATTGATACACCGCAACCATTGAGGAGCAACTCTACACGGGCACGCTCCAATTTGTACTGCATATACCATAGAGACAGGGGGCACACGACCGAGGACTATTTTGTTTTAAAGAAAGAGATAGACTGACTTATCCAGAAGGACCACCTCAAGGACTACGTGGATCAGAGCAAGTTTTATCGTGATCCGAGACCGCATGAAGAGGAACCAACCAACGCCGCTCAAACACCCACAAAGAGGAGAGACGTGATACTCATGTAGCCAGAGTCATCAATATGAACTCCGTAGGACCATAAGCAAAAGATAATAGGAGCACTCTCCGAGAATGCATCAAGAAGTAGAAGGGACGTCCAAATGATCGCCCGGGAATGTTATGGTGCCACTCTGGAGATGAGTAAGCTTCCCCGGCCAGATAGTAAGGCCGCCACACTACTTTAGGAGTCGCAGATCTCGCTAGCTCCCACGAATATCTACAATCATTCAGGCTCTCTTCTCAGCAAACCTCATCCAACTAAGACCTGGATGGAAGGGCTCCCATACGGGGGAATCCTTGTAAACAAATCTCTCCAGTGATGCTTCGCGCTCTTGGAGACGTCTCCAGTGATGCTTCGTGCTCCTGGAGATAAGGGGGATCCCTCTCAGGGGAGTCCCCATAAATTAATCTCTACATTGATGCTTTGCATTCCTAGAGAGGAGGGGGCTCCCTCTCAGGGGAGTCCCACAAATCAATCTCTCTAGTGATGCTTTGCTCTCCCGGAGACCTCTCTAGTGATGCTTCGACTCCCCGGAGAGAAGGGGGCTCCATCTCGAGGAGTCCCCATAAATCAATCTCTCCAATGATGCTTCACGCTCTCGTAGAAAAGGGGGGCTCGATCGAGAAATTCTTACCGCAAATGTACGGTGTCAAGTTTTAGTATAGTTTTAAAAGTGGGGTTATCGTCTCCACAGGGATTGTTATCGAATTTAATATAAAGTACTATAAATAAAATAGCTTAATTCTATCTAGAAATCAAAAAGAGATAAGTGTTTATTAAACTAAAAAATTAAACTAAAATTAAACTAATAATTGGTTCAGACAATTAATCAAATACTTAAGATATGAATTCTAGAGGGTTGATTTCACCTAGTTATCCTCTATGTTCTCAATCCAATTCATTAATCAAAAGTTATTGATCTATAAGCCAATATTCCTACCGGTTATCACTTTCTCTCTCGAGTGCCAAGTGATTCTAGGTTCCAATTTTGATTTCATTATCTCTATAAAAATCATAAATTAATCCCTAATATTCTCAATGAATATTCTTTCACAGACTTCAAAAGATTCATAAACCTCTCGGTTCTATGAAACCCTAGGTTGTGCTATTCTATGGCTAGACGTTCAATTACCTCTCGCGACTGTCAAATCAAACACGCCAAACAATCTAAACTATTGATCAGATAATTCAGATGCAATCAAATGAAATAGCACAAATAGATTAAATAACATGCGAATTTCATAAACTGCAAATCAAAACATAGGTTCAAATGTAAGTTACATTAATCCCCTAGAAAGATGGGTTTAGCTCATAATGGATGTACAAAAACTCATAAAGAAATAATTATACATCTCAAAAATTGACAAAGAGAAGCAAAGAAAGAATTGAGAAAAGAAGAGAAGGAATTCTCTTTGTGTCCAGATGAGAAGTGCCTTCAATTGCCATCCCGAACCCTAGCTCTGTGTCTCTTGCCTTGTGTTGTGCTCAAAATAATATCCGACCCCTATTACGTATGCCTCCTTGGTGTATTTATAGGTCAAAGCCCTCAAAATCACGTCAAAAAGCCCAAGAAATACCTACCCCAGTTTTCAGCCCGGACCGTGCGGCTGCAAAGACTCCCATCGCGTGTGGTGCGGCGCGCCGTGTCTCCATCGCGTCGGTCGCCGCAGCAGCTTCCTGGCTTCCGTGCCCCTGTCCCTCGTATCCCTCTATCGCGCGCTGCGACACATGCTCCTGGGTGCCGCAACGCGCACTGTCCTGCTCCGCAGTACCAATTTCAGCCCCCGCACTGTGGCGATTGTTCGTGACATTCTTTTTCTGCTCTTCAACATCTAAAATATGATTTTTCACCTTCCAAACAGGTTTTTCATCGTTCTTGATCAATTTCAGCTACCAAGACCAGTCCCGACTCACAAACGACAACAAATGACACTAAAATACTCAAAAACACCACAAACTCCTAGTCTAGAATACTCAATACATTGGTATAAAACCAACTTAAAAAATACCCCCAAACTTAGACTTTTGCTTGTCCTTAATCAATTACAGACTCCATAAAATCAACAAACATGAAGGAAACAAATAGAACGACAACCGACTCAAACAAACTAACTGCAAAACTTCACAACCAAACTCATTCGTCAAATTCCGTTTCACTATCAATCAAGCACGTGTTTTCACAATGTGATCATGAAGGTGGAATGTTCTTGTCAACTCCGTTTTCATTATCCAGATAAATTCACGTAATCAAGTGTTTTCACGATGATCCACTTTCTGAATATCAAGATGAGATGCTTACCGGACTCCATAGGCTTGTCTTTCACACTAATCTCCACTAATGTAGGCTAATGTAACACAAGGATCAATAGGACTTTCAAAGCTTGTAATGTGGGCTTAGGGTTAGGTAGGAAAATATAGGATTAAGTGGCTCAAATCACCCAAACACATAATTATCACTTCGAATCATTAATTAGCAACTACCCTTCACTTTTTGACATCCCCAATGTTTATGAACCTTCAATCCCGCTGATTTTTCTCATTTTTTTTCTTTTTTTTTTTTTTTCCGAAACCCCCAAACTTATTCTTTTGCATGCATGGGGTTTCATATTTTCTTTTCTCGGGCAACTTCATGGAATTAAACACATACCCTTCTTATCATACCCTCCTCAACCTTCAACATTGTTCTATACTGTGTGTGTATGAGTGATGGGTAATTAGGATTTTCACATTTAGGCTCTGGGTATTAGATTGGTTGCCAAAGAAACGGGTTTATAAGGCTCAAAAGGGGACACTAGGAAAAATATAATACAAAGGTAGGCTTTATAGGCTCTAGCTTGTTCAAAGATTGCCTAAATCACTTCCTTAGTGTCACTTCACCTAGGATTTTGCCTCGACTATTGATCAGACAAGTTCTAGAATCCGGTGGGATCATACAAGAAACATTCAATCGCACAAATCATCCCCAAATAAATCAACAGAGTTGAGCACATAGATGGAATTAATGGAAAAAGGAATATATCACAGTTCAAACACATGCTCTCTTGACCGTTCAACTCATATTCGACAAATAACTTAGTTATGCAGTTTCACAGTTTTACAAACGACTCGACTCGACTCTGGACTCTTTTTTCATTTTTTTTTCCGACTCAAGACTCGACTCGATGAATAAAAATAGACTACATCTCCCCAAACATAAAACGACATTGTCCCCAATGGAGAGGTGGAAAAAAGGACTTTCCTGGTAGTCGAGGAGCAAAGGCTCCTTATCGAAGTCATGTGGTACTACTACGTGTATGAGGTATCTTGTATACACTCACTATGCGTCCCTAGTGCACAAACCCTCGGGTGTTGTATGCCTCCGAGTTGTGGTCTTGTTCTTCCCCTTGCCTTGCTCTTGGGTCCTTTTTGGTTTCGCATCTTTGTAACCTAGCATGGTAGACAAGAAAACAAAACTCGTGGAACCACAAAATTCGGTTATGGGTGAGAAATCGAAAATCAAAGTACGTACATAATGCACCCAAGTGGAAAATATAGTGCCATGTCAAGAAGATAAGCCTACATATGCAAGATGGCACTCAACAATGTGAAAATGTCATTGAGGCATTTGATCAAACACCTCATATGCATGAGTTTTGGAAAAAATGGTATATGCAATGAATAACTCAATTCAATCCCCAAAATTCAACACCAACCTAAGTCTAGCACGAACAACCAATCCATAATCCACAAATCAACAACAATTATCCTATCACTACTACAATCCAATCACAAAAAACCACAAGATGGGGAAAACCATGGGGTGGGGTTTGGAATTTGCAAACTTACCAAATAATGAGTGGAGGAGATGAAGATGGTGTGTATGGTGTTAGAGTGCTCCTTTGTGAAGATGGAGTGGGATATGTGGGATTATGGATGAAAAATATGGTGTGCCTGTGGTGTGCCAATGCCAAGAGACATAATGTGGTGCTTTAGAACAAATGAGGCCCATGGGGCTGTTTTAAAAACAATTTGTGGGCGCCCAGGTCATCTTTTATTTTTTTTTAATCAAAGTGTTTCGCTCACCTGCAAACACAAGGGGTTAGGAACTGATGCAACTGCTACTCCTAAGAATGCAAAATCAGAACAACAAAAACAACTGCTAAACTATATTAATACTACGAAAGCAATAAAAGGGGCTTGGGTTGGCTCCCAAGAAGTGCTAAGTTACAGTCTTCAGCCAGACTTTGTCAGATTATCCTCAAGTTGGGGCTCCAATAGGCATGCTATCCACGTTACCCTTTGAAACTTCCCAACCTCTAATGTCTTCAGTTATATTCCCAACCATCTGATTACCATCATTTGATTCAAATTTTAGCATGTTGCTTGGATGGATGGTAAATACGACTTTCTCTTGATTTACCCGCAGAGTTAGGTCCCCCGTTTCTACATCAATCAAAGCCCTTGCTGTAGCTAAAAACGGCCACCCAAAGATTATAGCTATTTTCTTGTCCTCATTCACGTCTAACACTACAAAATCCACGGGAAAAACAAATTTATCAGTTCTTACCAACACGTCCTCAATGATTCCCCAAGAATAGGCGATGGATCGATCAGCAAACTACAAGGTGATATTGGACGGCTTCACTTCCCTGAGCCCAAGCTTCGTAACATCAGAGAGAGATATAAGATTTACACTGGACCTAAGATCACAAAATGGTTTTTCAAAGAAAACTCCTCCAATAGTACAAGGAATAGTGAAACTCTCTGGATCCTTCATTTTCTGAGGTAGTTTACTTTTCACTATTGCACTACATTCCTCTATCAAATAGACAGTCTCAATCTCCTCCAACTTCATTTTCTTGGATTCTACTGGTTTCGCATAAATAAGCAATTTTTCGGGGGCAGGCTAGATTTTTGCTTCCTTTTTCACATAAATCTCATTGCAGTGCTCTATTGGATTAACTTCTGTATCGCTCGGAAATTTTCCTTTCTGCTGAATGAATTCACTACTGTCGCCAACTACTCGATCGACCTAATATGCGTCTCCATTGTGCTCATCTTAGTAATCAGACTATCAATCTGCGCTTCACTTCTGTTCATCCGATCCCTAGTCTCTCCGATGAATGAGCCGAGTATCTCCTCTAGCGACTGCTTCTTTTCACCTCCGAGTGCATTAGAACTAGATGGGTTGGGATAACCCGAAGGTGGATTCAATACATTCATATTGTTTCTATAAGAGAGATTCTCATGATTGCGAAGTCCCGAGTGATAGTGAGCTGGTAATAGATTACCTCTATTATTAAAATCCCTGTTATTCACATAATTGACTTGCTCGGCCTCATGAGTGGCGGCTGCGTGAACAGCTGCTGGTGGGATTGCGACTTGCTGTGGTGTGCTGCCAGTATTCATGATTGCTAATTGCTTCGTCAGACTCGAGATTTGAGCTGCCAAAGATGACATTTTATCAAGCTCAAGAACACTGGCAACCGGCTTTGGTGCTGACCTCTCGGAGGGCCATTGATAACTGTTTGTGGCCATTTCTTCAAGTAGAAGTAAGGCCTCAGTCGGGGTTTTAGCCATCAATGTACCTCCTGATGCTGCATCTAGTATCGTCCTCATATGCCCATTAAGGCCATTGTAAAAATACTCAACCTTCTCAACATCTGCATAGCCATGTTGTGGGCATCTCCGCAACAAATCTTTAAATCGATCCCAAGCTTCATATAACAGCTCAAAATCATTCTGTTGGAATTGGGCTATCTCGCTCTTCAGCTGGAGTGTCTTGCTAGGAGGGAAGAATTTTGCTAAAAAAAATTGAGTCAGATCATCCCAGCTCGTAATACTCCCAGGGGCGAACGTCTGCAACTACTGTATGGCCTCATCCCAGAGTGAAAACGGGAAAATCCTCAATCGAATGGCCTCATCTGTCACACCATTTATCTTGATGGTATCACAAATTTCCAAGAATGTGGCCATATGTGTATTCGGATCATCCACTGGCTTCCCCAAACCGATTCTCACAACCATGCTTATGAGGCGGTTCCCAATTCGAAATTATTCACATTTATGGGCTGACGCACAATTCCAGAGTAATTCTGGTTCACGGTCGGCTAGAAATAATCTCGGATTGCCCTTTCTTGTGCCTCTGGCTGTGGTGGCACGTTCACGACCCAAATTCTGGTGTTCTCATTTTCACTGTCTTCTGCCATTGCTCGATTATCCGCCGCTTTGCTCGCCGATTGCTCGAAGTGTCCTTTCAATCTCTAGATCAAAAGGAAGCAAATTAATATCCTTTGAATCTCGCATAAACAGACAAGTCAATGAGAAACACAAAATTATAATTCCTAAACTAGTATAGATTAGGATTAAGACTACTTGGTAGTAGTATTAGTTTAAAATAGGATAAAACAATCCCCAACAATGGCGCCAAAAACTTGATTGAGAAATTCTTACCGCAAGCATGCGGTGTCAAGTTTTAGTATAGTTTTAAAAGTGGGGTTATCGTCTCCACAGGGATTTTTATCGAATTTTATACTAAGTACTATAATTAAAATAGCTTAATTCTATCTAGAAATCGAAAAGAGATGAGTGTTTATTAAAGTAAAAATAAAACTAAAATTAAACTAACAATTGGTTCAAACAATTAATCAAACACTTAAGATATGAATTCTAGAGGGTTGATTTCACCTAGTTATCCCCTATGTTCTCAATCCAGTTCATTAATCACAAGTTATTAATCTATAAGCCAATATTCCTATCGGTTATCACTTTCTCTCTCGAGTGCCAAGTGATTCTAGGTTCCAATTCTGATTTCGATATCTCTATAAAAATCATAAATTAAACCCTAATATTCTCAATGAATATTCTTTCATAGGCTTCAAAAGATTCATAAACCGCTTGGTTCTATGAAACCCTAGGTTGTGTTATTCTATGGCCAGGCGTTCAATTACCTATCGCGAGTGTCAAATCAAACATGTCAAACAATCTAAACTATTGATCAGATAATTCAGATGCAATCAAATCAAATTGCACAAATAGATTAAATAATATGCGAATTTCATAAACTGGAAATCAAAACATAGGTTCAAACGTAAGTTACATCAATCTCCTAGAAAGATGGGTTTAGATCATAATGGATGTACAAAAACTCATAAAGAAATAATTATACATCTCAAAAATTGACAAAGAGAAGCAAAGAAAGAACTGAGAAAAAAAGAGAAGGAATTCTCTCTCTGTCCAGATGAGAAGTGCCTTCAATTGCCAACCCGAACCCTAGCTCTGTGTCTCTTGCCTTGTGTTGTGCTCAAACTAATGTCCGACCCCTGTTACGTACACTTTCTTGGTGTATTTATAGGTCAAAGCCCTCAAAATCATGTCAAAAGGCCCAAGAAATACCTAGCCCAGTTTTCAGCCCGGACCACGCGCTGCAGCGCGCCCTGAGAACGTCTCCCACTGTAGCACACCCTGCTATCCCTCGCATCCCTCCATCGCACGCTGCGGTGCATGCTCTTGGGCACTGCAACGCGCACTGTCCTGCTCTGCTATACCGATTTGGGTTTTGGCGCTGCTGCGCTCATTCGCGACATTCTTTTCCGCTTTTCAACTTCTAAAATGCGATTTTCACCTTGGAAACACGTTTTTCATCGTTCTTGATCAATTTTGGCTACCAAGACCAGACTCGACTCACAAACAACAACGAATGACATGAACTCGACTGAAACGACACTAAAATACTCGAAAACACCACAAAATCCTAGTCTAGAATACTCAATACATTGGTATAAAACCAACTTAACAGGCTCCCTCTCAGGAGAGACCCCATAAATCAATCTCTCCAATGATGCTTCGCGCTCTCGGAGAGGATGGGGCTCTTCTCAGGGGAGTCCCCATAAATCAATATCTCCAGTGATGCTTCACGTTCTCGGAGACATCTCCAGTGATGCTTTGCGCTCCCGGAGAGGAGGGGGCTCCCTCTCGAGGGAGTCCCCATAAATCAATCTCTCTAGTGATGCTTCGCGATCCTGGAAACCTCTCCAGTGATGCTTCGCGGTCCCAGAGAGGAGGATGCTCCCCCTTGGGGGAATCCCCATAAATCAATCTCTCTAGTGATGCTTCGCGCTCCTAGAGACTTCTCTAGTAATGCTTCGTGATCCCAGAGAAGAGAGGTCTCCCTCTAGGGGAGTTCCCATTAATCAATCTCTCTAGTGATGCTTCGCACTCCCGGAGACCTCTCCAGTAATGCTTCGTGCTCCCCGAGAGAGGAGGGGCTCCCTCTCGGGAAGTCCCCATAAATCATTCTCTCTAATGATGCTTCACGCTCCGGGAGAGCTCTTCAGTGATGCTTCACGCTCCCGGAGAAGGGGTGCTCCCTCAAGTGGGAGTCCTCACAAATCTAACCCTATTCGGCTAAGACCCCGGATGGGAGGGGCCTCTTCACAAGGATCCCCGTAAATTCTTCTCCATAATGAAAATGTGTAAGAAAAAGGAGACAAAAAAGTTAACACACGTGGGGAAGAGATCAAAGTACTAAAGCAAGAATTATGGAGGAAGCTCCAAAAGAGTGCCTCCAAACTCCGAAAAGGTGCCCCATGAGCTCCATAAGGGTGCCCTCTCCGAAGCCGGAAGGACACCCATCAAAATATTCTTCTCCGGTGAAAAAAAAAGGCAAAAGCTCTAACACCAAGAGGAAAAATATGGAAGTGATGGAGTAAGAACTGAAGAAGAGCTCAAGAAGAGTGTCCCCCTCCGTGCTCCAAAAGGGAGCCCTCTCCGAACTTTGGAGGGGCGTCACTTGAAAGTAGGAAGGGCGGCCTCAGGTAGCTCTAGAAGAAGTAATTTCAGCTATTCCAAACAAATTAAGGCTTCCCTCCGAAGGGAAGATCCACCTCAACGTGGAAAATGAACAAGTCTCTTACCAACAAGAAGTACATGCAAATACTACAAGTAGAGCATAATAAAAGAAAATAGATAGGCATAAGGAAAAACATCCATATAGCGTGAGTGCAACAGAATATCTTACGGCCTCATGGGACGAAGAAACACCTCAAGAAGAAAAGAGAAAGCAAGAAATATCCAAGTGTCTAAAGCAAGCCCTAAACAAGTGGGCAGGAGTCAAGATCCATCTGGGCCAAAAAATAACTATCACTGCTCCAGAAGGGTGCTCCATCCAAGCTCCAGAAGGGTGCTCCCTCCAAGCTCTATAAGGGTGCTTCCTCTAAGCTTTGGATGGGATAAAGCAAAACACAAGTATCTCCAGCCCCTCCGGGAAAATTAAAAGCTTTCTTAAAAATGAAGGGTTCATCTTTGCAAAAAGAGCAAGTCCCCATGGTAAGGAATCAAAAGCTAAACTCTGGAGAAGATGAAGGAACGCGGGAACGAATGAAGCACCAAAGTCCGGGATATGACTTGAAATGTACAAAAACTCAGAAAAAAATGGGAAAATCGCGAAGAAAATAGGCCGAGGGGGTTAGGATGCCCCCCAGGGTGCGCCCTCCTCCACTAGGGATGGCACTCGGGGAGGTTCCCGGGGCGCCCTCTATGGCCCATAGTGTTCTCATCCACCTCTCCTATTGACGCACTCCAACTCTCCATGGTCTCTCACCTCACCTCTCACCTCAACTTTCAATAAATTTCCTAAGTCCTCTACAAAGCAAAAAAATTCAAAGTTGAAAGATAGGGAGAGAAAATTTACTTTTGGAAGACGTGGTCAAAGGCTCTCCTCTCAAGCGTCCTCGTGCAAAAGCAGTCAAAGATCCTCCAAAGGCAAGACAAGATGCGCAAGTAGGACAAGCCAAATACAGACTCTGTCTAGCTCCCGCATCTTTGCTCCATCCTCTACAAAGACCGTGAGTCAGGGGGCTTATGTTAGGGGCAAAAATGGAATTTAATTAATTAATATATAATTCATTTTATATATGTTTATTTAATATTAATTGCCCAATGGAATCTTAATAAATAAAATATCCCAAAGGTATTTGGGTTTAGCCCATCGGCCGATTTCTCCTATGCGGACTGGCCTATATGCCAAATTATCCGACAAGGCCCATGGGGGCCATCTCCCAGGTATAAAAGAGGTCCCTCCTATTATCTGTAAGTGAATGAATTCATAATCCCCCCATGCATTTATTATGCAGTTTTCGTTCATTGTTTATTCTCTCGTTCACCATGCTGACTTGAGCATCGGAGGGGCCTCCCTGGGCAGCCCCCAGGGAAACCCCCTAATGTTTGTGTACGTGTGCATGCAAGTTCCCAGTTGAAGGATTTTCCAGCTCTCGGAGAAGAAGACTTGAAGACTTCCCCCTCGGGAAGAGGAAGACGAGTAGACTTCCCCTCGGGAAGAGGATTGACGTGAAGACTTCCTTCTCAAGAAGAGAATTTTGGTTAATCCAGTTGACTTGGAGTGATGTGCCTCAAAAAGCAGCATCAGTGATGTAGTTGACCGTAGAGGGGTTTAATTTCCATTAAAATTTATATTTGAATTATCTTCAAAAATCTCAACTTTTGGTATGACTAAACATGGATGAATATATGCATATTCATTTAAAATTTGAAAATAATATCTTGTAATTATTTTATATATTTATTAAAATCATTAAACAAATATAATTATTTAAATAGTTCTTTATGTTGAACTGTATGTGGTCAAATTTATTGATATTTTTTATTGTAAATGGAAAATGGTATAAATTATAACACATGATCGGTAAATATAAAAAAGGGCGTGAAGTGAATTTTTCCTTTTATTAAGGCTCAAGGATATATTTGTCCATTTGACTTGTTTTTTAACACCAAGGGAATATATGAAGTGTTTTTATTGTACAAGGGGTAATTGATACAAACTTCATTGTATAACGGGTTAAAGTGAATGTTAACCTATAGATATATTTTAATTATTTGCAAAATTGCTGTCTCTTCTCTCTAACCCTAGCCCTATCGTCGCCTGCTGACCCTGTTTTTCGGTCACCTTCTCTGGCATTCCAATGGAAGTTGAGGATGCCGTGCTCTTCCCTGAACTCTCTTCCAACACATATTGTCCCCCTATGAGTCATATCCCTTCTCGACACATGCATCCCTCAGCCTCGTTACAATCACATCATCCATCAGTTGCAGGTTGTTGTCATGGTGGTTTTTTGGTGATCACTTCAATGCCATCCATCCCTCCACTTATGGTGTTGTGCGATTCAGACAAAGATCCCAAATCTAGGTTTCTTCCCTTGTTCAAGATTCTTCTGTTAGGGTTTTGGATAATCAGCAGGGCACACACTCTCAATCTTTACCAACCCCTCCGGTAACCCTCAATTAACATGGAGATGACCGCTACTCTTGTTCCCAGTGATCTGCAAGTTTCTCCTTCCAAAACCTCTTTCTATGGCTTGACAAGGAGGTTCCCCGATTCTTGCATCTTGCCCAAGCAATTCCCTTCCTTCAGTAGTTGTCTCCACTCCGGCGGTGACATCACTTCTCAATAGTCATGGTCTTATTCATCATCATGCAGTCCCAAGTCCTTGGATATCCAACATCCTGCTACTCCCTTACTTCCGTCACGGGAAATCCCCAACCCCCGAACTTTTGCAAGTGTTTCTCATGGTAACAATACACCGATTGATCTAGTTAAAAGGTTGATTACTTTTCAAACTCTATTGATGAAAATTTGTACCAAAAATGGGTGCCGGAATTCTCATGCTCGTTAATTGGACGAATTATGCTTAGTAGAGGGTCTAAGCCTTAGCATTTGTTACCTCTACGGAAATGCCTTAAGGAATTATGGAACCTCCAACATGATTGGACACTAATCCCTTTAGGAAAGGGATATTTTGCATCAAATTCTTGGCGAATTCTGACCGTTCTCATGATACTTTACGTTCTTCATGGCAACTTAATCCAGGTTCTATTCGTTTGTCTACATAGGTTCTGGATTTTAATTCTTATAAATTCAATACTTCTACTACTAGTGTTTGGGTTCGTATTCAAACTAAGTATTGAGTATTGGCATCCGAGTATTATTATGAGAATGGCTCAGATTGTGGGCACTCCTATTCACATTGATGAGAAATCGTTGAACGGATCACTTGGGCATTTTGTGTGGGTTCTTGTGGATGTTGATCTTGCTCAACCCCTCCAAGATTATGTTATTGTGGAATATGTGGGTCACTGCTCCTTTGTTTTATTGAGTTATGTGAAATTACAGAAATTTTGTTCGAATTGTAAGATTACGGGTCATTCTCTTGCTTCATGTCATTGCAATTTGTGTTATATCCCACCCTAAAATATTCCTGGTCGTGAGCACTCCTCCTAGAGGGGTAGGTCCCGAGTTAGAAAGGCATTTCGTCCCATGCAATAGCCAAAGTATGCTGCTAAGGGTATATACATCATTAACTCGATTATTGAGCCTGTTTTGGAGACTAGTTTCAATTTGCATGTTGGTTCTTCCTCCTAGGCCATAGTGTCCACTCCTATTGATGTTCCTCTAGGAAATTCTTTTGATATCTTAGCTAATTATGTTAATCATGAGACTTTTAAATCTTCTGCTCTGGCCCAACAACCAGTAGTTCAGATGGACAATGACGAATTTGTGGTCGTCAACAAAACAATAGCTAGTAATGGTAAAACCAGCCTTTCACGCCATCAACAAAACATCTCTACTTGCGATCCATTTGATAATCTATAGGAAAAAGATTACTTGTTTAGCTCTCATTTCAGAGAAGTATGTTGAAATGATTACAAATGATCACACCGCACCAAAGACGCAAGATAATTCGCTAGCTATTGTGGTTTATTCCAATATTGTTGAATCAAGTTCAAATCTTAAAGAGAGTGATGAAATGACTTTGACTTTAGCTCATGATTTAACATCTCCAACATCAAGTTATCCTCTTAGCTTTGATTTTCAAGTTGATGCAGACAAATTGGAAGCTTTAAAGACCAAGCTAGGCGACTCCTCAACTACTCTATTTATCATTCACTCATGTGATTCCTCAGAAGCTATGCAGGCTATGGCAATTGCGACTCGAGGATCCTGGACCGACGTTCCACATGCTACATTACAGTTAAAATTATCAGACCATCAAGATGATACTTGAACACGTGCTAAAAAAACAAATGACAATGTCATTCGAAAATCCTCTAGAAATAAATGGCTTTCATTTAAATTGCATTATTAAGGGTGCATTTGGATGGGGGATTTGGGAGGGGATTTGGGAGGAGAGATTTGAAATCCTTAGCTAAATCTATACCCCTGTTTGGCATATAAATCCAAATCAATGGATTTCAAATCCCTCTTTAAGTTTTAGTTCATTTTCAAAAGATTTCAAATTCCTCCCAAAACCTAGTCATTTGAAATGTATTCTTTTTCTCCCTTTATGATCACTTACATTTTCACACACATTGCACACTTTTACACACACTGCACACATTTACATACACTCCACACACTGCACACATTTGCACACACTGCACATAATTACACACATTTACACACACTACACGCACGCACACATTTACACACATTACACACACTGCACACACTAACACTCACACATATTCTCTCTCCCATATGCATACGCATTATCATCACACCCATATTTACACATAATAAAAGTTATATATTTCATATTTTTATTAGTGTATAAAATTATAATTATTTATAAAATAATAAGATTATATCTTTTATTTTTATTTATTAAATATCAAATAAGAAAATAAATAGAGCTTCTATTTTTTTATCAAAACTTAATATGGATTTGAAATCCTTACCAAAATCCACATCAACCAAACAAGAGGTGGATTTCAAATCCAAGAGATTTGAAATCCATTCATTTAAAATCTTTTGAAATTTAAAATCCATCCATCCAAATGGGCCCTAAGTTATTTTTCGTTGTTTCTTTTTTTCGAAGTTTATTATTTTTTCTTTGCTACCTGTCGGCTTGTGATCAAGATATTTTTATTTTTTTATATATTTCTATTTATTTGAAATATATATACATATATATAGATTTTTAATTGTTAACCCTCATTGACTTTGAATGATTCTATGGCATGAGTCAAACGTATTTTTTCTTATAATTTATTCGATTAGAAATGAAGAGAACACCTGAGAAAGTGTGAATATGGCCAAAACCTACATAAAAGAAATTAAGATACCAAGATGGATATAAGAAACAAAATATAAAAAAGAGTTCGAAAACTTGAGAGTGATTTGAGAGTGGAAAGAGATTATTGAAAATGGAATTCTGCATAGTGCTTTTTGAGGATGAATCTACTCTCTAAACTCTTGTAGTTGAAGAGTTTCATTAGTGCATGAGAAATATTACCTACCTACGAACTATTATGAAAATTTAATGTTTGTTATTTGTGTTTCAACAATTTACATTCTATCAGCTTATTCTTATTCAATTGAATCTTAGCATGACTTTAACTTCTAACAAATTGAATCTATGAGTCATCATGCGTGTAATCATCTTTTTGAACAGAATATATACAAAACTGAGTTTTAAGAATGATGCTATTTTTTAGATCATATCACTCCAAGCCAAGAATTTTAATAAAAGGTCAAAGTTTTCTTTTTCTCAACGGGGGAAGTCTTACAAGTCTTCTTCTCCACGAGCTATAAATTCTTCAATTGGTAACTTGTCTGCTCAAGTCAGCATGGTGATCGAGAGAAAATAATACAGTAAACGAATACTAACTTAAGTGCGTAGGGATAAATATGAGTTAATTAACTTGCAAATGAAGAGGAGGGACCATTTTAAACCCGAGCCACGGGCCTCATGGGCCGCGTAGGAGAAATCAGCCTATGGGCCAATCCCGGACTCCTTTGGGTCTGGTTATTCCATTAAGAGCCCATTGGAAAATTAATATTAAATCCATACATAAACCGAATTACATATTTACTTATTAAATATTGTTTTTGCCCCCAACATAAGCCCCTAGCTCCGGTGCTGCGGAGGTATGAAGCAGTGGAGGTAAACTGGTATCATGTCTGGCTTATCTTGAGATTCCATGAAAATGTAGGAGGACCCCTCCCATCCGGGATCTTAGCCGGAGAGGGTTTAGTTGATCCCTGTGCGGGGACCATTCCCCTCCAGGGTCTTAGCCGGAGAGGGTTTCTTTTATGAGGAGACCCCTTTGGGGGAGCCCAGCTTTGACCACGTCTTCCAATTCCCTTGCTTGGTAGAACACTTAGTGAAATTTTCTTGAAAATTTGAGGAGAGTATCCATGGAGAGTTGTAGAGAGGAGTGGAGATGAGAGCCCGAGAGGGGGGGATAGATTGCTCCGGAGTGCTTCCCCGGAGGTGGCAAGGGTGCCTAGGGGGTTACCCCTAATGCGTGCCCTCCTATACGGGGGAGGGCGCGCCCCAAGAGGCGGCTTATGCCCCTCGGTCCTTCCTTCCTTGCGTTTCTTCGTCTTCTCTGGAGTTTTCGCATATTTTGAGCCGGATTTCAAATTACGGTCCTTATTCATTAATGCTCTAGGGATGGAGCATCACTGGTCGTTTGGTATTTATTTCTATTATTCCATTTCCACATTTGCCCGTGAGCTTTGATATTCCCCCACTGGTTATGGAATTATGTTATAATGGTGAGAGGAGTAGATCTTGAGTCGGATTCATTCCCGAGTGATGAGAGCACGGAATCCCACTCTTTAAGTTTCTTGCATGTGATGAGTCCCCATGGGACTTAGCCTTTTTGGGAAGGCAACATATTTCCTGTGAGTGAGTTTTCGTGGGACATGAGAGTTGAGGCCTTGTAGGATCTTCTCGAGGGAGCCTATGGTGCGGGCGTCAGTGATGGAGAGGATCCTGGCTGAGCCGATGCTGTTGAGGGAGACGAAGCCCCCCTGCTTGATCTTTTATGGTTGTATTCCGGCCCAGATGGTCTTTGATTTACGTACTTGGATATTTTTCTCTTTTTGTTTGAGATGTTTCTTTGCCCCAAGGGGTCGAATGATACTCCATTGTTTTTATGGTACATTGATCTTCTTTATGCATATTTACTTTCTTTATCGTGCTCTACTTGTGATATTTGTATATGCCCTCTTGTTTTGGAAGACTCATTCATATTTTGTGTATAGGTGGACCATTCCCTTTGGAAGGAAGCTTTAACTCCTCCGTAACGGCTGGAGAAACTTTTGTTTAATGTTAGGGGATGTCGTTATGCGGCCCATCGAGGGAGCCCTTTCGGAGCTCAGGGGACACCCTTCTAGAGCCCGAGGGGACGCCCTTCTGGAGCTCACGGAGCACTCTTCTAGAGCTCACGGGGTGCTCTTCCAGATCTCGGATGGGGCACCCTTCTGGAGCCCGGATGGGGTGCCCTTCTGGAGTTTTCCAAAATTCCTTGCTTTATCATTTTGATCTCTTCCCCACATGTGTTAGCATTTTTGTCTTCTTTTTCTTGTATATTTTCGTCGGGGAGAAAATTTTAAGGGGACCCCTGTGAGGAGGCTCCTTCCCTCCGAGGTCTTAGCCGGAGGCGGGGAAACTTACTAGGACCTCTCCTATGAGGGGGCCCCTCATATTCGGGGTCTTAGCCGGATGAGGTTTTTCTCTCCGGTGTCTTAGCCGGAGGCAGGAAAACTTACTAGGACCTCTCCTTTGTGGAGGCCCCTCCTATCCGGGGTCTTAACCGGACGTGGTTTTTCTCTCCGGGGTCTTAGCCGAAGACGGGAAAATTTACTATGACCTCTCTTGGGAGGAGGCCCCTCCTATCCAGGGTGTTAGCCAGATGAGGTTTTCCTCTCAAGGGTTTTAACCGGAGGTGGGAAAACTTACTAGGACCTCTCTTATGAGGAGGTCCCTCCTATTTGGGACCTTAGACAGATGAGGTCTTCCCATCCGGGGTCTTAGCCGGATGAGGTTAATATGTTGGGGGGCCCGGATAGCATAATGCTATCTCACTAGGAGCATTAATGAGGGGCACTGGATAGCATGTAGTTACCTCACTATGGGTGATCCTTGGGAGCCCTGGATAGCGCAACGCTACGTCACTATAGGCATTAATGAGGGGCCCTAGATAGCGTGAAGCTACCTCACTATGGGTGATCCTGGGGAGCCCCGGATAATGCAATGCTACCTTACTATAGGCATTAATGAGGGGACCTAGATAGCGTGAAGCTACCTCAGTGTGGGTGACCTCTGGGGCCCTAGATAACGCAATTCTACCTCACTGTGGGCATGAATGAGTAGCTTAAGATAGCGTGGAGCTTCCTCACTATAGGAGATCCTTGGGCGACCTCTTGTGTATTTAATGACTTTTCCAAGAAATGTGATTCTTTGTCCGTGGGGAGTTGTTTGCACTGTGTGTGGAGATAAATCCTTCCCTTTGGGAGGAAGCCTTACTTTTCACGGAGTGGCTGGAGATGTTCTTACGGAGGCATGGGACACTTTTCGGAGCTCAGGGTACATGTTTATGGTTCCAATGATATGAATATTATTTCTTTGGTGCATAATTTGTGGCTGCGTGGAGCTTTAGTGGAGTTTATTCTGACTGATTTGGATGAGCTTACTCTTCAAGATTTTGCATTCTTCAGTGTTGTCATGCAACTTCTATGGGTGGCCTAGGATGGGTGCCCAAATGTAGGTGGGGTACTGCTTTGTGCGGGTTTTGCGAGCGGCTCTTAAACTATTGTGTTTGTTAGGAACTCAATTTTAGCCGAATCGTGGATGTGAGAACCCTTGGTTGGTTCAGACTTGATCTCCCTGAGTCTTGTGTTCCAAATGTTTCCGACGCCTTTTTTCTCTGTTGAAGTTTGGTGTCCTCTTCCTTGAACAAGCGTCCATGATGGCTTTCTTGCAACCCTCATAGTATGTTGGAAGTGCATTTCGTGCTATCTATATTCTGGAATTCCGGAAAGGATATTAATGACTCAACAATATGGGAGTCTCTATTGATATGAGTTAAGTTGGAGGATTATGGTTCAAGTATTCACTGGGGATCTTTTTCTCCATTTCTCTTCAGGAGATATGAAGTGTTGGCATCTCTAGGGAGTATCTTCACCGATATAGTTGAATGATATGTGCTTCCACTTTTGGAGGCTTGGGACTTTAGATTGTGCATGGCTCTTGATTCCTTAACCCAAGTGTCGAGGGGAGTTTGCGGATATCAGTGCTGGATTTTAATGCCTGCTTGTTTTCTAGAAGCATGATGGTTTTTTTGGAGTCTAATTGTCCTCCAGTGTGTTGCTCCTCTCCTTTGTTCTATTCGAGTGAGGATCATTCTTCATACAGTTGTCGCTGCGACCTACAATGGCAGGGTGCCCTTATGAGGGGTCTTCAGTAGTTGGCGGAGCTCGGGATATCTTTGGGAGCCTCTTGGAGCAAATTGATGTCTTAGAGCGTTCCGGTAGCTTCATTGAGCTTGAGAGCTTCCTAAGTCCAACAGACTTATTTGGTAGGTGAAGCCTTTCAGGAGGAGGAGCTTGGGGAAGGGCGCCCTTTAGATTAGGCAAGGGCACCACCTTGAGCAGGCATGGGCGCTCCCTTCAGCTGGGCAAGGATGCCCCCTTAAGCTCTCTGAGTTGTTAAATGGCGATCCTCTTGGAGGAGGGGCCTATCATCATGTCTTCTCAGTGGTCTGCTTTCTTGCCTGGTATTCCCTGCTTTGGAGCCTGTGGCTTCCACGAATCACTTCATGAAGTCTTGCAGTAATTCTCCTTCTGGTTGTTTTACTTGAAAAAGATGAGTCATGGTCTCTGAATACTTCCTACTGATAGAAAATTATCGTGCGAAGGCAGTAGTGAGCTTGTCCATCCCAATGATTAATCTAACTGGGAGCTGATCGAACCAAGTTAGCGCACTTGGTTAAAGTTGTCCAGAACACTTTACAATAAGAATCATCTGTCATGTCATAGAGATCCACTTTCACATAGAATTTGTCTAAGTGACCTTGGGGGACCTTCGGTCTCATCATACTCCGGGAGGCTGGAGATCTTTGATGCCCAATGGCAATGGCTTAGCTAGGATGGCAGGGTCCAGTGAACTTCCTCCCTATAGTGATGGCCCGCGAGTTGGCTTGGCTAATATGTACCACCTATGACTCTTCTGCGGGCTTGTGAGCGTGGACTTGGGACTGTTGGGCTCCATTCCCAACTTCTCTTCCAGCGGGAGAGAGCTTGTTCCCTTGAATTTCTCCAAGTTCTTCATTTCTTTTACCTTTTTCCCCAAACTGAGGTCTTCAACATCTGGAAGAACTTGAGAGAGGTCTCCTCGCGGCTTTCGTCGCAGCATGATTCCTCAAAGCTGCTCGAGCATTTTTTTCATAGGGCTTGGAGGGATCTTTGCGTCAAGTGAACTTCTTGAGCAGGCGTAGCCCCCAGGAGGAAGAGGCGATACCTCAGTTGTGGCGTAGGCGGCGCCTCTCCCGGATGGAGGGGCTGGCCTCCTATCTTCAATGTGATAGTCCTTCTTGTTCATTTCTGGTTCTATAGCTAGCATCTTGGGATTCTTCAACTAGTGGCGGCTCTTCGTGATTCTCACTGCATCCTTCATCTTTTCTTCCCTGACCTCCCAAGTCAGGGTCTTCACTGGCAAGCGGAGTCGGGGGCGGTCTTCTTGCGGCTCTGGCTATAGCTTGATGCCTCAGGGCATCCCAGAAAGCTTCATCCAGTAGAACTTGGAGGGCTTCCTGGGCCAGGCGAACTTCTTTTGGGGGTAGAACCCCTCTTCCGTACGGCAATGGCGGGGCCATTTTCTCCCGTTGGGGAAGTGGTATCCTTCCGATGGGCAGGTAAATTTCTTCAATGGGTGGAGCTTCTCCGGATGGAGGTGGCGGCGCCCTTTTTTCTTGCGTGGGAGGCGACACCCTTCTGGTGGAGAGGTAGCTGGCCTCCCGCCTTTTTCATGACTTTTCCTCTTGCTGGTCTATGGCCCCAGGGCCTGCAGCTAGGGATCCAGCTACATGCGCTTGAGCCCATTCTGGTTAGGAATATTACTATGGGACACTTGAGTATTTATAAATAGTCGCGGAAGCATAAATAGAATACTTTAATTACTAAAATGTGGGCTTAAAAATTACTTAAATAAACTTAAAAGTATCAAAAGTGGAAAAGGTTTGATAAAAGTTACGGATTAGTAGAATTCATATTACATCAACCTTAAATTTGTTTAATAAAAAACACATGTAATTTAATTTAGTGGGAAAATATAGAACGACGCGCACGCAGACAGTACTCAAGGCCTCAGCTCCTGGCTCATCATCATTATCTGAAATGTAAAAATATTTGAAGAAGTGAGTTGTGAAACTCAGTGGGAAACGTAAGCAGTTACACTAATGGATTTAGCAACATTTAATAAAATATTTTTCCCTGGCGAGTTACTCTGATGTCTCGCGAGCCCCCAGTTAAATATTTCAGATCGTGCTACCGCCTCACATGCTATTAACCACTTTTCACTTGGTGAGTCACCTTCATGTCTCGTGGGCCACGGCCGATGCCTCGGCCCTTGACTGCACCTCACATGCTATTGACTCTATTTCATTATAAGGTCTAGTTCATGTCTCATGGGCCACAGCCAATGCTACGGTCCATGCTTGTACCTCACATGATATTAGCTATAGGCTTCATGACCCGAAGGTCCTTAATCATCATATACCAGAGCATAAAAAGAGTTTGCAATATCAACATTAGTAGAACAGTATGACATGCTTACAAAATCAGAAGTTTACCCACATTTGAAGTTTAACAAAAAGCTAGTGATGAAATTGATTGAATGAGACCGTATCCGATTGTGCCGCACCTAACACAGTTAAATTCTTCTACTTAATGACATAGGACAATGTTGAAAATCATTAAATAACTTAGTCTCTCAGGCTAAGTAAAGTCTAATACGGTTCTTAAAGTCAAGTATCTTATAATCGATTGTTGGGTACCCTTTTAAAGAGCTTTAAAAACGATAGTTTACCAAAGTCAAAGTCAATGATCAAAGTCAAAAGTCAATATAAAAGTCAAAGACAACATAAAGTCAAAGTATGACAAATTAAATTCAATTAATCCTTAATTAATCACCTAAAAATAATTAATCGACTAACAACCTGTTTTAGATAAAATTCCCGATTAATCGAACCGTTAATTTATAAAATCATAGCTCGACTTTAAAATCTCAATTTATTTAAAATAACACGTCATCTCGCAAAATCTCAAAAATAACTTAGTCTCGTCATTTTTAAAGAAAATATTTCTGAAATCTCGCGTTTCCCGAAAAAATCACTTCACGTCGCTTCACTATATTTTTGCCTCGTACCCCGAGCCTACTAGCCTAACACTTAACATCAATTTTTTGAAAAGTAACATTGGTTTGCGTGCCAAAAGCACATGTCATATCACATAATTCTTTATGTCAAATCGGTCACTTTTTCTTACGTACCTACACCCACCCTACCAACCTATCATCCTATTATCTATTTCACCACAATTCATCACCACCACACCACCTCCGCCACCCCGGCCACCTCGGACCGGCGCCGCTACCTCCGATGGGCGGTGGTCGGCCCCGCAGGGCATCTTTAGCTGTTTTTTGAGCTCTATTCGATTTTACCGATTCTCTAAGTACTAAATTTTAATCATTTTTTATCATCAAAATCACTTTTAAAAACTGAAAGTTTTCATTAAAAATCATCCTCAAGGCATTAACCTTCTATTTGTTGGAGATTTATCACATGCGATATTATATTCCGGAATTAAATCAAAAAACTTACTTGGATTTCAGAAAAATAAAATGCATAAAGTACATAATTTTAGACCGATGCTAGAGTTCGACTCTATGTCTTTAATACGAATTGCCCCGCTACGGTGCCCACGGTTGAATAACAAATGTCTCCCAAGATACAACAGTTTCCTCTTGCTATAGTAGCACTCCAAACAACAAGAGACGACGAACTTCGGATGTTTTGTACTATCTTTTTTATCGAAAATGTTTGACAGAAACTATGCTTATGAATGTATGCAAAATTGCTTATGAATAATCTGCAGATTCTGGGATATATATATATATATATATATATATATATATATATATATATAGATTACCAAAAGTCACAAATGAAACGACACAACTGTTCGAACAAACATGTCCACTTATCCAAACAGACACGTCCATTGGTTTCAAACGAAACAACACAATTATTCGGATAAACCTTTTCAACCGAATAGTTTCAAATGAACAGTCACAACTTTTGGCAATAATTTCTCATTCACCCAGAAATATTTATTATATTTCCAACAATCCCCACATGAATGAGAAATTTCGTGAATCAATGCAAATGCACATGTAAATGCAGACACTAAAGAGAGTACAAACGGAAAGTTATTGAATCAGGAGATGTAGCTTCTAGCATTGAACCTTTATTAGTTGAGTACTATCCGATTTACTTGGCTAATCAGTGAACATGATATCTTGAACTATTCAGCCGTTGGTGTAAATCATGACAACAACACCCACACAATAACCTCCCTAACATTTCCAATTCTCATGGTTGTGTTCATTGTGGCATTGAACAACCTTGGGTTTCATAAGTGTTTTAGAGAATTCAAGCTTCAAAATTCTCAAAGAAGCGACCCTACTTCACACTTACATAGGTGATCTCCTATTAAGAGTATTATGTCATACCCCACTTGGTTTAACCAAGCTATAGGAATCATTAAAAGTTGAACTTAATCTTACATACTTCTACAAAAAGCACTTTTGATCATAAGAATGGGTAGGAATGTATCTTAAGTGCTTAACTGAATCTTCATAACTTAGTTGTCTTATTGAACCAAGTTTGTGGGATCTTCAGTCATCATGGTTGGGTTACCATTACAAAGATTCATGCATAATAGGCTTCAATCCCATTCCATTCGATAATCGGTATACTTGATCTCTTGGTAAACTTTTGGTAAATGGATCCGCGAGATTCTCCTTAGATTTTACAATTGATCTCCACTTCAATCAAATTTGCGCGCAAGATTGAGATCAATATCTTTACATATTTGAGCATATAATCTTTGAGCATGTGTAACCACTTCAAATCGACATAAGTGCCAGGTGGACTTTCAAGTCCTTCAATGTCAATGTGGCTTTAGAGCTAAATACAATTTACCCTCCGAACTATGCCCCTTTTTCGACTGTACCTACCAAAGTTTATTTTGTTTCACTATGCCCCATGTACTATGCGAAAGTTTACTCTTAACCATATATGGACAATTTTGCCCCTAGTTTTTGCAAATTTATTTAATAGTTTTAAAAGTCCATCTAAATTCCAATTTGTTGCATCTGACCCCCAAAATTTATAAAATTATCATATAATCTAATCAATTTGATTTTAACTCCTAAACATTTTTGGTTCCCGGATTTATCGAGGCAATCCGAACCAAACTGGGTTTTTTGATTTAAAATTGGATATAGTCCATTACGACCATATCAGGCCCAATATGCTTCCGTAAGATTAAATTATCTCTTAAAATTTATACCTTTCTTTGACCAAAACAACACCGGGTGAAATGGCTCGCAACACCACCAGTCGAAAGATTACTGCCCCTAGACCGTTTGACAAATAGTTCGCACTATTCAACTTCAACCAATCAGGAAAGATCTACAAGTTATCCGACTCCTTTAACTACTGCTCAGCACAGCCTTGGTTTGCTTTCCTACTCCAGGCGTATAAGATAATTCTCAAAAATAATAAATTAATAGAATATTATGAACGCATGTTGAAGCAAATAACCTCTTTTTATTAAGAACTTATAGAAATATTTATTACAATAGTAATCTCCTTTTGGGAGGAGAATACTTGTTTAGCATCTCATATATGAGGTTTGCACTCGTAAATACATAAAACTTAAAACTAGAACACTCAAAATATTAAAAAACTTCTCTCAGAATTTATTATAAGAAAACTAAGGGAAATGTTCGATATCCCCAGCTTCCTTCAACTCTCGGCTTTTATAGACTTGAATCCGAACTTGAAAGGGGGACTCCAACTCTTGTTGATATTTATGACATCACTGCTTACGTCATATCCTGCATTATTGCCTTGCCAGCTATTTTTCTTTTCTTTCCGTGTGACTCAGCCCATGTGATGTTTGTCGGGGAATCTTTTAAAAATTTGGTTTACGTGGTTCCCGAAGGTAACGCGTCTTGTGAGCTGGGCCCTTGTCCTTTCCTGCTGCATGGTCTTGTTGGTCGGGTTTGGGTTGGAATCCTTTCCTAAACTCGGGTTCGTTTTGTGGTTCTTTCTATTCAGGGCATGCCTGACAGATCCGATCAATCTATCGGCCAATATGCGCCATGTTACAGAATTTCCAGTAGGTTTCTTTGCTAACCGGAATCTTATTTTCCCAGAGAATTCTTCTCTTTGTCTCGAAAAGTTCCTCTGCGAATCATATTGTTGATCCAGTCATCGAATTCAAAAGGAAAGATCCATTTGCTGAATTCTGGAAAAACTTGAATATCCCCATGCTCGCCTTGTAGAAGCTTTGTCTTCAGAAATTGCTCCTACTAACACTGGTACTTCCTCCGGTGAAGCTGCCTTGATGTATTTTAAAGCATTTCCATCCGATCTTCTTAGCTTGATGAAATGAAAAGCTTCATTAAAGCCTTTCTTCACTGGTTCAGGAGCTGCACTGATAAAATACAGTTCCAGAATATCTGCTCTGGCCAAATGTGGATTGTTGGCCCAAGTCTCGTAAACTGCTTCCCCAATCCATTTCGGTAAATTTGAAATTTCTTGGAATCCGGGTGATATAGTATAAATTGAAGCTAAAGCTCCAAAAGTATACCATTCTTGTACTTCATTTGGATGACTTCCTGGTTTCATCCAAACTCTGGGATACTTGCCTGAGATATCAACCATTGATTTTTCTGGGTTAATACTTCTCATTGTAACTAATTTCTCCCATTGTTGTTGATAAACCTGCATTGGAGAAATCTTAATCTCGTCAATTTGAACCTTAGATTTGCATGTCTGTGGCCTAAGAACTCTCCATATTTTACCCCAGAAGTGTTGGGTTGACTGGAAGACTCAGGTTGTGACACCGGAGCTTCAACATTCGTTACAGTTTGTACACCCTCGGGGGATGCATCACCTGCAACACTTGTGATTATGGTACTTGAATCCATAACCTCCGGGTTAGAGCCCTGTTCTCTATTCACCCCTTTTTGCATCGTGGGAGATGCATCCTGGAGGAGAGGCCCTAGCAGTTCTAAGAACAATTATCTTTGAGCAAACTGGCATGCTCGTATTTGACTAGAAATGGATTTCTGGTCAGCCTGTTGAAGTCGTCCAGCAACTTTTGCATTGAGACATAATGTTCCAAAATCTCATTCTAGACTCTCCTGGTTTTCCCTGAGATGTCTTACTCGTTTAAAGACCTTGTCATCAACGCGTCCTTCCATCTCGTGTTAAAAAATCTGCAAGAACATTTTCATGAGATTTTACAATGACAATATCATAATCATAATATTAACATTCAGCTTGCCATCTAAGTAATCTAGTCTTTTCTAGTTTTGATTCAATTTTGTTTTTCAGAAAAGCCTTGACACTTGAATTATCAATTTTTAAAGTAATCTTTTTAGCCAATAAAAATAGAGGCCATTTTTTAAAAGCCTTTCTGCCTGCAAAGAATTCTTTCTCGTTGATATGCCATCGATTCGCTTCACTGATTGTAAAAAGACCATTGCAATATCTACATGACACTTCGCCATTTGGTGTAGCTTTTGTAAGAACAGCTGCCCACGAATAGTCACTGGCATCTGTGTATAGAACCAGTTCATCTTTATCTTGTGGAATTGCCAGTTTTGGAAGTTTTTTACAAACTTCTTTAAGTTGCTTTATTCCTTCTTGATGTTCATCTTCCCATTTGAATGTAGCATCTTTTTTGAGCAATTGGCTAAACACCTTCCTGTAATGTGCTAGATTGTTTATGAACATTCCAACAAAATTAACAACTTCAAGGAAACTCTGAAACTGCTTCTTGTCCTTTAGTATATCTGGAAATCCTTGTATCTTTGCCACAATATGGCTCTGTAAGATGATTCCAGATTCATCGATTTCAATTCCGAGGAACTCAATCTGTCTTGTAGCAATCACTGCCTTCTTTTCTGAAAGCACTAATCATTTCTTGTGGCAAACATCTAGAAATATTTCCAAATGCTTGAGATGCTCCTTCATGTTTTTTGATACGATAAGAATGTCATCGATGTATACGAACATGAAACTAAAATAATCTTTGAAAAGATTATCCATCTTTCTTTGATATATCTGGGGTGTGTTAGCCAATCCCATAGGCATCACGTTCCAAATATAGTGTCCTTGTGGTGTTGAGAAAGCTGTGAACTTCTTACTTTTTTCCTCCATCTTAATCTGGTAGAATCCAGACTTGCAATCAAACTTTGAGAATATCTTGGCACCTTTGATACAGTTAACCAATGTTCTCTGCTTGGGATATAGTATCCGTCGAACTCCAGAATGTTATTAATCCCCTTGTAATTAATAACAAGTCTTGGCTTTCCTCTTTTGATTTCTCCATGGTTTCTGACTAAGAATCCTGGACTGCTGTATGGAGAAACTCCTCGTGAAATTAACTTAATGTCAAGATGTTCCTTAAGTATTTTCTGCATATCCTCACGATCCTCCTGGTTCATTATAATTCCTTTGGATCTTCTTCTTGATATCCTCGAGTGATATTTGATCTTCTGTCGTAATATCACTCTGTGGCTTCTCCATTAGGCTCATCATTAATTCTGCAATAGCCTCTGGAGGTACTCGTTCTTCTCCTTGTATTCTAAATGAATACAAGTCATTATCCCATCATTTTGTATCTTTTTGCCTCAATCCATATTGTCGAAAGGATAATAAGGTCTCACCAAATCTTCTTTTATTCCCCATTTTTGGATTTCGAAGTTTGGCTTCGTCACCACGCTTGCTGCAAAAATTAATGGGCATTTTTCGATAAAACGCTTCCCGCAGACGCTGGACAATAATCTTATGATCACATAAGTTTGTGAAAATAAGTCTTCTTGTCTCATTCTCCTGTGTAAATCGCTTGAATGTTTGTAGGAAATTGTTTCCTAGCAAAATATCTGCTCCTGTATCATGGAAAAGATTGGTGGCGTCTTTACTTTGTACCATGGTGTACCGCATGCGCCTCCGGTCATGATTTCTGCTTGTTTAATTCCTCTGTTAAGGATAAGAATCCTTTTAGAAAAATCTCTTCCTGCAATTGCTGGTAAATCTTCTCCAATTGTTTTAGGAAAAACATTCGGCTTTGCAGTACATATTTCGGCACCTGAGTCAATATATGCGGCGAAATACTCGGCCTTGTATTCAGCGTATAACATTCCGATAGAAATGTATATGGAGAATGGACTAGTGGTCATCTTATTCTGTATCTTTTATCAGCCACTGTGAACTCCATTCCATCTTGTAATCTTTCCCAAAGTTTATGATCCTCAAGAAATTCAATACCCAGTATTAATTGCTCTGGGATTTTTCCTGCTATCCCTGTGATTGTTAGCTCAATTTCACCCATTTTCAGGCTTCATTGATACCTTTCAACTATAGGTTGTTGGAGATAATATAGGACATCACAAGGAAAAATATTATCCTTTTGAGTGAATCGAATATTACTTCAACTTCTCTCCATCCTTCTGGACATTTCAGCTCTCCTTGTGTTTTGAAAACATTTGGGATTCGCTGAACTGTACTTGGTCTATTTTCTTCCCAACGGCTACTACTTACAACAATTTAATGATTGCACCTTAATTTTGATTTTATGATTTTTAGTTTAAATAATATTTTTTTAAAAGAAAAGCAATTTGTTACTTAATAAGTTCAAAATTAAAAATATTTTAATAATAGATAAGTATAACAAATAAAAATTATATATTGAAAGTAGAAATTATTTTGATTATTTGAGATTAATGTAAAAATAACTTTCAATTTTTAAACTCTTTCAAATAATTCAAATAAATATATTTTTGTATACCGAATATACATACATATTATTTTTAAAATTGTTAATAATTTATATTTCTGATATAATGATATATGTAATGATTTAGTAAGAAAGAAGGAATAATACATATTTTTTTGTAATGTTTAAATATTTTAAATAATATTTGCTCAAATAACAAGATTTAGTGTCTAAAATATTTTAATAAAATTAATTGAATGTTCTTTCAATTCATTCCATTGATAATATTGATTATCCACTAAAGATGGCAATTTATTAATGCTATATTTTTTGACAATGAATTTATTAAATAAACAAGAAATAAATGAAGAGGTGTAAAATTTATATCTGAATTAGGTTTAAGAAAAATATTTATTCATATTTAATATAAAATAAAAGTTTATGAAAATTAAATTGTTAATATTTTATTTATTTTCATTAATATTTCTTTATTTTTTGTACATTTGTTGTACATTTCTTTAGTTTTTTAAAGTTTAAATTACTTAATATACAATTAAAAAAAGTACTTTTTGAATTTAATAAGAATATAAATCAAATAGGGTATAAAATATTAAAATATTACTAAATATTATGTATATTCATTTTTATTAAGGGCAATTTGGTTCAAACATTAAACTATATTTTTATTGGGGGGTAAGTATTACATTTGCAAGTTTAGGAGGGTAAATGAGGCATAAGGTCAAGTTCAGGGGGTGTTATTGTATTTTGCCCAATATATATATATATATATATATATATATATATATATATATATATATATAGGGATTGGTTCAAATGAGACCAATCCCTTTAGGTTAGTCCATAAGAACATTTATGGACCCTTGATTTAAAATTTTGGATGGTGTAAATCATTTTAGTTAATTTAGGCATATAAGGGTATAATTGTACTTTTATATTTAATTAGTTATGTTAATTGGACGGTTATTAGCTATTTTTAAGGAAACATAATCCTACCTTTTCAGTTTCCCCATTTTTAGGGAGGAAAAATCATCAACTTCAAGTATATTTTTCAAAATTTATACTTATTTCTGCCATATTTGTGAACAGTTTTATTGTATACTTAGTGCAGTGGACTTGTATACTTAGACATGTTGTATTGTATATTTAATTCAGTGGATTTGTATACTTGGTTCAGTGGAATCGTATTCTTAGTTATATAAGTAGTTTAGTAAATTTGTATACTTAGTTCTGTGAATTTGTATACTTAGTTCAATGGAATTGTATACTTAGTTATATAAGTAATTCGGTGTAATTGTATACTTAGTTAAATATTTATGTATACTTAGTATTATTTTAATGTATAGTTAGTTCAATGTAATTATATACTTAGTTAAATATTTCTGTATACTTAGTAAAGTTTTAATGTACAGGTAGTTTAGTGTAATTGTATACTTAGTTAATTATTTATGTATACTTAGTAATGTTTTAATGTATAATTAGTTTAGTGTAATTGTATACTTTTCATTAATTGTTGCACGATTTTGTCGCCATATTTGAATAAATTGTAGGTTCGAATGGGAAGGGAGAGAAAGGAAAGGTAAATCGCTTGATTATGGGGATGTGATCAATACAAAATCACGTCCCTAATTTTTAGGAAACGGTTACTATATTTAATTTCCTGGATTCCTATTTTATCCCTTCTGTTGTATACTTACTTATGAAATGTTGTATATATTGTAATATATCTTGGTCATTGATTTACTATTTGGATGGTGTAGATTTAGTCTTATGGACTAACCTAGGAGGATGGTCTCACAGGATCCCCTCCCTATATATATATATATATATATATATATATATATATATGCGCACTATTGTTTGTAAAAACCATTCAAACAATTATAAGAGATATCACGAGATTGAAACACACTCAAGTACAAATGCAAATTCAATATGCTCAATAATTGAATAATGATATGACGTCAACTTGACTCAAGAATATCAATTCAGAAATCGATAAACTCATTCCAGTTGGAAAGAACAATATAATATGCATTGGGAAACACATATTGTGTTTAGACAATGGTTATACTTTATACTGGAATGCATACAAATTTTGTGTAAATGCCACTCATCTATATATATATATATATATATATATATTTAGGGGATAGTTCTTGTGAGACCATATATTGGGATGAGACCGTAGGACCTCATCCAGACCGTAGGATTTTATCAATGAATGGACAAGATGAAAAATTAAATATAGAAGCAATTCCAAGCATTAAATTCGGGTGGAGGTATAAGTGTAAAACACCAAATTTCGGTTATTAGGCATGATATTGATAAATCTAAGTTACCATATCCACCTCCTATAAATTAGGAGGTGGAATCAATGATAATACCTACCAAAAAAAAATATAATCTCTTTCCAGTAAACAAAAAACGTTAAAATCAGCACCCATTGTTTAAATGTATATATAGCTTTATAAAAGTGCAGGTTGTAATTTTCGAAACTTTGCATAAATAAATCATATTGATGCATGTGTAATTATAATATGTTGCATATTATACATTTTTCTTGGTCTAGACGTTATATAATTTATGCATATATAACTACATGTTGATGCATATATACGAATAATATGATGCATATTTTGCTTGAAGGTAATTTTAGTGTTATAATTAAAATTGCATAATTAATGGGATATTGATATATTGATACGGGTAGTACGTTGCATATATGATTATTATAATTATAAAAAAGAGATTCAAAGCCTACAAATACGCATACCCAGTCTGAGGAATTTTTTTTCGAAATTTTAATTATTTGTGATGCTCATAAAATGTTGCATTTGTAGCATTATTTAAATGCATATATAGCTTTATAAAAGCGCATGTTGTAATTTTTGAAACTTTGCATAAATAAATCATACTGATGCATGTGTAATTATAATATGTTGCATATTATACATTTTTCTTGGTCTAAACGTTATAGAATTTATGCATATGTAACTATATGTTGATGCATATATACGAATAATATGATGCATATTTTGCTTGAAAGTAATTTTAGTGTTATAATTAAAAATGCATAATTAATGGGATATTGATGTATTGCTAAGGGTAGTATGTTGTATATATAATTATAATTATAAAAAAGAGATTCAAAGCCTATAAATACGCATACCAGTCTGAGGATTTTTTTTTCGAAATTGTAATCATTTGTGATGTTTATAAAATGTTGCATGTGTAGCATTATTTAAATGCATATATAGCTTTATAAATGTGCACGTGATAATTTTCGAAACTTTGCATAAATAAATCATACTGATGCATGTGTAATTATAATATGGAGATGGCGTGTGAATAGGGAGAGACGTATGACATGGAAATAGAGAATAAATTTGATTCCCAATGAATCTTGGATATATCAAAAGATTTCCCCCATAATTGCATTAGTGGCGAGATTTAAGGGCATCAAATATAATCTCTCCTAAAATAAACAAACGACCAATTTGTTGAATTACATTATTGACCTTTCTGCCGTTTTTTTTAATTAAAATTACCTAAAATATAGGATTAATCTAAGCCCTTCAATAAACAAAATAAATGCACCAGATTAATCTCTACGGTCTCACCCTAAGATATTGGTCTCATTTGAACCAATACTTATATATATATATATATATATATATATATAATAACAGTCACTTATGGAATTAGTATGAGATATTTTTCCCGCTCTTTTGCAGTTACTATAAAAAATAAAAAAGATATGTGTAAAAATAAAAAATATTAAATATTTGGTATTTTATAATTTTTGGTAGTCAACTTTCTTTAAATTATCACTTTTTGAAATAATATAAAAAAGAGAATTATTTAAAATTAGCTTTCCAAATCTGTATGTGTACTACATTAATTATTATATTTATGTTTTTCTTTTTTAAAAAAATTAATAATTTTTTTATTTTTGATCTGTTTTTCACGTATAATATATCAAATTAATCAATTGTTTATGACATTCAGTTTGACATCCATATTACATATATAAAATAAATAACATAAACATAATAAAGAAAAATATATAAAAAATATCTACTCATCATTTTGTAATTTGTAATGGCCTTTAAAAGTTATGCATTTGAACTATTGGACATCAATTTGTATATTCATGTATTTTGTTGGTATTTGTGATCTCTATATATTGTTGTTATTTTGGTTTAGCCCATTTCTTAGTAATTATTTAGAATTATATTTAAACTGATTAAATTCAATTAAAAAATTTAACTAAAGAAAATATCTCAAAATATGTATCCAAATTTTATATATCACATGTATTTATGCATAACATTATATATATATATATATATATATATATTTATGTAAAAAAAACTAAGATTTATTTAAAATAAAATTATACTCATAATAGTATTTTATATATAGAAAATTATTTTTTATATAATAACATACTTTTCATGTTGACTAAAATTATTTTTTATATTTATCAACGTATTTTGATACTCAAGGTTTAAAGTTGTACATTTGGAATTAGATATGAGTTTGTATGTTTGATAATTTTTTGATATATATGTATATATAAAAATAAAATATTTTTTGTTTCTTTGAAATATTTCGTTATCCCTTAAAATTGCGTTGCTAAATATAAAGCATGATTTTTTTTAATTCTTTTAATAATTTTGATAATTGATCAGTTTTCTAAACCCCAAAAAATATGATAGTTCGAAATGATTTTATTGTTCATTTTATTAAAAATATAATTTATTAAATATTCATGATTAGGGTTGTAAAAAAGTTTCCACATTGGACAGTTAAAACGTTTTTCAAACTTTTATTTTCTCATAGATAAACATGTTCCATAAATAGATACAATTCGTGTTCACACAACAAAATATTCCGTATTTAAAGAGATTTTCTTATAGTCAATAATAATTTATTTTTATTGTTTAATCGTATGATTTATAATCAAATTAGTTATCTTTATACTTTAATTATTTTTTAAAATTTTAAACTTTTTACAATCACTATTCTTTTAAAACATAAATAACATACATCCATAATTTGTGAAATAAAGAATAAGAACAAGTAAAAATGAAAATATTCTTAGGTTTAATTTTTAGAATTAATAAAATAATAAATATATTTAATATTATTAATTTATATATAATACACATATTCGGGGAATAGGGATGAGAACAGATAATTCCCATTTTATCTAATCGGAATACGAAGGGGAACGGACATATAAATAATGTCCCTTTTCTATTCCCAATTCTAAGAAAGCAGAGATTACTCATTCCAGCTCACATCCCCGAATTAACCAGGGATTGCCTAACTCATTCTATTCGGTTACCAATGGGATGATGCAAGAGATATAATTTATTGAACTATTAGAAAAATGTACATGTAACAATACAAAATATAGGTCTAACAGACATATACCCCGTGTATTGTACGGGCAAAAAACTAGTAATTATTTATACATAGTACAATCAGATGGTAACTAAAAGTTTTCTAAAAATACGATTCGTCCAACATTCAGACACGAAAGTTATTTATTGATTAACCATGAATCGATAAAATATAATACACATGAAAGCGGAAGAAAATTCGTCTTAAAATTGTTAGAGATTTATCACGTGCGATATTATATTCCGAAATTAAATCAGAAAATTTACTTGGATTTGAAAAAAAAAAATGCATAAAGTACAGAAATTTAGACCGAGGCTGGAGTTCGACTATATGTCTTTAAGACAAATTGCCCCGCTACGGTGCCCACGGTTGAATAGCAAACGTCTCCCAAGATACAACGATCTCCTCTTGATGTAGTAGCACTCTAAACAACAAGAGACGGCGAACTTCGAATGTTTTGTACTCTCTATTTTATATCGAAAATTTTTGACAGAAACTATGCTTTGAATGTATGCAAATTTGCTTATGAATAATCTGCAGATTTTGGGATATATATAGATTACCAAAAGTCACAAATGAAACGACACAACTGTTCGAACATACATATCCATTTATCCAAACAGACACGTCTATTGGTTTCAAACGAAACAACACAACTATTCGGATAAATATTTTCAACCCGAATAGTTTCAAATGAACAGTCCCAACTTTTGGCAATAATTTCTCATTCACCAAAAAATATTTATTGTATTACCAACACTATTTTTAAAAATGGTGGAATAATGAGACCAATAATCACTAATTGTTCAAGTTCATCTACTAACTTAAATTTTCCACCCACAATCACTTATACAACTTCTAAACATCATCTTAAACCATTAATATCAAGCTTAAATCACCATAATTTAAATAAAACTCAAAATCAAAAACAAAGTCTAGAATCATCATATTAAACTATCAAACTATAATTAATCATGCTAAAAACAAACAAAATATCATCCTAAAAATTTCACCCTTTGGCCGTCCACTATAGGTTCATTAAGGGGGTATATTTTCATTTTTAAAACAAGATTAAAACACATAATCATGCTCCTGCTAGTTAGATATAACACAATCTTTAAACAAAAAGTGAAATAAAAATTATTTATTCAAAATTTCATTTAATTGGCCGAAAACAGAGATTGGAGTGACCTGTTATTGTTTAATTTTTAATTTTTTAATTTGTTTAATTTTTAATTAAACAAATGAAGTGAAGTTTGCTTGAATTTTATGAGGAATGGTTCACCTATTATTCTCTGTTTAAGGCACAATTGATGTGCTTCTTGTTTATAAGATGCGAAATAAGTTTCTTCAGTTGATTGAATTCACTCACTGGAAAAAATTGAAATTTTACTGATTTGAAACTGAGCACATTTTTAGAAATTGCTGACATGTCGATTGCAGCATCGATCGGAACTCAGAGAACATCGGATGGAATTTACAGGTCCATCGACGTTTACTTGGACAAGCACAGACATTTGACAGAATCCGAACGAGATAAACTGTGCAGGATTCTGGATTGCAATAAATTATCTACTGAAGCATGCAAACATGCTGCTCAGTTTTTCTTCAGTTTCTTCAGTTTCCAATCACTATTTTCTAGAAATAAACTTAAAAAAAAATTGCTGATTTGAAAACAGAGCTTTGAAACTCTGTTTTATAACTAATTTCAAAAAAATTAATTTGAGAAAACAGCGCTTGGAACGCTATTTTCTGCAGAATTTCTGCAGAAATTCAGAAAACAGCATTCCAAACGCTGTTTTCACCTATTTTTTTTAAAAACAAATTTACGTTAATTTGTTAAATTGGTTTTAAATTAACCTTAATTTGTTAATTAGCCAAAAAATACCAGTCCCTGGGCTCGGATTAATAATCAATTGGAATTGGTATTATTATACCAGTCCGAACATTAATTGTGGGCCTGAATCTCATATTCCAAACATGGGTTTGGGTTTGATAAAAAGATTTATCAGTCCTAATAAGTTATCCCAATTGCACCCTAACAGTATTATTTTCTCTCATATCCCGCGATTTTTGGGCAGTGATTTTGATATCCTTTGACTTTTTGAAACCATTAATGGTGTTATTTTAGGGAGCAGTTTTTGTTTCAATTTTTTTCCGGGAATCTAGCATAGTCGTGGTTCTTTTGATGCTTAGATAGCTATTAGATAATGTATATTTAGTTATTTTTTGTTGCAATGTTTATGACACTATGACATAGTTGGGTATAATGTACTGCATATTTAGTTTTTACACACTGCATAAATAGCTTTTAGATAATGCATAGTTAGTTGATTTTTGTTGGATAGTTTATGACACTTTGCATGGGTATATGTACTGCATATTTAGTTTTACTACATAGATAGTTTCTAGATAATCCATAATTAGTTAATTTTTGCTGCATAGTTTATGACACATTGCATAGTTGGGCATAATATACTGCATATTTAGTTTTTTATACTGCATAGATAACTATTAGGCAATGCATAGTTAGTTGATGCTTGTTAATTGTTGCATAGTTTTTAACTATGTAACATCATATAGTTATATGCATCATTTCATAAGTATTTATGCAACGTCTTCTTCGTGAAAATTACAGTTTTTAAGAGTTGTTTATTAATTATAGGTTTGAGTTCTCCATGGATGTCTACTTCATCAACGATGCATGGTGGAGTTTCTTCTGCAATTGATGATTTTTCATTGACATGAATCAAAGTCATTGTATTGATTGTTGTTGTTTCTCTGTAATGTTGCACTATTTTTTTTCTCTCTCTCTAAATTCTAAGAAATCGTTAATGGTGATTTAGTGAAATTTTTCTGAGATTGATTTGGAGCTATGGCAAGAAGCATGTTATTGTACAGATCGTGGAAGATGGAGTTTTAACCGTTTTGGTACGATTGGAGTAATAACTAATCATGTTTTGATTAAACTAGCAGTCCACTCGTGCGATGCACGGAATAGAGGTGTGATGGGGATTGAACCAAGGTGGAAACCTGGAAAACTAAGCATTAAACATTTGTTCCACACTCGATCCCCGATCTTATAATAATTTATTATCAACTATTAGAAACCTCTTTCTATACAATTAAGATAGATTAATTTAAATAAAACAACCATAATGGAAAATATAATAATACAATTTTGTATACAATAAGTAAAAAATTAAATATTAACATTAAAAATCTTCTGATTAGAAAATGAGAAAACTTCGAAATATGAAGTCAAAATAAATAAATTACCGGCATAGGACAAAATTTATATAAGTACATAAAAAATTATTTTAAATAAACAGGATATATTAATAAAAAAAATTATAATAACTTTTGGAAACCTCTAGTCATACAATGATATCTATCCCAATTGACTAATTTGAGTTATATGAATTATACTACTGACCCACTCAAACCAATCGTCTATGGACCGACTGGTATTGACCCAAAAATGTAAATAAAAAAGGGAAAAAGACATAAATACCCCATTTTCCATACTCAATCCCTGCACAATGTCCATGTTCCGCTGATTTTGGACAAAAATACCCATTTCCACTGATTTTTGACAAAAATACCAACTTTCCGCTGATTTTTGACAAAAATACCCATTTTCCGCTGATTTTTTGCGTTGGTTTATTTTTTGTTTCTTTGTTGTTTCTTTGTTGTTTCAAACATGTTTGTTGTTTTTTTGTTGTTTCATACTTGTTTCATTTATGTTTCTTATATGTTTCACTTAGCCAATTTTTCATTGCATTCCACAGTTGCATGGTGAAAATCTCAGTTGTGGTATGCCACAATGGACAATGGGAAGAAAATAGAGAGTATACCAACTTTGAGATAACAAGAATATTGATTCCAATGGACTGCACATTCAGCGCCCTAAAAGAAATTTTGGAACAACAAATTCAATTCAGAAAATTTGAGCTTACTTGTAAAATTCTCTAAAACTACTAGTAAAATTACTAGTAAAATTATAGCATTTGTCATGCTCAACTCTGCGATTCTCGATGCATATGATCTTCTTAATCATGTTCTTGGAGTTTCTTCCTGTCCCCAAATGTTGCTCACTAATTCAGATGGAACTTCCCTTTTGAATCCTTATTTTGATCGAATTAAATGATAAACATCTCCGCATCTGTCTTTTTTCCTCGATCACCTCTCCAAAGTTGCCTCATGTAATTTCTCTTACTATTATGACTGAGATCTGGCATACTTTGAAACTGCGATATCATTCTCTTTCTCGCACACATGTTTACCAACTCAAGATGCAACTGCTTACTCTGAATAAAGGTTCTAAATCAATGTAATCATATTTGGATGAGGTAAAACTTCTTTCTTATGTAAATGAAACTGTAAAAGATATCACATGAACTAAAAAGTTGAAGAGTATATGGGGAAAAACTACACTATTTCTCTAAATTTAAAAGCAATTTACTACAAACTTTTATCACATGATCCCCTGTTTCACAATTGTTTCTTACATGTTTCAACTGATTACATCATCATTAAGATTTACGTAACAACAATTCTCTTAAATCATTAGGAAGTGGAGGTAGAAACTCAATGTCGTTGTCATCGTCATCACCATTTTGCAGCTTCAACTTAGCATGATTGTGAAGCAGATTACTAAGTCTTGCTTGTTCATTCTCTATCTTGAATGCTTCAACGCCCATAACCTTCCCAACAACGACATAACAAGCAACGAAAAATCCCACATTCACTACAAAAGAAATAAAAAAATACACAGTCAGATAGATAACACAACAAATCAAAAACAATAAAAAAGAACAAATATATGGAAAATACATAAAAGAACAAAAGAAACATAAAAGAAACAACTTCGAAACAACATCAAAACAAACGAAAAACTTCAAATCACAAATTAATAAAAAACACAGAAAATTGGGTTCACCTCCACCGCCGTAATTAAACTTCTTCCCCGCCACCACCCTGAAGACCACGTTCAAATTCAAATCACCGAACCACTTTTTCATGTCCACCAACACTCTCCCCGATTCGTCCTTCTTCTCCTTCCAGAGCTTATAAAAGCTCGCCAGTAGACTGCGTCGTAAGGAGCAAAGCCGAACATGGCGAAGTCGTGGCTCAAGTGTTTGGCAGCTCATAATCTCGGACGGGAGGAAACGGCGACATCGCAGGTGGTGAACAATTCTTTGGCTAATTCCCAGCTGCTCACCACCAGGGCTCGACGTACGCCGAGCCGGATCGTGAAAATTGGGTCGTATTTATCTGCCAGGGAAGCTAGGTTTATGTGAGGAAGTTCGGCGGAGGAGCCGCTAGGCATGAGGTGGAGGTGGCCTATAAAAGGCCGTGCGCCGCCGGCTTTGGGTGGCGCACCGGTTTTTGGCTTACTCGATCTTGACCAGAGCAATATGTAATAGAGGAAGAAGAAGGCAATGGATGAATAGATGGAAGAGCCGAAATATTCCATGGTTAGGTATTGACTGGATTCTATGGAAATGTAAGAAATTGAAGGAGGGTAAAAAACTGAAAAGAAAAGTAATAGGGTGGGTATATTTGTGAAGTCCAGGACCGGGTTGGGTAGATTTGTGATAAGTGGGTTTTTTTTGTCTTTTTTTCAACAATCAGGGTGTTCTATGTCATTTCCTCAATAAAAAAACTCTCTCTTTGATAGGTCTCAGCATGGCCCAAATGGAATTTAAAACAGATTAATTCAAATTTAAACTAATCTATTAATCAGTTTTTTGAAAAAATGCTTCTGGTATCTAATAAGCAAACTCATTATTTTCAAATATCTTTTTTTTCTGTAATATCTACTTCCATTTACAATCGGCAGAAACATGAAAATTAAACTGAATCTATGGTAAATATACTCATCAATATTTAAACTAAACTTAGCAAGTAAAAAACACACCATTTGTTGAACTATTCTTTTTCTGACGCTTGTTGTGTCACGCCCCAAACGCGACGTGATGCGACGATCAATCACTTAAACAGAAATGGACTTAATATACTAGAAAAACGATGCAACAATCTTAAATGAAACAAGGTCTAAAGCAGCGGAAAACTTACAAGTACATCACGATTACAAGTACATCCCAACAACCAAATAACTTACAATCCAGAACTAGGAAATAAAGTACACATCTTATCACCAGCTTAAATGTCAAAGGGTTCTACGCCCTTAAATTACAGTCCAGAATGCAAAGAAAATAAAAGAGTCCAACAACAGTAAAATAAAGAAAAACAGTCCAGCAACATAGATAACGATAGGAAGTAAGTCCAACGGACGAGCACGCGAATTCAATCCAAGGCGGGTTCAGAACTTTTCTTCGACAAAGTCTTCTTCTAAGGTTAGAAGACGGGGAGGGAGTGAGACAAAATCTCGATAGTTGGGGTGATCGTGTGCAAGTGTGGCGATATATATATGGTTAATGCGAGAAATTTAGTTGTATGAAAACGTGTGAGAGATGATGCATGATTTCACACACGGTCCACAATCGCCATGATAAATATATTTATGTAATATACTTATATAGTTAAGAAAACAGTTCATGGTCAAGCAGGCACTATGGTCCAAGCAAACAGAAGGATTGCGTACGGATTTGTAACACCAATCCTATGTAAGACAAGTAGCGGTTGCGTCACGGTTTGTAGCGCCAACCAAACGCGGGTCCGATTAACTCCCATCGTGTGGATCGGGCGATTCCTTCGTTCTTCCTTGTAACTCCCCGAGCAAGAGGGTCCAAGACCTGTCACCTTATCGCTCCATAAGCAAAGACAAAATCCACAGTGGAGCTAGCAACGCTCGGATTTGTCATAATCATGATTATACCTCAAGTACTACGACCCGCTTCCCTTGGACAAACTCCGTCCCTCAGTTGCGGGATTAGGACGATGGGGCCAGAGAGTGGAATAGCAGTCGAGCTGCCCGGTTCCATCCCCGACGTATCCATTCTGACTGTGAGCTCGACACACCAAGTTGACTCAGACATGAAAGTAAATACACGCGTTCGGGTAGTCAACCAGCAATCAGTATTATTGATTCAGGGAAGCGTTTTAGGAAAGTTTTTCAAAATTTGCGCAAGGTAGTTATGGCATTGGTGGAGTTATTGGGATGAAGATAATTATCAGGAGGATAAGCAATCTTCGATATTTTGAAAGATTAAGTGGAACATGAGTCCCGTTATAGATTCAAATCGCGAGACGAGGAAGTCGTCCCGCGATCGGGCATTAGTCGGTCAAGGCGGTCTGAAAGGTCAAGGGATTTTTGAGAATATAAAACATTTTAATTAAGAATTGAAGTCAGAGGTTCCAGGGCTGTTTTAGTAAAGGAAAATAATTTGAGTTAGGTCCTTGATAAAAAATAAAATTTACAATTAGCCCCGTTTTGTAAAAATCAATTCTTTTGGGGTTAAAAATTGAATAAATAAATGTCCCGACCTTGAAATATTATGAGGTCAGTTCCTAAATTCTCCAAATTGTTCAGAGATTCAGGTTTTTAAAGTTTATAGGTCGAGTATTTATAAAATTCTCACATTGACCCCAAATTTGTTAAAATTGTCATTTCGGGCCCTAAGTTTAAAATAATTGGAACTCACAAACCGGAAGGGCTTTTAATGTGATTCCAGTTGAAAAATGTCACTAATGTCAGTGAGATATTGGGACACAAGCAGTTTTAAAAGGAAATAAGTATAGGTCCCTTAACTTTTGAAAATTTCATTTTGTCCCATTTTGAAATAGTTGCCTTTAAGGCTTTTAAGGGTCCGATTGTTATGAAACTTGAACCTTGGGTCCAATATATCATTATGTTATAGTTAAATTAGTATTTCCAGATGCATGGACTGCATAAGTCCTGGAAATTTCATTTGGGTTCTCCATTTTAATATTTCACAATTTGGTCCCTCAAGTTTTATAAAATTACTTTCCAAGCTCTAAGCACTTGGATTTTTGGAATATACCTAAAATATGTTAATTCCAGTCCCTTAAGAGTTAAAATTTCAAATTTTAAAATTTGGGTCTGGTACAGTTTCGAAATTTGCAAAATAGCCCTTAAACTTCTAAAATTTTACAATCTAGTCCTTGGGCTTTTAAGGGTTGATTTTATTTATCTAAAAACTCTTAAGACTTTATTAAAATATCAAAATATAATTTTTGAACCTGAGTTCAGTCCCAAAAGTCAAAAATTACAGAGGGGTCCCTTAAGTTTTATTTTCTTGCAATTAAGTCCACCAACTTTCCATTTTTTGCATTTTAAGTCCAAAATCGAATTTTAATCAATTATGCTCGACTTTTCCAGGTTATATGTCATACAAAACATATATTTCAAGAGTCATACACATACATAACCATCTCATACAAGAATTTATCAAATATGACAATAAAGTGTACATGTATGTCCTAATTTTTGATAAATCGCATTTTGAGCAGCACTTGAGAAATTTTTCAACTTGATACAAGAAAATAGCATGCAATACCTAATATATATCTCAAATGCTCAATAACAAAATACTACATGCATTTTTATGAACTAAAACACCTAGGAGTTGAAAGGATTTTTCCACCCACCTTAAAGTTCGGTTTGTTGGGAAAAAATGAAATAAATCTCTCTCGATGAAGGAGTGACTTAGGTCAGCCCCTAAGTCAAAGAATATCAAAAAAAACTATAGGAGTTAGAAGAATGTGGTTAAAATTTAAGGGGAAGAAGAAGATAGTGAGAAAACTGGAATTACTACACTTACCTTATGTAGTGAATAAAGTGTGACTAGTAATGGCTTCCAAGTGCAAGATTTTGGTCACCCTTAATGTTAACCTCCAATCAGCCCCTAAAACTCCAAAAATGAAAATGAAGTGTCAAAGTTTGGAAAATAAAAAAGAGAAGAAGAAAATGTACCAAAAATTCCATTTCTTACCTTATAGTCCAACTTCTTCACAATTTTCTTCAAGATGACAAGTCTCTTAATAACTTCAAAGGTCTTCTAGGTATACCTCAAAATCAAAAATCAAACTTAAATTAGAAGGTGAAAGAGATGAGTTAGGTGATATCAAAAATGGATTGAAAAAGACATTTTCCTTACCTTAGTAGTGATGGTTCGAATTTTATGATTTAAGTAGGAAGAATGTTTGTTTTTGTTTAGTTGTTTGAAGAAAGAAGAAGTGTTTGATGATATGAAGAAGATATTCTTGAAGTTGTGAAGGATGTTTGAAGATGTGAAGGAATTGTATTTGAAGATTTGAAGATATGAAGATATGTTGTTTGAAGGTTTGAAGATGTGAAGGAATGGTGTTTGAAGATTTGAAGATGTGAAGGAATGGTGTTTGAAGATTTGAAGATATGGTGTTTGAAGATTTGAAGATATGAAGAAGTGTTCTTGAAGATATGAATGAGTGGATGAAGATATATTTAGAGAGATGTTGGAGATTTTAGAGAGATGTTGGAGAAAATGCTTGAATTATGAATGCGTTGGATGAAAATGATATTTTGATCAAATGTTTTTGATCCTCAAGGTGTTATGGACGAAAATTGAGGTGGGGTGGGGGAGGAGACAAATTGTTTGATCAAATTCTATGTCTTCCAACTTGTCTCTAGCATGGGGACAAAGGCCTTGGTCAAAGTGTGGTCTTGCATGGGAGGATGAAATTGAAGGGATTGAGGAGGATGTTGGCATGGAATGTTGGGAAGCCTCCAACATGTTGGGTAAGTTTATAATAAAGAATTCGTGTATAAGGTATTGTGTATAAGATTTGAATTAATGGTGTATTAATACACAAGATGAATACACAAGGTGTATGTGTACAAGAGTTGGGAGATATTTCTACACTAAAAATACCCATCATGGCCGTCCCTTAAGGGGTATTTGTGGCATTTACATATTTTGTTTTTATGTCCCAAAATTGATGATAATAGGTGAATAATATCAATCTCCAAAATAATTAGTGATTTCCTTGATCACTTATAAGTCTCATGATCACTTAATCTAAATCGAATTCTTAATTCTATAAGGTATAAATCTCTAAAATAAATAGTCTCCAAAAATTCTAAGGTGACTAATGAGTACACAAATATTAATAATGATGATCGATCGAGTGATCATTAATGCGAAGTAGAAGTAATAAATGCTTATGATCACAAGTAACAAATAAAAGAAAAGAAATTAAATGCGAAATATATTTATCATTAATATTCACCCGTCGAAGCGACGCGGTAAAATAGTCAAAAGAATTCCATTTGAGTTATCTTAGCCCCAGTCCATGCAATAATATTGGAAAAATGGCAGCTACATTATTGAACAAAAATCGAGGGCTTCACATTCTCCCCCCTATAAAAGAATTTGGTCCCCAAATTCTCTTCGGAACAACTCTGGATATTGATTCCTCATGTCTTCTTCCATTTCCGATGTTGCGTCTTCGTCTCGGTCGTGGTTCCGCCATACAACTTTAACCATTGGAATCTCTCTGTTACGCAATTGACGTACCTGCTGGTCAATGATTCTGATTGGTTCCTCGGTGTAAGATAAATTCTCCATTAGAGGAGGAGCATCACGAGTGATGATGTGCTCAGGATATGGTTGATACTTTTTCAATCTCGATACATGGAACACATCGTGCATTCCCACATACTGTGCCGGTAACTCTAGTCGGTAGGCCAATTTTCCGATCCTCTGCAAAATTTTGTAAGGCCCAATATATCTCGGACTCAATTTGCCTCCTTTCTTTGGATTGATCAATCCCTTTCGTGGCAAGAGTCTGAGAAATACTTCATCTCCGGCTTCAAATTCCAAGTCCTTTCTCCTCTTGTCTGTGTAACTCTTTTAGCGGCTCTGAGCTGTGCGGATCCGTTCCTTGATCAACTTGACCTTCTCCATGGCCTCCTGAACCAAGTCGACCTTTGGAATCGATGGCGATTTTTGTTTCTCTTTTGGAATCCATTGGTCATCAATCTCCCGAACAGTGGGGATCTACACTTTCGCCCATACAAGGCTTCGTAGGGTGCCATCCCAATTGTGGCCTGATAGCTGTTATTATAGGCGAACTCGGCCATGGTAAGTGTGAATCCCAACTTCCTTGAAATCCAATGTGCATGCTCGCAGACATGTCTTCCAGGGTTTGAATCGTTCGCTCAGGTCGCCATCGGTTTGGGGATGTCTTTGTTGTCTTTGAAACTTAGCGAGGTTCCCAATTCCTCGTGTAAGCATTTCCAGAATCTGAGACAAATCTTGGGTCTCTGTCGACACTATGTCGACCGCACTCCATGCGGTCGAATGATCTCTGGACATAAATCTGCGCAAGTTTCTCGCAAGTCGTCGGTTTTCATCATAGGTAAGAAGTGTGCAGATTTCGTGAGTTGGTCTACGACTACCCATATAGCATCATCACCTCGTCTGGTCCTTGGTAGATCCATCACAAAGTCCATCGTTATGTGTTCCCACTTCCACTCCGGAATTCTCAACGGTTGCAATAAACCAAATGGTCGTTGGTGTTCTGCTTTTATTCGTTGACAAGTCAAACATCTCGCAACGAACTCTGCTACCTGGTTCTTCATGTTTACCCACCAATAATTATGTTTCAAGTCCTTATACATCTTGTTTCCTCCAGGATGTATAGTGTATTTCGAACGGTGTGCCTCTGCTAGAATTTTGCTCCTAACTGCTTTGCCGCTCGGTACACAAACTCGATTCCGAAATCTGATGATCCCATCTTCATGTACCGAGAATTCTCGATCCCTCTCCGTTAAGTATCTTCTCTTTCGCCTTTGAAGTTGTACATCCGTCTCTTGTCTTTGTTTTGATCTCATTCAGTAGGTCGGGTTTAACCAAAATGTTAGCACACGAAATTTGAGTATTGGTTCTTGTCGGATTCCAAGTGCTCAACTCTTCTAATGATTTCCACTCTCGAATCATTAGTCTGGCTAAACTCGTCTTTCTACTCAAGGCGTCAGCTACTACGTTAGCCTCCCCGGGATGGTACTGAATATCAAGGTGATAGTCTTCTATTAACTCCATCCATCTCCATTGCCTCAAATTGAGTTCCTTCTGAGAGAATAGATACTTTAGGCTCTTATGATCTGTGTAAACCGTGAATGTTGCTCCGTATAGATAGTGTCTCCATTTCTTTAACGCGAACACTATCGCTGCCAATTCCAAGTCATGCGTTGGGTAATTGGCTTCGTACGGCTTGAGTTTTCGTGATGCATAAGCAATGATTTCCTTCTTGCATGAGCATTGCTCCTAGTCCTTCCTTTGATGCATCACTGTAGACGACGAAGTTTTCTGTTCCCTTTGGAAGTGCTAGGATTGGAGCTGTAGTAAGTCATTTCTTCAGCTCTTGGAAACTAGTCTCACACTTGTCATTCCACTCAAACTTGACTTGCTTCTGAGTTAGTCGAGTGAGTGCTCCGGCTACCTTGGAGAAATTCTGGATAATGTAAGTCCAAGCGGCTACGATAATCTAGAGGGGGCGGTGAATAGATTATCTCCATTTATTCGATTTCGCCCTCTTTTTAAACCGAATGCTCAAAGACAATAATAAAGGTGCGGAATGTAAACAACACACGCCGATTTAAAGAGGTTCAACCCACCTAGGGCCTAATCCTCTACCACCCCAAAGATATCCTGGGATAGATTTCAAAGAAAAAGAATTTTATTAATTACCAAAATTAATACAAATTCAACTTACAACACCTTTGAAGAGCACCACACTCTTATTCAACACCACCTTTGAAATTACCACAATCTCCTTTGAAGATTACCACAATCTTCCTTCAACGGCACCTTGTGAAGATTACCACAATCTTCAACCTTGAAGAATACCAAATTCTTCAACACCTCAATAAGAAGATCACCACAATCTTCTTGCACCTATCACCTAGATCATCCAAGTGTGCTCTTACCACAAGAACACTCACAAGGATATCTTGTGTTTGAATGATAACCAAAAATCAAGATTACAACTCAATAATGAATATTACAATTTGAGTGCAAAGTGTAATCAAGAATAGCCTAGACCTCAAGAATGTGAAAGTGAATAGCTAGGCAAAATTACAACAAGAATAATAACAATGAAGAACAAATATTTGCTTGAAGTGTATCTTGTTGTGTTGTCTCTTAATTGTTGTATTGGTTGCTCCAAAACTTCCTCTATTTATAGGAGTTGATTGATCAAGCATAGGCTCCTCTTGGGGATTGAAGATCTACTGAAAAATACAATTAAAATCAAGAATATAGCTGTTAGAAATCAATCCCACAATTTAAGGAAATGTGTCTCATTGTCAAACGGTCATATTTTTTTGTCAAAAAAGGCGACGATCCGCACGAAAATAGAAGTTGAAAACGAAGCATAGTAAAATTGCACAGCATGCGACGGCCGACGTGTACCTCGACCGGCGACCACGACTTCAACCGGCCCCCTAAGTGTAAAACCAAAGAAATTTGTTCTGTTTCAAAAACAAACTTGCAGGTACCGGTCGCACGGGGGGCGACCGGTCGACGGCACCGGTCGACCCCCTGGGCGACCGGTCGACCTGCTCAATTTTACCTCAGGTTCATTTTTCTGTTTCAAATGTACTCTTCAGGTACGGGTTGCCCTATAGGGCGACCAATCGACCATGATACGAAATGTTGTCCAATTTTTGTCGAAAATAAAACTCAAGAAATACTCCGAAAAATTAGTAAAAACATTTTGAACAAATCGGAAGTATTTAGACAACATTTAGGAACCTTGTTTTGAAGTAAAAACTTATAGATATAAAATCATTTGAAGTGTTGTCCAATATTGTCGAAACTAAACTTGAAGAAATACTCCGAAAAATATTAAGACCATTTTAAATCATTTAGGAGTATTTGGACAACCTTTAAAAATATTATTTTGGTGTAAAAATAAAATCATCAAAATTAAGATAAAAACATATATCAAACAATCTCCCCCTTTTTGATGATTAAAAACCAAAACAATTTTTACAAAAAAATAGGAGAACAATTTTAGAAATGATTTTCCGGTAAAGACAATTAACCGTTTGGAAGCAACCAAAATTCCCAAAATACGTAAGCAACCAATAGGGAGTAAATATATTCAATAATAAGCACCAGCTCCCCCTATCAACAAGCATATCAAGAATAATGTAAAAGCAATTATCCATAAGCTAAAAGCTTTAGCTTTTACTATTTGTTCAATAGCTTATAAGCTCCCCCTGTCACAAAACATCATCAAACACTTGTATAAGTCCATCAAGCAATAATTGGACTAAAAATGAATCACAACTTATGGCTTTTATGAGCAATAGCTTATAGCTTTTATAACAAGCTTTTATTAGCTTCTTTGAGCTAATGAGCCAATTTCCTGTTTCTCCCCCTTTGGAATCATCAAAAAGAATGTTAGGATGATAGAAACATCATATAATGTCATCAAAGTGCACCAAAGGGACGGTTTATCAACCGTTGAGCAATTTAAGCTTAAAAACTCCAAAAAAAAATGGAGAAATATATCATAAGAAATCCATAAGCTCATTTGTTAGCCAAAAATATGATCTCAAAAGGATTTTAATACATTAGGAAACAAGAGAATCATGTAGAAGTTGAAATTTTCATTGCGACATTTCATCGAACACTATGTGTGCGTGAAAAATAAAAGAGGTTGTATATAACCTTTGTAAGTGGTTCAAACCAAAAAATTTCCATATCATCAATCATCCTCATTTCAAAGCTCAACAATATCATATGCAAAATATGCAACATTAGTCCATCAAATAAGAGGCTCAAACAAAGTAGATTCTGAAGGGTTCAACCCAATTGAGATAATATAAGCTAAGAAGGATCAAGGCATTACAAATGCCAAAAATTAGAGCATCTATCAAGTAATACAAGTCATGCCTTAAACAATACATGTATGATATATCAAATGTCCCAACATATCCAACTAAGCATAATGATCAAAGCATTAAAAGAAGCACTTTTACCATCAAGTACTTCATACCAATTATCAAACAATGCTCAATTAGAGTATTTTTACCATCAAATACTCCACCAATACCATGATCACCCACAAGTCATTATCAACTTGTAATTTTCACCCTTTCAAGAAGACAAGCAAATTTTATTAGTACGAAAGAGTTTTACAAAAGTTCATAAAATTACAAAGCAACGAAAATGCTAGAAAGTAAAGGGGACATCATTCCTCATCTGAGGAGAAGCAAGATCCGGGAATAAAGTCCTTGATGAATTTCTTCAACTTGCCGATAGACTTTTGCATTTTGGAGGTCTTTTGCTCCAAAGCATCATACCTCAATTCATGAAAAGCCCTCGTCTCATCAAATTCGGCTTGGGTATACCTCCTAGGCGGTTGAGCACCGGTATTACCCTCCGGATTGCTCAGTTCACCTTCCTCCGCCAATCTTGCGGCCTCGGCGTCATCAAAGTAGTCATTAGGATCGGGGGAATCTTGACCTCTTCCTCTAGCCATTTTAGTTGGTCGGATGTCCATATTCTTGCGCATTGTGACTATTTGGGAGTTGTTATCAATGTCAAAGTCATTTTGAAATACCTCCGAGTTACACTCCGACGAGGGTAGTCCCGATTGAATAAGAAGTTTACAAATCCAATTTTCCATAACCAACTTCTTATTACCTTGAGTGATGGACTCAATTAGACATTGAATAAGTATGGCGCCAAAGTTAAGTGGTTCCCTCCTAGCAATCTTATAAGTCAAAAAGTAATCCATGTTGCTAGGCATCTTTCCCGACTTACCACAAATGCAATATGCGACAATGACCGATAAAATACGATGCTCAAGTGTCATTGCCAACAAAGAATACTTTGGCCATACTCCCAAATACGTCTTAACTTCTTTCATCGACACCCCCAACATTTCATCATTCCAAGTCCCACAAGAGAAATAGTCCCAACCTCCTTCTCTAACATGTAAAAGCCGGCAAATATCATTGGGAGTCCATCTACAATGACGACCCCTTATAAGCGAATTTACGGCAATCGGCTTTCTTTCAACATCATATTCCACCCACATATTGGCATAAAAGAGTTGGATAATATCATCATCATACAAAACATAAGCATGCTCCCATAAATACATCCAACCTTGCTCCTCAAAGAATCCTCTAATGGTAGGATATTCATTGGTAAATGAACTAAAACGACACATTTTAGTTCGAGCAATAGATTTTCCTCCCATCCCCGAATCCTCATAGTACCATTCCGCATACTTATTGATGAAATTAAGAACATTGTGGGAATTAGGAGCTTGAGTAACAAAAGATTTTTTACCTTTCGCCCAACGGCAATTTTGGAGCGAAATTGTTCCGCGGAGCTCGGTAATTTGGGCCCGAGAGAGAATGGGATTTTGAACATCATCACCTTCTTGAGCTACGTTTCTCTGGGCAGCTCGGATATCCCTTTGTTCGGCTTCTTCTTGCCGATTTCTCGACGAACCCTCTCCGCCCCTTCTCCGCTTGGAGATGGGATTTCGACCGGTAGAATTCTTTGGGGGAGCCATATATGTGAGATTCTAGTGAAAATAAGAAGATTAACAACAAGAATCGTGAAAAATGATGAGGAATTGAAGATAATATGAGAATGGGGGAAATTTTTCGCTGTTAAGGGTTTGAGGGATTTTGCTCGTCTGTTTTGAAATGAAGAACAGAGCGATTTTAAGTTGAGAAATTGCCCTGGGCAACCGGTCGAGGTAGGGTGCGACCGGTCGACGTGCAGGGCGACCGGTCGCCCCAGCTTTGACCGTCCCAGTGCAATTTTTCCTTCCCCAGAATTTTCCAAAATTCGATTTTTCACCCCAAAAGTTTTAAAACTTTGCAAAAAGATAATTTTGGATTAAGTCCAACAAATACGGGTTTCGGAAAAACATATATTCGAGAAAATCGAGACTAAACAAGTAGTGCCCTTTTAAGAAAAATTTGCAAAATCAATTAGGGGCACTTAAGGGGTTTAAATGAAAATATCTTGAAAGATATGTGCATAAGCATAGTATCGAGTGTTTAAAAGAAATACGAGTGAACATACCTTGATAGTTTAAGAGATTTGATGACGAAATAGCCAATGAATATGAGATATATATATCCTACACAATTCTTAAACAAAGTGTGCACAAAAAGCACAAGTGTAGGCAAGTAATAGGGGATATCAAAAAGAGCTTATGCTATAAGATTTCATAAGCCACATCGTCTAATTAAATACACAAGAGTTTTAGAAAATCATGCAAGGTCTTCTTTAAAAAAAATTATGAAACTCTCAAATATACTAAAGACCTAAATTAAAAATAAATACTTGAAAACTCATTTTGCAATTAAGACACAAATAAAAACATGCATAGAATTAAAAATGCATATATAACTGGGGAGATAGGGTTTACCAATTACGCCGTTTCCATGGGTTGTGCCGTTCCCATTGTTGATGATATCTTCCCTTTGAGAAGTCTCTTTGTTGATGATGACTTCTTTGATTGCTCCATTTCCAAGGTTTGTTACCTTCCCATTGTTGATGGTCTCTTCTTCTTTGAAAATCATCTTGTTGATGATGTCTTTGCCATTTCCAAGGATTGTGTTCTTCCCTATTTTGATTATATCCTCTTCTTGGAAATTGGCTTTGTCGAAAATAGTTTCTCCTTCTTTGATCAAATGAAACGGTCATTTGATGTCTTCTTGCCGGTATGAATTTTCTTCGATCATTATTTCGCCGGGTACCTAATAACACATTATTTTGTAGTACCCTTATGTGTTTGGGTCCTTTAGGATTAGTTTTGAGACTTTTAGGTCTCCAACAATAATTAGAGCTATTTCTAGCCCGGCAAGTATTTACCGTATGACCCTTTTTACCGCAATAAAAGCATGTAATAATTGTAGGAGCATAATGACCAACGTGCATAGTGACTTGATCCTTTTTCATATGATTAACAACATTAGGCTTATGATCAAGTCCTTTATCATAATTATGAACATCAACAATATTGGACAATTTATTAGTACTCAAGTTTGATTTTAATAAATCCTTTTTCATGCAACCAATATTCTCAACAAGAGTACTTTTTTCTTTCTCAAGGTTTCTCACCTTATCAAGTGTGGTGGTGTGAGCACATGATAGTGATTCATAGGAAGTAAATAAACTATCCTTATCATTTTTCAAAATATTGAATTCCTTTTTCAAAATTTTGTATTTAACAAGTAAGCTTTGGAATTCATTTTGAAGTTCATCATAATCATTTTGCAAATCACTATAATCATTTTGAATGACAATATCATAGGAAGTAGAGGGTTTAAGACATACCTCGTTTTCTTTATTGATGCCCATAAAACAATATTCAACTTTTTCATAATTGGAAGTTGTAAGAGGCTTGTTCCTTAGATTTGAGCTTGTATCCTTTTGAGAAGTAGATGTTTTTGTTTTACTCCTTTCATTTGCAAATACTCCATAGATGGCTTCTAATTTTTGCCATACTTCATGCGCCGATCGAATTCCTACAATATGTTCGTATACCAAATTAGTAAGTGAACAATACAAGATATTTAGAGCCTTACCGTTTAAAGAGATGATTCTCTTTTCTTCATTATTGAGCTCTTTGAAGCCTTTAGAGGTGTGTGGTGTATTCTTCGTTGGAATGGATTCTCCATTAATAACGGTATTCCAAATATCGAACCCGCAACTTTGTAAATAGCATTCCATTCTTTCTTTCCAAAATAAAAAAATTTTGGAATCAAACCGAGGTGGCTTGGTGGTGGAGGTGCCGGATAGATGAGCTTCGTTCGTAGCCGACGATCGTTTCTCTTCACTCGTGATGTGAACGAGCTTGCCAAAGAGTTTGGCTCTGATACCACTTGCAAGTCCAAGCGACTACGATAATCTAGAGGGGGGTGAATAGATTATCTCCATTTATTCGATTTCGCCCTCTTTTTAAACTGAATGCTCAAAGACAATAATAAAGGTGCGGAATGTAAACAACACACGTCGATTTAAAGAGGTTCAACCCACCTAGGGCCTAATCCTCTACCACCCCAGTATATCTGGGATGGATTTCAAAAAGAAAAAGAATTTTATTAATTACCAAAATTAATACAAATTCAACTTACAACACATTTGAAGAGCACCACACTCTTCTTCAACACCACCTTTGGAAATTACCACAATCTCCCTTTGAAGATTACCACAATTTTCCTTCAACGGCACCTTGTGAAGATTACCACAATCTTCAACCTTGAAGAATACCAAATTCTTCAACACCTCAATAAGAAGATCACCACAATCTTCTTGCACCTATCACCTAGATCATCCAAGTGTGCTCTTACCACAAGAACACCCACAAGGATATCTTGTGTTTGAATGATAACCAAAAATCAAGATTACAACTCAATAATGAATATTACAATTTGAGTGCAAAGTGTAATCAAGATAGCCTAGACCTCAAGAATGTGAAAGCGAATAGCTAGGCAAAATTACAACAAGAATAATAACAATGAAGAACAAACTTGCAGGTACCGATCGCACGGGGGGCGACCGGTTGACGGCACCGGTCGACCCCCTGGGCGACCGGTCGACCTGCTCAATTTTACCTCAGGTTCATTTTTCTGTTTCAAACGTACTCTTCAGTGCGGGTTGCCCTATAGAAGCGACCTATTCGGCCGACCATGATACGTAAATGTTGTCCAATTATTGTCGAAAAATAAAACTCAAGAAATACTCCGAAAAATTAGTAAAAACATTTTGAACAAATCGGAAGTATTTAGACAACATTTAGGAACCTTGTTTTGAAGTAAAAACTTATAGATATAAAATCATTTGAAGTGTTGTCCAATTTTGTCGAAACTAAACTTGAAGAAATACTCCGAAAAATATTAAGACCATTTTAAATCATTTAGGAGTATTTGGACAACCTTTAAAAATATTGTTTTGGTGTAAAAATAAAATCATCAAAATTAAGATAAAAACATATATCAAACAGATAAATCTTCGTAATATCCAAATTAAGTCTAAGAAATTTCTCGATCTCCATTACGCACTCTGTTGTTTCCATTCAACCACCTGCCTCTGCACCTTCAAGGATCTACAATGATCCCAAAGGGATACTATGTGTCCCAAGAATGTGACTTCACTAAGCCAAAATTCGCACTTGCTGAATTTGGCATACAGCTTGTGCTCTCGTAGTGTCTCCAAAACGATTTTTAGATGACGTTCATGCTCTTCTTTAGACTTAGAGTATACGAGTATGTCATCAATGAATATCACTACGAATCGATCCAAATAAGGTTGAAAGACTCGATGCATCAGATCCATAAATGTTGCTGGTGCGTTCGTCAGACCAAAAGGCATCACTACAAACTCGTAGTGTCCATATCTGGTTTGAAATGCCGTTTTGGAAACGTATTCTTCACGAATCTTCAGTTGATAATATCCTTGCTGTAAATCAAACTTCGAGTACACCGTCGCTCCTTGGAGTTGATCAAACAGTTCATCTATCCTCGGGAGGGGGTATTTGTTTTTGATGGTCACGCTATTAAGACCACGATAATCTATACACAGTCTTAATGTGTCATCCTTCTTTTTGACAAACAATACCGGTGCTCCCCACGGAGACGTGCTCGGTCGGATAAATCCCACATCCATCAGCTTTTGCAATTGAGTCTTCAACTCTTGCAACTCAAGAGGAGCCATTCTATACGGTGTTCTAGCAATCGGGGCAGTTCCTGGTAATACCTCGATGGTGAACTCGACTTCCCTATCTGGAGGGACAGTGGTGAGTTCTTGTGGAAATACATCCGTATATTCCGATAATATAGGTACTTGGTTAATTTGTGTCTCAACTTTGGGTTTGTTAATTACAAACGCCAAGTACCCTTGTGCCCCTCTAGTGATTGCCTTCCTTGCTTTCATTGCTGAAATGATTGGGGCAATCTTAACTCGTGCCCTTCCCGAAATTTCCACTTCGGGCTTACTGGGTTCACATAACTTAATGGACTTGCGATGGAAGTCCATTTGTGCATGGTGTACAGACAACCAGTTCATTCCCAATATAATGTCGTATTCTGATATAGGCAACAAAATCAAATCGGCGGGAAAGTTTATCTCATCAATCTTAACTTCGCATGCATTATAGATAATATTTGTTATCTAGCTTGCGCCCATAGGAGTTGATACTTCTAGACCTATAGGCATATGTTCCATGCATGCATGCAACTTGTGTACAAAATGTGGTGCGACAAATGAACGCGTTGATCCAGGATTAAATAGTATTTTAGCATAGTGGCTAGATACTAGAAGCGTACCTTCTACCACGTCTGTTGCCTCGGGAGCCTCATGTCCGGCTAGTGCAAATGCTCAAGCGGGCATCCTTGCCCGGTTACCCTGGCCATTACCCGGCTCTGTGGTTGCACCTGTTTGGTCTGGTCTTCGTATTTTGGGTAATCCTTCAGCTGGTGCTGACTACTACCATAAGCGTAAACACTTTCCCTGTTTACGCCAACAATCATTGGCAGTATGCCCTGGTTTCTGGCAATGTGCACACACTTGACCCGGCTTTCCTTGTACCGATCCTTTTCCTTTATCCGTCTTATTAATCGTCCTTCAAACTTAGCAATCTTAGATGGTTGTCCCACAATTGTCCTCTTGAGATCGTTTGATGGCCTACTCTGCTTTGAATCATGGCAATACGGTTCAATCTCGACTCGATGCGGAGAGCCGCTTTACCGCGGGAGAGTAGGTTGTCATCTCGACAATCGAAGTCGCTTGAAGTTCCAGCTTCACCCCCGTGTGAACTTATATAATTTGTCCTCTTCTGATCGATTGTCCCAGAGCGTATTTGGACAATCGATGAAACTCACTCATCTCGGGATACGGACATGTTCCTCGCCTTAACTTATGAAATTCCCTCGTGCCTCTTTCACAACCTGGGAATGTATTGCTCATGGAATTCAGCTAGAAAAATTTTCCCAAGTTCTCTACTAGATCCTGTTCCCACTTTCTCTCAATCGCTCTCCCACCAATCCCGAAAGCCGCTTCTAGTCGGAACACCGCGAGTGTAACCTTCTCGTTCTTTGGAATATTGAAGGGCATTAAAGATATTCTCTATCTTCTCGATCCATTCTTCTCGCTTTCATGTCATCCGTTCCCCTAAGAAAGTCGGGGTCGACCGTAGAAACCGCTCCAAGGTGCGGTCATTCGCCTCTCGAGTAGGTTCATGGTTAGCCGACGAGGCTCGCTTGTTGCCTCATGAAAATCAATATCCGCATTGCGGGGCTATTGCAAGTTAGGTTATCTCCTGCGATTGGCGGAGGAGGTGGTGGCACTTCGGGAGGGTGCCCGATCCCTTTGCGCATCATTGTTCCTTTGGGGTATACGGCGGGTCTCCCGCGTCCACCACGGTCGACCATGTATCCGGGGTTTAGCTACAATACAAAAATGAATGATTCCAATAAATATTCGCGTAAAACAAGTTATATCGCAAGGAGAGCAACACAAGTACACAAGACATAGAATAAGTAAAAGGATATATCCATTAATGTGAAAATTTGAATACATCCAATTGAGTTCATACAACATAAATACGAGAATCGAAGATATTCTAGATTCAAGGTACAACGGAATGCAAAATACACCGGGAAGGTAATATGCGCCGATACTATCTATCACAAAAGCTATCTATTCAGGAGGTCGCCATCATCGTCACTAGCGGCTATGTCCACAACCGAACCTGGTCGGGCCGAGGTAGTACTTGACAAAGATCGGGCGATCGGCGAATTTAGCCACCGCTCCAGTCCGAGCATCATCGAGTGGGCGGCTTCAAGCGCCTCGTGCTCTTCGTCTTCCTTTGGATCCTCATCGGGATCCTCTTCAGGGTCTTCTTCAGGATCCTCCTCGGGATCCTCCTCATCATCGGCCTCGAGGTCGGGTATGGGTTCCGCCTCGGGTGGTGGTGGTGCATTACCTGCTAAGGCAGCCTCCAAAGCAGCATCCCGCTGAGTTAAGGCATGCGTGAGGTCCTCGATCACCTGCATTTGTTTGATGATAGTATCTTCAAGACTCCCGATGGTGGCTCTCGACATGTATGCCTCCCTTTCCCACTTCCCGCGGCCTTCCTTGGCGCGTTCCATCTTCTTGCGAGTAATTTCTAAGTGTTCCTGAATTGACTGGATTTGATCCTCGCGAGCACGGATGGTATCCTCGCGATCCTTAGCCAGGAGGGTAAGGTCGTTCTTCTCCTCTTGGCTCTTTGTCAAGAGGTGGGCTAGTTCTTGGTTGCGGCGGCATTCATCTGCCAATTCTGAGGTGGCCCGCAGGTATTCCTGGTACCAGTGGTTAGGCGCGGGCCTCCAATAATTCCCATCAGATAGGTGGCGTCGGCTCCATCCTGAACAATCCAAACTAAGAAGGATTAGACGAAGTAAGAAAAGATAAGGAAGAACAAGTAAAGAATGACTAAGGAGAGTTAGTCAAGAGTCAACTAAGTCAAATCAAGTATGACTATGGATTCTCCAAGTATAAATTTTGACTTATCATGAACATCAATAATACGGTTCTATAACATTATTGAAATCGATTTCACACTTAATTAGTCAAGTCGCGGTACTACCCAACACAATCCAAGGATCCTATCCTGGGTCAGCTCGGTGTAAGTTTCCATATTACAAGCCGAGTTCTGATACCATAACTGTCACGCCCCAAACGCAACGCGACGCGACGATCAATCACTTAAATAGAAATGAACCTAATATTCTAGAAAAACGATGCAACAATCTTAAATGAAACAAGGTCTAAAGTAGCGGAAAACTTACAAGTACAACACGATTACAAGTACATCCCAACAACCAAATAACTTACACCCGTAACTAGGAAATAAAGTACACATCTTATCACCAAATTAAGTGTCAAAGGGTTCTACGCCCTTAAATTACAAATCGAATGCAAAGAAAATAAAAGAGTCCAACAACAAGAAAATAAAGGAAAACAGTCCAAAGAACATAGATAACGATAGGAAGTAAGTCCAACGGACGAGCACGCGAATTCAATCCAAGGCGGGTTCAACTTTTCTTCGACAAAGTCTTCTTCTAAGGTTAGAAAATGAGGAGGGAGTGAGACATAAATCTCGGTGGTTGGGGTGATCGTGTGCAAGTGTGGCGATATATATATGGTTAATGCGAGAAATTTAGTTGTATGAAAACGCGTGAGAGATGATGCATGATTTCACACACGGTCCACAATCGTCATGATAAATATATTTATGTAATATACTTATATAGTTAAGAAAACAGTTCATGGTCAAGCAGGCACTATGGTCCAAGCAAACAGGAGGATTGCGTACGGATTTGTAACGCCAATCCTATGCAAGACAAGTAGCGGTTGCGTGACGGATTTGTAGCACCAACCTATGCAATACAAGTAGCGGTTGCGTACGGAATTGTAGCGCCAACCAAACGGGTCCGATTAACTCCAGAATCGTGTGGATCAGACAACAATTCTTTCGTTCTTCCTTGTAACTCCCCGAGCAAGAGGGTCCAAGACCTGTCATCTTATCGCTCCATAGGCAAAGACAAAATCCACAGTGGAGCTAGCAAGGCTCGGATTTGTCATAATCATGATTATACCTCAAGTACTACGACCCGCTTCCTCGACAAACTCCGTCCCTCGCCATGGGGATTAGGGCGATGGGGCTAGAGAGTGGAATAGTAGCCGAGCTGCCCGCCCATCCCCCCGACGATCCATTCCGATCGTGAGCTCGACACACCAAGTTGACTCGACAGAAAGTAAATACACGTCGTAGTCAACCAGGCAAATGAGTATTATTGATTCAGGGAAGCGTTTTAGGAAAGTTTTTCGAAAATTTGCGCAAGGTAGTTATGGCATTGGTGGAGTTATTGGGATGAAGATAATTATCGGGAGGATAAGCAATCTTCGATATTTTGAAAGATTAAGTGGAACATGAGTCCCGTTATAGATTCAAATCGCAAGACGAAGAAGTCGCCCCGCGATCGGGCATTAGTCGGTCAAGGCGGTTCGAAAGGTCAAGGGATTTTTGAAAAAATAAAACATTATAATTTTGAATTGAAGTCAGAGGTTCCAGGGCTGTTTTATTAAAGGAAAATAATTTGAGTTAGGTCCTTGATAAAAAAGAAAATTTACAATTAGCCCCATTTTGTAAAAACCAATTCTTTTGGGGTTAAAAATTGAATAAATAAATGTCCCGACCTTGAAATATTATGAGGTCAGTTCCTAAATTCTCCAAATTGTTCATAGATTCAGGTTTTTAAAGTTTATAGGTCGAGTATTTATAAAATTCTCACATTGGCCCCAAATTTGTTAAAATTATCATTTCGGGCCCTAAGTTTAAAATAATTGGAACTCACAAACCGGAAGGGCTTTTAATGTGATTCCAGTTGAAAAATGTCACTAATATCAGTGGGATATTGGGACAAAATCAGTTTTAAAAGGAAATAAGTATAGGTCCCTTAACTTTTGAAAATTTCATTTTGTCCCATTTTGAAATAGTTGCCTTTAAGGCTTTTAAGGGTCCGATTGTTATGAAACTTGAACCTTGGGTCCAATATATCATTATGTTATAGTTAAATTAGTATTTCCAGATGCATGGACTGCATAAGTCCTGGAAATTTCATTTGGGTTCTCCATTTTAATATTTCACAATTTGGTCCCTCAAGTTTTATAAAATTACTTTCCAAGCTCTAAGCACTTGGATTTTTGGAATATACCTAAAATATGTTAATTCCAGTCCCTTAAGAGTTAAAATTTCAAATTTTAAAATTTGGGTCAGGTACAGTTTCGAAATTTGCAAAATAACCCTTAAACTTCTAAAATTTTACAATCTAGTCCTTGGGATTTTAAGGGTTGATTTTATTTATCTAACTCTTAAGACTTTATTAAAATGTAAAAATATAATTTTTGAACCTGAGTTCAGTCTCAAAAGTCGAAAATTACATAGGGGTCCCTTAAGTTTTATTTTCTTGCAATTAAGTCCACCAACTTTCCATTTTTTGCATTTTAAGTCCAAAATCGAATTTTAATCAATTATGCTCGACTTTTCCAGGTTATATGTCATACAAAACATATATTTCAAGAGTCATACACATACATAACCATCTCATACAAGAATTTATCAAATATGACAATAAAGTGTACATGTATGTCTTATTTTTCGATAAATCGCATTTTGAGCAGCACTTGAGAAATTTTTCAACTTGATACAAGAAAATAGCATGCAATACCTAATATATATCTCAAATGCTCAATAACAAAATACTACATGCATTTTTATGAACTAAAACACCTAGGAGTTGAAAGGATTTTTCCACCCACCTTAAAGTTCGGTTTGTTGGGAAAAAATGAAATAAATCTCTCTCGATGAAGGAGTGACTTAGGTCAGCCCCTAAGTCAAAGAATATCAAAAAAATTATAGGAGTTAGAAGAATGTGGTTAAAATTTAAGGGAAGAAGAAGATAGTGAGAAAATCGGAATTACTACACTTACCTTATGTAGTGAATAAAGTGTGACTAGTAATGGCTTCCAAGTGCAAGATTTTGGTCACCCTTAATGTTAACCTCCAATCAGCCCCTAAAACTCCAAAAATGAAAATGGAGTGTCAAAGTTTGGAAAATAAAAAAGAGAAGAAGAAAATGTACCAAAAATTCCATTTCTTACCTTATAGTCCAACTTCTTCACAATTTTCTTCAAGATGACAAGTCTCTTAACAACTTCAAAGGTCTTCTAGGTATACCTCAAAATCAAAAATCAAACTTAAATTAGAAGGTGAAAGAGATGAGTTAGGTGATATCAAAAATGGATTGAAAAAGACATTTTCCTTACCTTGGTAGTGATGGTTCGAATTTTATGATTTAAGTAGGAAGAATGTTTGTTTTTGTTTAGTTGTTTGAAGAAAGAAGAAATGTTTGATGATATGAAGAAGATATTCTTGAAGTTGTGAAGGATGTTTGAAGATGTGAAGGAATTGTATTTGAAGATTTGAAGATATGAAGATATGTTGTTTGAAGGTTTGAAGATGTGAAGAAATGGTGTTTGAAGATTTGAAGATATGGTGTTTGAAGAGTTGAAGATGTGAAGGAATGGTGTTTGAAGATTTGAAGATATGGTGTTTGAAGATTTGAAGATATGAAGAAGTGTTCTTGAAAATATGAATGAATGGATGAAGATATACTTAGAGAGATGTTGGAGATTTTAGAGGGAAGTTGGAGAAAATGCTTGAATTATGAATGTGTTTGATGAAAATGATATTTTGATCAAATGTTTTTGATCCTCAAGGTGTTATGGACGAAAATTGAGGTGGAGTGCGGGAGGAGACAAATTTTTTGATCAAATTCTATGTCTTCCAACTTGTGTCTAGCATGGGGACAAAGGCCTTGGTCAAAGTGTGGTCTTGCATGTGAGGATGAAATTGAAGGGATATGTTGGCATGGAATGTTGGGAAGCCTCCAATATGTTGGGAAGCCTCCAATATGTTGGGATATGTTGGCATGGAATGTCTAGCATGGGGACAAAGAATTCGTGTATAAGGTATTGTGTATAAGATTTGAATTAATGGTGTATTAATAAACAAGATGAATACACAAGGTGTATGTGTACAAGAGTTGGTAGATATTTCTACACTAAAAATACCCATCATGGCCGTCCTTTAAGGGGTATTTGTGGCATTTACATATTTTGTTTTTATGTCCCAGAATTGATGATAATAGGTGAATAATATCAATCTCCAAAATAATTAGTGATTTCCTTGATCACTTATAAGTCTCATGATCACTTAATCTAAATCGAATTCTTAATTCTATAAGGTATAAATCTCTAAAATAAATAATCTCCAAAAATTCTAAGGTGACTAATGAGTACACAAATATTAATAATGATGATCGATCGAGTGATCATTAATGCGAAGTAGAAGTAATAAATGCTTATGATCACAAGTAACAAATAAAAGAAAAGAAATTAAATACGAAATATATTTATCATTAATATTCACCCGTCGAAGCGACGCGGTAAAATAATCAAAAGAATACAAGGACGATACGTGAAACAAATACATTATTGAACAAAAATCGAGGGCTTCACATGTTGGACATTACAGTAGATTTTGTGATCTTGGTTTGGAAATGCTCAAACTCCCACTTTTTGTGATTTTGTTTCCTCTGATGTGAAATTGAAATGCTCAAAAGCTCCCCCTTTTTTCTTCTTGTAATAGGTGTAGATGTCTTCAGAATATGTTTCTTGATAATCTGTTTGTGGTCGATTAAGAAATATTTATAGATTAGTTGCATGAATGGTAGCAAGTATTTAGGCTTTAGAGAGAGAGTTGGAAACGTCATCATTCATTTTGGTATAACTATATATAAGAATGTTAGACAAAACATGAAAGACTAATTCAAACTTTTGATTGGAATATGTGAATACAGTTGTCTATGAACTAAATAGCCCCAAAATGTTTTAGAATTTTTGATTGGATTGTTAATGAATATTTAAATTTTCAGAGGAAAAACACGGGTGAGGCAACTGTCATGCGAATGCAGCAAATGTCAATCATATTTTTTGTCGATCTATTTTAAATTATAGACTAATTTGTTAGAGAAACGAAAAAATAAATAATAAAATATAAGAATGCAAATCTATTGAAGCATTTCAATTTGTTCTACAAAACATTTAAATTTATATATATTGGTACTGTCTTATGTGTTTACTCAAATGTGTTTATCTAATAATATTTCTGTTGTCTTATATATTGTAGAGTTATTTGTTTACATAGAAGTCAATCTAAAATAGAATTAATTTAGTTTCTGTAAATAAAAAATTAACATATAATCATCCAAACTTGATTTCAAAATTCAAATTTTTTTATTCACAAATGTGTTTTATATGTATAATCTAATATGTTTATGTTTCTACAGAACACTAAAATTTGTATGTATTTATATGTTGCTTCCTAATGCATATATAGTAGGAATTTTGTTTTGCTGTTTTATATATTTTAACAGTTATTATACATTCGTCTATGATGTTTCAATAAGAATATAATGATTAGTATCCATTTATATGTACAGCACATTCTAACATATGATTTTATAGTATATCATCTGTATTGTATTCTGTTTTAATCATTTCATTACTGTATAATTAAGGAAAGTGCAAGCAATATGGGCGACAGTATATAAAAAACATGCTTTATTAATGTACATGAAAAAAATAGCATAAAAGACATGCATTATTAAAGAAAATATGATAAAAATGAACGTTCATTTTGAAAATATAGTGCACATACCTCTTTATCTTTGAATGGAACATGCTCTAAACAGAAACGATTGGAGCTGTGCCATAAGAAGGAACACTGTAAATATGAACGGAAGACCTGGGCATTTTTGTTTGGTGGAGATTTTTAACCAAGCTTAATGGAACCATGATTCCAATTTGGTTTATAATTGGTTTTCTTGCAGATTTTTGTTTTTGAAAGTGTAGATTGTAGAGTTGAAATCCTTTGGAGACTGAAAGATTTTGTGTTAATGGAATATGTTATTTATATTAGCTGATACACGATTATCAATGTGAGATTATATTTTATATTTTTTGTAATTTTATTATTTTTGTAGAGGTTGCATCAATTATTATTTTCAAAGAGTTCTTGAATGATTTTGGGCTGCAGAGTTCCAAGATGATATTAGACTGCGTTATTTAATGACCGTCAGTCATTTATATTTTCAATAGAAGTTTCAATTTTGAAATGCATCATAGTCAAAATCAATGAGTCATTTAACTGCCCCATAAAATCAAATTTAATAGTACACATATCTCCGATTTTCGATGCGGACAGGTTATGAAAAAATTCATGATGAACTGTACTCCCAAAAATAAATTGAAATGAATTGGATATTTAAACCTGAAACGAATTTACAATGCAACGCTCATTAAATAACTATCATTAATTCCCGAAAAAGAAACACCAAAAGTTGTTTAGCTGCATTGAAATACAGAAGTTTTTGCCAAAACTGACTTGCCATTTATGGAAATACACTTTAGGCGGAAAAATTTCAGAAATAGGACTATCTTGTTTTTATATATTACTAGTAATCCACCCGTGCGATGCACGAATTATATATTAAATAAAAGTAATTTTAATATTTTAGTTATTTTAATACATTAAATTTAATAAATTATTTAATTGTAAAACCAAATTAAATAATAAATAATTATATAGTTATGGAAATTTAATAAATTAATTGTGTGAAGCCCTCGATTTTTATTCGAACATGTACCTATCGTATCGTCTTTGTACTATTGACAATTCTACCCCGTCGCTTTGACGGGTAAATATTAATGATAATTACATTTTGCCTTAATTTCTTTATTTACTTCTTATGATCATAATCATTTATTAATTTTATTTCGCAGTTATGATCACTCGATCGATCATCATTATTAATATTTGTGTACTCATTAGTCATCTTAGAATTTTTGGAGACTATTTATTTTAGAGATTTATACCTTATAGAATTAAGAATTCGATTTAGATTAAGTGATCATGAGACTTATAAGTGATCAAGGAAATCACTAATTATTTTGGAGATTGATATTATTCACCTATTATCATCAATATTGGGACATAAAACAAAATATGGAAAATACCACAAATACCCTTAGGTGAACGGTCATGAGGTATATTTTGGTGTAGAAGTATCTCCCAACTCTTGTACATGTACACCTTATGTATTCATCTTGTGTATTTTTACACCATTAATTCAAATCTTATACACAATATCTTATACACCAATTCTTTATTATAAACTTACCCAACATGTTGGAGGCTTCCCAACACCCCATGCCAACATTCCTCTCTATCCTTGCAATTCCATCCTCCCATGCAAGACTACACCTTGACCAAAGTCTTTGTCCCTCATGCAAGCTACACCTTTCAAGCCATAGAACAAAACAAAATTTTGTCCCCCTCCCCACCCCATGTGGACGGCCAAGAGGCCTAGTTGGGCAAGAAATTTGTTCAAGTTTCATTCATCACTTCATTTCACCAACATTCATCTCTTCAAGCCTTGAATCTTCTTACTTCTCTCTAAAAATCCTCCTACATCTCTCTCTACAATTTTCTCCTCTTCTCTTAAACACTTAGTAAAAATACAAGAATTCTCCTTCCATTTCCTTCAAAAAATTCGAACACCATCACTTCAACAAGGTAAGAAATTTTGTTCCTCCTCTTGTCTTGATATCATCTAGCTATCTCCTCTCACTTATTAATGTAAGTTTGGATTTTTATATTTGAGGTTTACATAGAAGACTTGGAAGATACTAAGAGTCTCACCATCACCTTGAAGAAGACTTCTAGACTTGAAGAAATTTGAAGAATTTGGATTATAAGGTAAGAAATGGGATTTTTGGTACCTTCTTCTTCTCCCCTATTAATTCCGAATTTTAACACCAAAATTATCATTTTGAGGTGATTAGGGGCTGACCTTGGAGCTTTGTTTAAGTGGTGATCAAGTTCTTAAGAGACTATCAATTTTTGACTACAACTTTCAACTACACAAGGTAAGTGTGGTACCTTTGGCCTATTCCTTCTTTTTTTCCCTCCTTGGTTCAAATCTTCATTTTTTAACTCAAAACTCCTTGTATTATTGGACTTAGGGGCTGCCTTAAGTGAGGATTAAAATCCTCAAGGTCTAGTGACACCACTTTACACCAATCAACCGAACAAACAAGGTGGGTGGAAAAATCCTTTCAACTTCTAGGTGTTTTAAATTGAAAATATACATGTAGTATTTTGTTATTGAGCACTTGAGATATATATTATGTATTGCATGCTATTTTCTTGTATCAAGTTGGAAAAATTCTCAAGTGTTGCTCAAAAATGCGATTTATCGAAAAATAAGACATACATGTACACTTTTTGTTGTAATTGAGGAATGCTTGCATGAATTGGATATGTATGTTTATGACTCTTATAATCTATGTTTTGAATGATTTATAACCTGGACAAGTCGAGCATAATTGATTAAATTTCGATTTTTGGACTTAAATGCAAAAAATGGAAAGTTGGTGGACTTAATTGCAAGAAAATAAAACTTAAGGGACCCCTCTGTAATTTTCGATTTTTGGGACTGAACTCAGGTTCAAAAATTATGTTTTGACATTTTAATAAAGTTTTAAGAGTTTTTAGATAAATAAAATCAACCCTTAAAAGCCCAAGGACTAGATTGTAAAATTTGAGAAGTTTAAGGGCTAATTTGCAAATTTCGAAACTGTACCAGAACCTAATTTAAAATTTGAAATTTTAACTCTTAAGGGACTGGAAATAACATATTTTAAGTGTATTCCAAAAATCCAAGTGTTTAGAGCTTGGAAAGTAATTTTATAAAACTTGAGGGACCAAATTGTAAAAGATTAAACTTGAGGACCCAAATGAAATTTCCAGGACTTATGCAGCCCATGCACCTGGAAATACTAATTTACCTATAACATAATTATATTTTGGACCCAAGGTTCAAATTTCATAACAATTGGACCCCTAAAAGCCTTAAAGGCAATTATTTCAAAATGGGACAAAAATGAAATTTTCAAAATTTAAGGGACCTATACTTATGACGTTTTAAAACTGCTTTTGTCCCAATATCCCACTAACCTTAGTGACATTTTCCAACTGGAATCACATTAAAAGCCCTTCCGGTTTGTGAGTTCCGATTATTTTAAACTTAGGGCCCGAAATGACAATTTTAACAATTTTGGGGCCAATGTGAGAATTTTATAAAAACTCGACCTCAAAACTTTAAAAACCTGAATATCTGAACAATTTAGAGAATTTAGGAACTGACCTCATAATTTTTCAGGGTCGGGACATTTATTTATTTAACTTTTAACCCCAAAAGTATTGGTTTTGACAAAACGGGGCTAATTGTAAATTTTATTTTTATAAGGACCTAACTCAAATCATTCTCTTTTAAAAGAAACAGCCCTGGACCCTCTTACTTTAATATTTTAATTAAAATATTTCATTTTCTTAAAAATCCCTTGACTTATCGGATCGTCTTGATCGATTAATACCCGATCGCGGGGCGACTTCCTCGTCTCGCGATTTCGAATCTATAACAGGACCTATGTTCCTCCTAATCCTTAAGATATCGAGGACTACTTATCCTGCCGATAATTATCTTCATCCTAATAACTCCACCAACGCCATAAGTATCTTGTGCAAAATTTGAGAACTTTTCATGAACTGCTTCCCGAATCAATAATACTCGACTGCCTGGTTGACTACCTGAACGTGTACTTAATTTCCTGCTGAGTCAACTTGGTGTGTCGAGCTCACAGTCGGAATGGATACGTCGGGGATGGAACCGGGCAGCTCGGCTGCTATTCCACTCTCCGACCCCATCGTCCTAATCCCGCAACTGAGGGACGGAGTTTGTCCAAGGGAAGCGGGTCGTAGTACTTGAGGTATAATCATGATTATGACAAATCCGAGCCTTGCTAGCTCCACTATGGATTTTGTCTTTGCCTATGGAGCGATAAGGTGACAGTCTTGACCATCTTGCTCGGGAGTTACAAGGAAGAACGAAGGAATCGCTGTCGATCCACACGATTCCGAGTTAATCGGACTCGTTTGGTTGGCGCTACAAATCCGTGCAACCGCTACTTGTATTTCATAGGTTGGCGCTACAAATCCGTACGCAACCGCTACTTGTCTTGCATAGGATTGGCGTTACAAATCCGTACGCAATCCTCGTGTTTGCTTGGACCATAGTGCCTGCTTGACCATGAACTGTTTTCTTAAACTGTATAAGTATATTACTTAATATATTTATCACGACGCTTGTGGACTGTGTGTGAAATCATGCATCATCTCTCACGCGTTTTCATACAACTAAATTTCTCGCATTAACTAATTATATCGCCACACTTACACACGATCACCCCATCCACTGAGATTTTTGTCTCATTCCCTCCTGTTTTCTAACCTTTAGATGAAGAGTACGCTGAAGACACCGAACCTACAGATTGAATCCCTATCAGTGATGTGGAGCGACATTTCCTTTTACTTTTATTTGTTGTTGGACTCCTTCATTTTATTTCTGTTTGGACTGTAAGTTAATTAAGATAATCTTTTGGGTTGTATTCGGATACTGCCAGACCTTAAGATGTAATTTGTACTCGTGGTTATTTTAATTCCGCTGCATTAGACTCTATTTCACTTGGAGTTTTGTATCTTTGGTTTCGATTTGTTGATTTATTTGTTTAAGTGATTGATCGTTGTCGTGTCACGTTTGGGGCGTGAGGATTATGGTATCGAGCTCGACTAGTAAGATGGAAACTTACACCGAGCTAACCCAGGATAGGACCCTTGGATTGTGTTGGGTAATACCGTGACTTGACTAATTAAGTGCGAAATCGATTTCAAAAATGGCATAGAACCATATTATTGATGTTTAGGTTAAGCTAAAATTTATACTTGGAGAATCCATAGTCATACTTGATTTGACTTAGCTGACCTTTGACTGACTTTCCTTAGTCATTCTTTCATTGTTCTCCTTATCTTTCCTTACATCCGTCTAATCCGCCTCGATTTTGTTTGACAGATGGAGCCGCACCCCCAACTTGGTGGGACGTAATAAAGCTCATTTTGAACGGGATCACTATAAGGCCTTAGAGCTTCATTGGCGCCAGGCATTCCTACGGGCCGACTCTGAGCTTACCAGGGAACGACAATGCACACGTGAACTAGGACACCTCCTGATAAAGAGTCAAGAAGAGAAGAATAACCTTACTCGCCTCGTTAAAGACCGCGAGGACACCATCCGCGCGCGAGACCAAATTGATTGATCCAGAATGCCTGGATAATACTCGCGAGAAGATGGAACGTGCCAAGGAAGGTCGCAAGAAATGGAGAATGGAGGCACACATGTCAAGAGACACCATAGGACGCCATGAGGAGACCATCAACAAACAAATGCAGGTAATCGAGGAACTTACGCATGCCTTAACCCAGCGGGATGCGGCTCTAGAGGCTGCCTTAGCAGCTAATGCGCCACCGTTGCCACCGCCCGAGGCGGAACTAATGCCCGACCTCGAGGCCGATAATGAAGAGGATCCCGGGAGGATCTGAAGAAGACCAAGAGGATCCCGATGAGGATCCAATGGAAGATGAAGAGCACGAGGCTTGAAGCCGCCCCACTCGATGATGCTCCGGGACTAGAACAAAGGCTAGATTTCGCCAATCGGCCTAATCTTTGAGGTGCTACCCGGCCCGATCAAGTTCCGGTTCTGGACGAGGTCGCTAGTGATGATGACGGCGACCTCACTGAATAGATAGCTTTGTGATAGATAGTATCAGGCGCATATTACCTTTCTGTTGTATTTTGCTTTTCGTTGTACCATGATTTCGGATTTACCATTTATTATGTATTTATGTTGTATGAACTCATTGGATGTATTAAAATTTTCACATTAATGGATATATCCTTTTACTTATTCTATGTCTTGTGCACTTGTGTTGCTCTCCTTGCGATATAACTTGTTTTACGCGAATATTTATTGGAATCATTCATTTTTGTATTGTAGCTAAACTCCAGATTCATGGCTGGAAACCGGGGATGCGGGAGACCCCGCCGTATACCACAAAGGAACGATGATGCGCAAAGAGATCGAGCACCCTCCCCCTAATTGCCACCCCCTCCTCCGCCAATCGCAGGAGATAACCTAACTGCAATAGCCTTACAACAGATATTAGTTTTCATGAGGCAACAAACAGAGCCTCGTCAGCCTAACCATGAACCTACTCGAGAGACGAATGACCGCACCTTGGAGAGGTTTCTACGATTCGACCCCCGGACTTTCTTAGGGGAACCAGATGACGTGAAAGCAGAAGAATGGATCGGGAAACTGGAGAATATCTTCAATGCTCTCCAATACTTAGGGGAACAAAAGGTTACGCTCGCCGTGTTCCGACTAGAATTAGCTGCCCGAGATTGGTGGAGAGCAGTTGAGAGAAAGTGGGAACAGGATCAAATAGATAGGACATGGGAAAATTTCTGGCTGAATTCAATGAGCAATACATACCCCAAGTCGTGAAGTAGGCACGCCGGGATGAATTCCATAAGTTGAGACAGGGGAACATGTCTGTGGCCCAATATGAGTCTAAATTCCATCGGTTATCCAAATATGCCCCGGGAACAATCAGCACGGAAGAGGACAAGTTGTATAAGTTCACACGGGGATCAAGCCGAACTCCGAAAACAACTTTTGATCGTTGAAACAACAACATACTCATACTCGTTATGATAAAAGCGGCTCTCCGCATTGAGTCGGGACTTAATCGCATTGGTCGATTCAAATTGAATAGGCCATCAAACAGATCTCAAAAGGACAGGGGGGACAACCATCAAGGCCGCTGTTAAAATTCGAAGGGGCCGATTGTTAAGACAGAAAAAGGGAAATGACCAATACAGGGAAAATCGGGCCAAGTATGTACACACTGCCAAAAACCGGGACATACTGCCAATGACTGTTGGCGTAAACAGGGAAGGTGTTTACGCTGTGGTAGTAATCAAGATCACCAAGGATTGCCCAAATACGAAGACCGAACCAAACAGTGCAACCACGAAAGCGGCTAACGGCCAGGGTAATCGGGCAAGGATGCCTGCTCGAGCATTTGCACTAGCCGGACATGAGGCTCCGGGAGGCAACGGACGTGGTGGAAGGTACGCTTCTAGTATCTAGCCATTACGCTAAAGTACTATTTGACCCTGGATCAACACATTCATTTGTCGCACCACATTTTGTACACAAGTTGCATGCATGCATGGATCATATGCCTATAGGTTTAGAAGTGTCCACTCCTATGGGCGCAAGCCGATAATGATATTATCTATAATGCATGCGAAGTTAAGATTGATGAGATAAACTTTCCTCGATTTGATCTTGCTGCTATATCCGAATACGACATTATATTGGGAATGAATGGTTTGTCCGCACACCAGCACAAATGGATATCATCGCAAGTCTATTAAACTATGTGAACCCAAAGGCCGAAGTGGAAATTTCGGGAAGAGCACGAGTTAAGATTGCCCCAATCATTTGAGCAATGAAAGCGAGGAAGCGATCACTAGAGGGCACAAGGGTACTTGGCATTTGTAATTAACAAACCTAAGGTTGAGACACAAATTAATCAAGTACCTATAGTATCGGAATATCTGAGATGTATCGGAAGTTGAGTTCACCATCGGTATTACCAGGAACCGCCCCGATTGCCGAACGCCATATAGAATGGCTCTGTCGAGTTACAAGAGTTGAAGACACAATTACAGTGTTTCGATGGATGTGGGATTTATTCGACCAAGACGTCTCCTGGGGAGCACCAAGATCTATTTGTCAAAAAGAAAGATGGCACATTAAGACTGTGTATGACTATCGTGGACTTAACAAATGTGACCATCAAGAACAAATATCCCCTCCCAAGGATAGACGAACTGTTTGATCAACTTCAAGGAGCGACGGTGTACTCGAAGTTTGATTTACAACAAGGATATTATCAGTTAAAGATCCGTGAAGAAGACGTTTCCAAAACAGCATTTCAGACCAGATATGGACACTACGAGTTTGTAGTGATGCCTTTCGATCGACAAACGCACTACCAGCGTTTATGGATCTAATGCATCGAGTCTTTCAACCTTATTTGGATCAATTCGTAGTGATATTCCTTGATGACATACTCGTATACTCTAAGTCTAAAGAGGAGCATGAGCGTCATCTGAAAATTGTTTTAGAGACACTACGAGAACACAAGTTGTATGCCAAATTCAGCAAGTGCGAATTTTGGCTTAGTGAAGTCGCATTCTTGGGACACATAGTATCCGGCACCGGGATCGCCATAGATCCTTCGAAGGTACAGACGGTGGTTGAATGGAAACAACCCGAGTCTGTAACGGAGATCAGAAGTTTCTTAGGACTAGCTGGATATTATCGAAGATTTATCCAGGATTTCTCCAAGATAGCCGGACCCCTCACTCGACTAACCCGAGAAAAGTCAAGTTTGAGTGGAATGACAAGTGTGAGTCTAGTTTCAAGAGTCAAGAAACGACTTACTACGGCTCGATCTTAGCCCTTCCAAAGGGAATGCAAAAACTTTGTCGTCTCTGGTGACGCACGCATCAAAGGAAGGACTAGGAGCAAGACTCATGCAAGAAGGAAAGGTCATTGCTTACGCATCACGGAAACTCAAACCGTATGAAGCCAATTACCCAACGCATGACTTGGAATTGGCGAAATAGTGTTCGCGTTAAAGAAATGGAGACACTATCTCTACGGAGCAACATTCACGGTTTACACGGATCATAAGAGCCTAAAGTATCTATTCTCTCGGAAGGAACTCAATTTGAGGCAACGGAGATGGATGGAGTTAATAGAAGATTATCACTTTGATATTCAATACCATCCCGGAAAGCTAACGTAGTAGCCGACGCCTTAAGCGTAAAGCGAGTTTAGCTAGACTAATGATTCGAGAGTGGAGATCATTATAAGAATTGAGCACTTGGAATCCGACGAGAACCAAGCTCAATTTCATGTGCTAATATTTCGATTAAACCCGATCTACTCGAACGAGATTAAAGTAACACAGGGGATTGACGTGCAACTTCAAAAACTAAAAGAGAAGATACTCAAAGGAGAGAGATCGGAATTCTCGTGCACGGAAGATGGGATCATCGATTTGAATAGAATTTGTGTACCGAGGTGATGAGCAACTTAGGAACAGAATCCTCTCGAAAGCACACCGTTCGAAATACACTATACATCCCGGAGGAAACAAGATGTATAAGGACTTGAAACAAAGATTACTTGGTGGGCAAACATGAAGAACCAGGTAAGCGAGTTCGTTCGCGAGATGTTTGACTTGTCAACGAGTAAAAGCCAACACCAACGACCATCCGGTTTATTACAACCGTTGAGAATTCCCAGTGGAAATGGGAACACATAACGATGGACTTCGTGATGGATCTACCAAGGACCAGGCGAGGTGATGATGTTATATGGGTAGTCGTGAGTGACTCACGAAATCGCACATTTCTTACCCATGAAGAAAACCGATAGCTTGCGAAAACTTGCGCAAATTTACATCCGAGAGATCATCCGATTGCATGGAGTGCCATCGACATAGTGTCGACAGAGACCCGGGTTTGTCTCGGATTCGGAAATGCTTACATGAGGAATTGGGTACCTCGCTAAGTTTCAAAGACAAAGAAGACATCCGCAAACCGATGGCCATCGTCGAGCGAACAATTGAGACCCTGGAAGACATGTTGCGAGCCTGCATTGATTTCAAGGAAGTTGGGATTCGCATTTACCATTGGCCGAGTTTGCCTATAATAATAGTTATCGAGGCCACGATTGGGATGGCACCCTCACGAAGCCTTGTATGGACGAAAGTGTAGATCCCCTCTACACTGGGAGATTGATGACCAATGGACTCAAAGAGAAACGAAAGTCACCTCGATTCCAAAGGTCGACTTAGTTCGGAGGCCATGGAGAAGGTCAAGTTGATCAAGAACGGATCCGTGTGACTCGAGCCACCAAAAGAGTTACGCGGACAAGAGGAGAAAAGACTTGGAATTTGAAGCGGGAGATGAAGTATTTCTCGGACTCTTTGCCACGAAAAGGATTGATCAATCCAAGGAAATGAGGCAAATTGAGTCCGAGATATATTGGACCTTACAAAATTTTGCGAGAGGATCGGAAAGTTGGCCCTCGAGACTTGAGTAGCGGCAGCACAATGCGGGAATGCACGATGTATTCCATGTATCAAGATTGAAAAAGTATCAACCAGATCTTGAGCACATCATCACTCGTGATGCTCCTCCTCTAATGGAGAATTTATCTTACACCGAGAAACCAATCGGGATCATTGACCAACGATACGTCGATTCGCGTATGAGAGAGATTCCAATGGTTAAAGTTGTATGGCGGAACCACAACCGAGACGAAGACGCAACATGGGAAATGGAAGAAGACATGAGGAATCAATATCCGAGCTATTAAAAAAAGAATTTGGGGACCAAATTCTTTTAAGGAAGAGAGAATGTGAAGCCCTCGATTTTTATTCGAACATGTACCTATCGTATCGTCTTTGTACTATTGACAATTCTACCGCGTCGCTTTAACGGGTAAATATTAATGATAATTACATTTTGCCTTAATTTCTTTATTTACTTCTTGTGATCATAATCATTTATTAATTTTATTTCGTATTTATGATCACTCGATCGATCATCATTATTAATATTTGTGTACTCATTAGTCACCTTAGAATTTTTGGAGACTATTTATTTTAGAGATTTATACCTTATAGAATTAAGAATTCGATTTAGATTAAGTGATCATGAGACTTATAAGTGATCAAGGAAATCACTAATTATTTTGGAGATTGATATTATTCACCTATTATCATCAATTTTGGGACATAAAACAAAATATGGAAAATACCACAAATACCCTTAGGTGGACGGTCATGAGGTATATTTTGGTGTAGAAGTATCTCCCAACTCTTGTACATGTACACCTTATGTATTCATCTTGTGTATTTTTACACCATTAATTCAAATCTTATACACAATATCTTATACACCAATTCTTTATTATAAACTTACCCAACATGTTGGAGGCTTCCCAACACCCCATGCCAACATTCCTCTCTATCCTTGCAATTCCATCCTCCCATGCAAGACTACACCTTGACCAAAGTCTTTGTCCCTCATGCAAGCTACACCTTTCAAGCCATAGAACAAAACAAAATTTTGTCCCCCTCCCCACCCCATGTGGACGGCCAAGAGGCCTAGTTGGGCAAGAAATTTGTTCAAGTTTCATTCATCACTTCATTTCACCAACATTCATCTCTTCAAGCCTTGAATCTTCTTACTTCTTTCTAAAAATCCTCCTACATCTCTCTCTACAATTTTCTCCTCTTCTCTTAAACACTTAGTAAAAATACAAGAATTCTCCTTCCATTTCCTTCAAAAAATTCGAACACCATCACTTCAACAAGGTAAGAAATTTTGTTCCTCCTCTTGTCTTGATATCATCTAGCTATCTCCTCTCACTTATTAATGTAAGTTTGGATTTTTATATTTGAGGTTTACATAGAAGACTTGGAAGATACTAAGAGTCTCACCATCACCTTGAAGAAGACTTCTAGACTTGAAGAAATTTGAAGAATTTGGATTATAAGGTAAGAAATGGGATTTTTGGTACCTTCTTCTCCTCCCCTATTAATTTCGAATTTTAACACCAAAATTATCATTTTGAGGTGATTAGGGGCTGACCTTGGAGCTTTGTTTAAGTGGTGATCAAGTTCTTAAGAGACTATCAATTTTTGACTACAACTTTCAACTACACAAGGTAAGTGTGGTACCTTTGGCCTATTCCTTCTCTTTTTCCCTCCTTGGTTCAAATCTTCATTTTCTAACTCAAAACTCCTTGTATTATTGGACTTAGGGGCTGCCTAAGTGAGGATTAAAATCCTCAAGGTCTAGTGACACCACTTTACACCAATCAACCGAACAAACAAGGTGGGTGGAAAAATCCTTTCAACTTCTAGGTGTTTTAAATTGAAAATATGCATGTAGTATTTTGTTATTGAGAACTTGAGATATATATTATGTATTGCATGCTATTTTCTTGTATCAAGTTGGAAAAATTCTCAAGTGTTGCTCAAAAATGCGATTTATCGAAAAATAGGACATACATGTACACTTTTTGTTGTAATTGATGAATGCTTGCATGAAATGGATATGTATGTTTATGACTCTTATAATCTATGTTTTGAATGATTTATAACCTGGACAAGTCGAGCATAATTGATTAAATTTCGATTTTTGGACTTAAATGCGAAAAATGGAAAGTTGGTGGACTTAATTGCAAGAAAATAAAACTTAAGGGACCCCTCTGTAATTTTCGATTTTTGGGACTGAACTCAGGTTCAAAAATTATGTTTTGACATTTTAATAAAGTTTTAAGAGTTTTTAGATAAATAAAATCAACCCTTAAAAGCCCAAGGACTAGATTGTAAAATTTGAGAAGTTTAAGGGCTAATTTGCAAATTTCAAAACTGTACCAGACCCTAATTTAAAATTTGAAATTTTAACTCTTAAGGGACTGGAAATAACATATTTTAAGTGCATTCCAAAAATCCAAGTGTTTAGAGCTTGGAAAGTAATTTTATAAAACTTGAGGGACCAAATTGTAAAAGATTAAACTTGAGGACCCAAATGAAATTTCCAGGACTTATGCAGCCCATGCACCTGGAAATACTAATTTACCTATAACATAATTATATTTTGGACCCAAGGTTCAAATTTCATAACAATTGGACCCCTAAAAGCCTTAAAGGCAATTATTTCAAAATGGGACAAAAATGAAATTTTCAAAAGTTAAGGGACCTATACTTATGACGTTTTAAAACTGCTTTTGTCCCAATATCCCACTAACCTTAGTGACATTTTTCAACTGGAATCACATTAGAAGCCCTTCCGGTTTGTGAGTTCCGATTATTTTAAACTTAGGGCCCGAAATGACAATTTTAACAATTTTGGGGCCAATGTGAGAATTTTATAAACACTCGACCTCAAAACTTTAAAAACCTGAATCTCTGAACAATTTAGAGAATTTAGGAACTGACCTCATAATTTTTCAAGGTCGGGACATTTAGTTATTTAACTTTTAACCCCAAAAGTATTGGTTTTGACAAAATGGGGCTAATTGTAAATTTTATTTTTATAAGGACCTAACTCAAATCATTCTCTTTTAAAAGAAACAGCCCTGGACCCACTTACTTTAATATTTTAATTAAAATATTTTATTTTCTTAAAAATCCCTTGACTTATCGGATCGTCTTGATCGATTAATACCCGATCGCGGGGCGACTTCCTCGTCTCGCGATTTCGAATCTATAACGGGACCTATGTTCCTCCTAATCCTTAAGATATCGAAGACTACTTATCCTCCCGATAATTATCTTCATCCTAATAACTCCACCAACGCCATAACTATCTTGTGCAAAATTTGAGAACTTTTCATGAATCAAGCTGTTTCCCGAATCAATAATACTCATTTGCACGGTTGACTACGAACGTGTACTTAATTTCTGCTGAGTCAACTTGGTGTGTCGAGCTCACAATCGGAATGGATACGTCGGGGATAGAACCGGGCAGCTCGGCCGCTATTCCACTCTCCGCCCCATCGTCCTAATCCCGCAAATCGAGGGACGGAGTTTGTCCAAGGAAGCGGGTCCTAGTACTTGAGGTATAATCATGATTATGACAAATCCGAGCCTTGCTAGCTCCACTTTGATTTTGTCTTTGCCTATGGAGCGATAAGGTGGCAGTCTTGACCATCTTGCTCGGGAGTTACAAGGAAGAACGAAGGAATCGATGTCGATCCACACGATTAGGTTAATCGGACCCGTTTGGTTGGCGCTACAAATCCGTGCGCAAACCGCTACTTGTATTGCATAGGTTGGCACTACAAATCCATACGCAATCAACCGTTACTTGTCTTGCATAGGATTGGCGTTACAAATCCGCACGCAATCCTCATGTTTGCTTGGACCATAGTATGCGCTTGACCATGAATGCTTTTTCTTAAATCGTATAAGTATATTACTTAATATATTTATCACGACGCTTGTGGATGTGTGTGAAATCATGCATCATCTCTCACGCGTTTTCATACAACTAAATTTCTCGCATTAACTAATTATATCGCCACACTTACACACGATCACCCCATCTACCGAGATTTCTGTCTCATTCCCTCCTCGTTTTCTAACCTTTAGATGAAGAAACGCTCAAGACACCGAACCTCTGATTGAATCCCTATCGGTGATGTGGAGCGACATTTCCTTTTACTTTTATTTGTTGTTGGACTCCTTCATTTTATTTCTGCTTTGACTTTGGTAAGTTAATTAAGATAATCTTTTGGGTTGTATTCGGATCTTTGCCAGACCTTAAGATGTAATTTGTAATCGTGGTTATTTTAATTCATTGCATTAGACTCTATTTCCTTGAGTTTTGTATCTTTGGTTTATTTGTTGATTTATTTCTTTTTAAGTGATTGATCGTTGTCGCGTCACGTTTGGGCGTGACAAATTGATTTTGAAACATAGGAACAATGGATTAAAAATAAATAATTATATAGTGATGGAAAATTACAAAACAATATATATATATATATATATATATTTAAATAAAAATATTAGAATTGCAAATTACAAATAAATGATATCACACGTTTGTGATAGTAGAAAATGAAAAAATTTATATCGGATCTTAGAACATTCACCACAAAATTGTTGAAAATCAATATTTTCTACAGGCTAATTTATACAGAGAATTTCACTTGATAAAATTATGCAAAAAATAAAAAAAAACTAATAAAATCTAATAAATTGGTATGTTTGATTTAAATTAATTATCCTAACCGATTTAATAAATCTAATATATTAACCTATTTTTCGTTAAAAATAAAAAGAGAATCGTATTAAAAATATTACGGCCTGAATGCAACTAATTATTAGATAATAAAATATTAAGACACAAACACAATTAAATTAAAGAAACAAAAAAATATGGGTTAACAAATAGACATATATGCATGGCCTAAACAATTTAAAAACAAAAAACTCATAATATACACTCTGCCCATATCAAACAACAAAAATAGAAACAAAAATGGCCCAAAACTTATAAAATACTGCACAACCCAAACATATTACATGGTTCAACAAAATTTATAAACTATAGTATAGCCCAATCACAGTTCATGGCCCAACAAAAAACAAACCATAGAAAGTGTCACTAAGACACTAACCCTAACTCAGAGACAATTTCTCAAAAAAAAAAATCCCTAACTCAGACGAAAATGATGAATCCAATTGCTTGTTGTTCGGCAGAGATCTTTCTCTAGATTTCACCAAAAATGCTAAAACACACACATGCTCACCTTATCAATCTATATTTGGCACAAAAATATTTGTTCATTTGTTTTGTCTCAAACAGTATTTTTTTCTCCGATCAAAGAACAAAAATGATGGATATCATTCGATCAAAATAGAGCCAGAGGTACAATAATTCGAGTTTTAAGTTCATTTTTGAATTTTTTCTATATGAAAACCTCAAACAATATGTTTAGTTAAAAAATGCACAGTGTCCGATTTCTCGATCAGGCTCTATTTCGAGTTATAATTTTTTTGATGCAACTAAAAAGTTGATATATACATACATATGTGTTTATGTGTGTGTTATTTTTTAACAAATTTGAACCTATTTAGACATCACGATTTTTTCGAGGTAAAAAAAAAATCAGATCTACAATATTTTTCTTAAATATCTATATCTATTTCAATTTTTAGGATTTTTTCCCGAACGTAGCCCTAAAACATCTTTACTGTTCCGTTGGAAAAAATACTCTTAGCATTCAATCAAATATACAGAGGTACATATCAGATTTTATTTTTATTTTTAGAGTGTTTTTGTGGCAAAAAGTATTAGCTCTTTGAAATTTTTTTTGAACATAGATGTATTTTCTTGATAATATCGGAAATCAATATCGTTTTTTCAGTTAAAGAAATTGACTGCCTCCACTCAAAAATATTTGTTTTTACATTGATATGTAGTTTTTTTAATGCAACTAAAAAAATGAGAGCTGCGTTATCTTCTAATAGATCTGAGTCTATTTCTACTTTTATGGTTTTTAAGCCAAAAAATTAAGATATACATTTTTTTAGTTATTTATTTTTATTTCGATTTCTAGTTTTTTTCAATAGAAGCCCAAACATCGATATTTTTCGTTTAAAAAAGTTATACAACATTCTATCAAACTTACAGAAGAATGTGGTCTGATTTTATTTTAAGTTTTAGGGTCCTTTGAGGTATGGATCTGATTTATTTTGATTTTACAATTTCAGTCTTCTCCTATATGATTTACTTTGTGATTTTAATAACTTCCATCAATTAGAAATGAATCTGAAATTATTCGGTCAAAAAACAAATAACATTTGATCGGCGTTTTTTTCCAGTCATATCTCATTCATTCTACAACTTATGTTCATGTGTTACTTTTTTTTTTATGTTTGCCTATAGGTGCTTGGAATATATGGAAAGAAAGATAGAAAAGGAAATAGAATACCACAAGGTCCACAACATGATTTATGCTAAGATAAGTATCAGTCTGGGTTTTTTATATTTTGCTTAGTTAATCCAAATATGTATCTTATATTTTATGTTTAATCACTTTCATTTATCCATTTGCAGAGTAGATATGAGAAGATATATGATACTGGACATTAACTATTGTGCATTGTAGCTAAGAAGGTACATATTTTCCAACATCATCTTATATTATCATGCGAAAATTATAAACTACATTAACCCAGTTATGTTCTTTTATTGTCTATAAGAAAACACCAAGTAATATAACTAAACACTCTGCAACTCAAGTAAGTGCTACTATAGTTCTAAAAAAAAGTAAGTGCTACTATACAATAAGGCCAATAATATCAGACAAGTTAAAAACTACATATCGTTTGCTGAATTATTGTTCACTTACATTTAGTATAGATGACAATAGATTCGTCATCTTTATATTTTCTCTGGAATATGTCTTGATTTGTATGTGCCACTTGAGTCTGATATGATGATTTATGCACTTCTCTTCTCCAATCTTTACACTTTCGTTTTTCTTGTTGTAATAGAGTAGGTTGAATTCCAAATATAATGTATGCTAGAACAATTGTGTATTGAAGTATTATGGAATAAACTAATATAGAAGTATGCAATAACAAATAAATATGTATAGGAATATTTCTAATTTATTTGTTTAATCTGTTTAAAATTAAAATTTACGTAGTCATTGGATACTTAGATTCATATATGGTGATTGTCGGACCAAATAATAATTGCTTCATAAATAAGACTTTATCCACCAGTATTTCTATTACTTCTTTAATATCCTGGAATACCAAAAAAAAGATTTATATTTTTAAATCAATTAGTATTTCTTCAGAATTTTTGTAATTATTTTTGATAATTTATTTTATTCTAATACCTTTTCATCATTTTAATTTACAAATCTAAAGTCATTTCCACCAGTGAATCAGTGCATTCTTTGTCGCACTTCAAGAGAGAAGCATTACCAGTATTAGCATCCCAAGCCTGGATTTTGTACCTACAAAAATTGTTTGCAAATATTTTAAGCAATTTATATATATATATATATATATATAAATTTATGAATTCAAAATCAAATTAAATAAGTAGTTATACCTTGTGTTACCAGTTTTTTCAAAATTTCACATTTTTCACAATTAAATTCCTCTAGACGGTGTCATCTTTCTCGGATAGTTAATATACCCCCAATCTGCACCGACAACAATCTTCGCATGTAAATGTATAATAAGTTGGGATTTACTTGTATTCTAGTTTTTGCATGTATACTTGTACCATAAAGAAATCAATGGAATAATATAACAAACTATTTTTTAACTGTAAAAGACAATGAGTGACAAAAAATAAAACAACTGAACATACCTCTATATTATTGAAGATTTTTTCGAGACTACCAAATTTAGGCGCACCATAGACTCGGACACATCGTAACCTTGCTGCCCATTACATTTTCGTTGGACTGAGATCCTTAACTGATGGAAATAATGAAGCATTATGCAGATTTCTTTGGTTATGCCTAATAGCAAATTTTTGTGTTTTGCAGTGCTGATGGAACCAATTTATAACAGATGTTTGTAAGCCCTATCAGAAAAAGAGAGACATTACAGAATCTTTTCATATCCCAATGTTTTTTAATTCAATAATTGTGGCTTGTGTTTTTCAATATAGACTGCATTTATCTTCATGTTGTCCATATTAAAAGAAAATAAGTTATTTTCTAATGTTGTTTAGTTGCCCGATATATGTTTGTGTTTTCAAAATTCTGTATTAATCACTTATTTCAAATTTTGAATTTTTTTGGGTGGCCAACACAAACCATAATTAATGGAGTCACTTCCAATGCAACAAAAATAGATTTTATTAAAGCATGCGTCCAACTTCCTATGCAACTATCATGCCACAAAATGAAAGAAAACAAAAAAGTATCCATGAAGTAGTATATATTAAGTTAATTAAACGGTAAATGACAAACAATTATTAAAAAAATAAAGCCAGAAAATATTCTAGAATTGGAAACTGCATTTTGGCGGGATTTTTCTCAAAATAGCACTATCCTGCTTTTATAAATTATATAGATATAGATATAGATTAAACATTTAATATATTATTAATCCATTTAATCATAGCTTTTGGTTATTTTAGGGGGATGGTTGAGATTAGTTCATTCTGTCTCACCACATGTTATGGTCTCATTAGGTCAAACCCCTATATATATACATACATATTAAAGAAAATGGATTATGAATAACAATTTCCATGAAATTCTTAAAGCTAATCTAACTAGTATCATATTCGAAAGAGTTTTAACATAAATCAAATATTAAAAGTTTATAAAACAACAAAACATTACATGCATGAATAAGTTACATTTTTAGTCATTTTCTTAGTACAATGGGGGATAGGAGGGGATGCGACACAAGCACTCACATTGGATCGAATTTGGGTTAATTGTCTGACAACACAAACCTCTAAAGCACAAGGTTGATCCAATAATATTTTTAGTCCTAAGTAATTAACTTTAATCTATATTTTTATCCATAAGTTCGCTATTTCATATAGGCAAAAACTTATATAGGACATCTTACGAATCATTTTTCGTAAGATGGAACGCACCGTCAATCCAACCCAGTATATTTGGTTCAATTTTTTTGCTATCAATTATTTTCCTTTTCTATTTGCTCTCTCTCTCTCTCTCTCTCTCTCTCTCTCTCTCTCTCTCTCTCTCTCTCTCTCTCTCTCTCTCTCTCTCTCTCGCGCGCGCGCGCGCGTATATTCATTTTGTTCATTCTCTCTGCTCTCAATGTTATTTTCTCTTTGCTCCCTCTCCTTCTCTCTGTATTTTTTTCTGCTAGCGGTTTTTTTTCCTATTTTGCTCTCTCACTGATCTCTCTACCTCCCTCTCTCTACCTCTGTTTGTTTTGATGCAAAGTCCATGAAATTGGTGGGGGTACGCCGATGTAAATTTTGAAGTACATGTGGAAGGCTTTTTTTGGGGTGTTAAAGATGAAGATATGATAATAGTGTTAAATGGTGGTTCTAACTGTAATTGGTGATATTAAAAAACGTATTACTTTTTCCTTCAAATTATTACTTCGTATTAAAAAAGTATCATATTTTCTTAATTGTCACTTACAACTATTGACGATGCATAAAAAATATTTTTGTTTCCTTTAAAAGTATTAGTATTCAAAAAGTATCACTTTTTATTAGTTTTTCATTTAAAATTATGTTATTGATGATGTACGAAAAAGTACTAATTTTTCCTTCTAAAGTATTAATGTATATCCAAAAAGTATCATTTTTATTAATTGTCACTTAAAAGTATGTAATGACGATGTACAAAAAACGTATAGTATTAGTTTAAGTTTTATAATAATTTAGTATATATTTTTTATGTTAAAAGTATTACGATTGACCTTAAAAAGTATTAAATATTACACGGAAAGTATCATTTTATTAGTTCTTACTTAAATGGGAAAGTAATATTTGTTATTCAAGAGTATCCTTTTTTAACTTCAAAAGTATTATTATTTTGGCCAAAAGTATCATCTGACCAATAGCGCGTAATAGCGTGCCTAAATCACTGTAAATTAAAAAACAAATCTTGCGTATGCGAATACACTAGAAGTTTGTTTGTGATGCCTAGGTAGAATGTCCAGTCACCGCCTGGTGGACCAAAGCTCAATTCAAGCTTTTTCTCTTCTATAAAGTCATAACTTGTTAAAAATAAAGCAGCAAAATTATATAATGATTAGAAACAATCTTCTTCTGGTGTATTCACAATTTCTTGAGTATGTGGCATTTCCCCCATCAACTTTCATATTCTAGATTCACCAAAAATTAGCTATTGAAAAAACTGAATAAAAGGTAGGCATGCCTGTTGCAATTTTTCCCCAGATGAAATAGAGAAGACATGACAAAAATCAAGAAAAAAGAAAAAATGATAACGAAAGAAGTTGGGTAGCAATGGTGGAGGAGAAGAGAACACAAATTGAGAAGAGAAGATAACATGGGAAAGCGGGGTGAGAGAACGAGGTCCGTTTTTTAAGTCTGCGAGAGTGCGAGGTCTTTTTTTAGGGGTTTTTATTTTTTCTTTTATTTTTTTCCTGGCTTGGATAATATCATTTAGGCCGGGTGGATCCATCTTACGGATCTTAATTCGTGAGACGGTCTCACAATAGACCTGCTCTTTCACATATTATTTTCTATTTTTTCTTTTTCCATATGTAATAATCATGTACATTAATATTTTTGAACACACTCACGATATGTGAACACTGTTATTACGTGAATCTATAAATTCCGAGCATTCATATACGATATCTTTAAGTTGCAGTCAAGTAGTTTCTTGACATTTTAATTTGCTCTTTTTCAAAAGATTCTCATATTCACAAGGAAATAATCTACAATTATGTCTATAGCCCTTCTCATTACCTAATTAAGATTAAGTATATAGAGTTTTGATCCAATGCGAGAACAAATCTCAATCGTTGAGTCCTATTTTTTTTATAGTTCAGATTTAAAGGGTATTTTCACTTTTTTTAATCTTTTTAAACGGATAAAAAGGTATTTGAGTTATTTTGTTTTAAAAATGGAAACTGCTGATTTTTTTGATTCTAGGTATCTACACGATTTTTTAGTAAATGTGTGTATGTAAGTAACCATAGCTTATTTAAAGTTAGGGTGTTGCATGTATAGTATAAGTTTGTTGCTTATTTACGTGTCTTTGTTGCTTATGTAATATAATTTTGTGTTGCTTATTTAATGTGACAGTGTTGCACTTGTAGTATACAAAATTGTTGCATTATGTTGTGTGTATTCAGATTAATGTGATTGCATTGCTTTTATAAAGTGAATGGGTTGCATATGTAGTATAAGTTTGTTGTATATTTAATGTGTATGTGATGCTTATTTAATGTGAATGTGTTGTATATGTAGTATAATTTTGTTGCATTATGTTGTGTGTATTCACATTAAAATGAGTGTGTTGCTTATTTAAAGTGAGTGTGTAACATATGTAGTATAAGTTTGTTGCTTATTTCATGTGTGTATTGCTTATGTAATGTAATTTTGTCTTGTTTTTTAATATGATTGTGTTACATATGTAGCATAAATTTATTGCATTTTATTGTGTGTATTCAGATTTGTTCCATGTAACTGTCGTCCATATTTCCCGCCGATATTTGCACCTCTATATTCGGTAATGGTCGATTTCATTTAAACTAATTTACCTTTACTATAAGTTAATGAAGTGATAAATCATAATCATGTTTGTTAAATATAGACCATTCAGAAAATCCGATTTATTGTTGGGATTAGTCTCTATGGAATCACCCTATGTAATGGTCTCATATAACTCTATCCCGAAGTATATATTGTAAGTCCAAGCGGCTACGATAATCTAGAGGGGGGGTGAATAGATTATTTCAATCTTTTCGATTTCGCCCTCTTTTTTGAATCAATTACGCCAATACAATAATAAAGGTGCGGAATGTAAACAACACGCGTCGATTTATAGAGGTTCAACCCACCTAGGGCCTAATCCTCTACCACCCCAGTATCTCCGGGATGGATTTCAAAAATAAAAAAGATTTTATTAATTTCCAAAATTAATACAACACCTTACAACATCACCTTGAAGAGCACCACACTCTTCTACAACACCACTTTTGAGATTACCACAATCTCTCTTGAAGATTACCACAATCTCCAACGGCACCTTGTGAAGATTACCACAATCTTCAACCTTGGAGAACACCAAATTCTTCAATACCTCAAGAGCACCACACTCTTGAAACACCTATCACCTAGATCACCCAAGTGTATTCTTTCCACAAGAATACTCACAAGGATGTCTTGTGTTGAATGATGACAAAAATCAAGATTACAACTCAATAATGAATATTATAATTTGAGTGCAAGTGTAATCAAGAAATAAAGCCTAGACCACAAGATGTGAAAGTGAAATACTTAGGCTATGAATACAACAAGAGTGTTGAATATGAAAGCTTAGAAATTTGCAGATTTCTTGTTGTGTATTTGCTTGTGTTGTTATATCATTTTTGTGTCTTCAAATCATCATCTATTTATAGGAGAGTCTTCACAAACATATGCTCCTCCTTCTTCAATTTTGTCTGCAAAAAAGAAGATCACAAGATGTAGAAATAATGTACAAAATTAAAAAGCAAATCTTGTTGTCAAGGAGTTCAACGGTACAAATTTTGCTATCAAAAGATTACACAGCACGACCGGTCGCTCTATAGAAAATTTCGAACGTTAGAGAGAAAATAGTGCGATCCAGGACAGGTTGCAGGGGGGTCCGACCGGTCAAGGGGGGGTGCGACCGGTCGGAGGGGGGTCCGACCCGTCGGCCTCACCCTTGACCGGTCACCCTCCCCCTTTTTTTCACAGAATTGGTTTCTGTTTTATTTTGTGCGTTCTCCAGGTACCGGTCGACCATTTGCTCCACCGGTCGACCTCCAATTTGAAATGTTGTCCGATTTTTATAAAAAATAAACTTCAAGAAATACTCCAAAAAATTAGTAAAAATATTTTAAATCACTTGGGAGTATTTGGACAACATTTATAAACATAGTAAACCCATTTAAACAAAACCATCAAAAGTGTTGTCCATTTTTATTGAATAATAAACTCTAAGAAATACTCCATGAAATTAGTAAAAATATTTTAAATCTTTTAGGAGTATTTGGACAACATTGTTTTGGTGTAAAAATCAATTAACACAAAATCATCAAAAGTGTTGTCCAATTTTATCGAGTAATAAACTCTAAGAAATACTCCAAAAATTAGTAAAAACATTTTAAATCATTTAGGAGTATTTGGACAACATTTATAGACATTGTTTTGGTATAAAAACTCATTTAAACATAATCATCAAAATCTTGATAAAAATATTTATCTAACAAACTCCCCCTTTTTGATGATTACAAACCAAAACAATTTTAGGAAGTTGATTTTAAAACAAAACAAATTTTCCGGTCTAAAACATCAATCCATTATAAGCAAGATTCATCATAAGTACAAACACACAAGGATAGGAGCAAAGATTTTTCAAAATCATTTTTGCACAAGCTCCCCTTATCAACATGCATAACAAAGATAAGTATAAGCAAACAACTACAAGCTAAAAGCTTGAATTTCTTGAGCTTAAAAGCTCCCCCTGTCACAAAAGCATCATTAGTAAATCATAGAAGTCCATAATACATCACATGGACTAAGTATTATCCATAGCTTTTGACTTTTAAGAGCTCTAGCTTATAGCTTTTCTTGCGAGCTTATTTTTACTTCTTTGAGCGTATAAGCATTTTTCCTGTTTCTCCCCCTTTGGAATCATCAAAAATAATGTTAGCACGATAAAAAATCATATAATTATATCAAAGTGCGCAATTTAATCAATTTATCGAGCATATTGAACATTTAAGATTAAATTCCGAATAAAAGGGAAACAATTGCTCATTTTATTTGTAGAAGCTCATTTGATTGATAAAACATGATCTCTATAAACTTATAAGACTTTTCAAATCAAGAGAATCATGCAGGTGATAAATTTTTCATTGAAATATTTTGTCGAACACTTGGCGTGCGTCGAATAAAACAAGAGAAATATAAATCCTTTGTGATTCGTTTAAGCCAAAAAATTTCATCACCAATTGCAATACGACAATATTCATTCATCAACAATCATCATATACAACATACTAATACAAGAATTTCATCAAAATAGCAAGATATAAGCACATTCTCAAGGGTTCAACCCAATTGAGATTAAAAAGAGAAATTCTTACCATTTAACCGGTAAAGATGAGCAATGATGATGATAATTGAGCCTCATGAAGTCCAAAATATAAAATATATGCAATAAAACAAATTTGAAGTGAAATTTGTGTGCAAAATGTGAAGGGGACGAAAAAAGAACACAAAAGACCAAAATGACTGTGACTGAGAACAGAAACGATTTTAACCAAAAATGTAGCTAAGGCGACGATTGGGGGCATGGGCGGCGGCCGACGGCGTCATGGATGACCTGTCGACCTTGCCCCGATCAGGACTCGATTTTTCATTCTGTTTTCCAAAATCCGAGGTTTGAACCAAAAATCCGATTTTTTGCCATTAAGTTTTAAAAACATGCAAAATGCAATCATAGACCTCATTCAATATGCATTATGCCTAACCGAGCTCGTATTGACGCAAAAGTCTCGGAAGATAGCGGTTTTGTAAAAATGTCCGCTAATTGATCTTGAGATGGTACAAAAGATATCTCAATTTTTCGTTTTGAAACACAATCCCTTAGAAAAATATATCGAATCTCAAATATATATAGTTCGATTATAATGAACCATATTTTGAAAAATTATTATCACCGGACTTGTTATCCCGAAAAAATATGAACGTTTTAAACTTTGGATATACAAGTCATAAGAAGAAGTGCCTTTCAAATATTTGTAAATTTCTTTTAACGGCACTTTAATGAGATTCGTTGGAATAGTTCTAAAATTCGAGCATATAGACATAAGGCATAGAAAATGTCGAGTCTAAAGGAATAAGAAAAGTTAGTGAACATACCTCGAATATGTTTGTCAATCAATATGCCTTCCTCAACCTTTGTCAAACTTTACATTGGTAGCCATAGAGGTTGAGATGATTCTTCCTTCTTCAATGCCTAACTTCTTCAAAGGTACTTTTGTATACTTTGATTGTGAATTACAACCACTTTCTTGGTATTGTTTAACTTGAAGTCCAATGAAGAAATTTTAGCTCCCCCATCATGATCATCTTAAGTTCACCTAGCATCAACTTAGAAAATAACTTGCACAATAATTCATTAGTAGCACCATAAATGATATCATAAATTTGTACAAGTAAACAATCTTGCCCTTTTTTTAAAAAACAAAGAGAGTAGTATAAACTTTACCTCTTGTAAAACCATTTAGCAAAAATAACTAAGCTATCATACCATACACGGGGTACTTGTTTTAAATCATACAAGGCCTTTTATAAAAATCATTTGGCCTAGAAAAAAATTTTAAACCCCGGAGGTTGTTTTATATAGACTTCTTCTTGAATAAAACCATTTAGAAAATTGGATTTAACATCCATTTGGTAAAGCTTGAAATTGTCTTAAAACAAGAATGGGCAAGTAAAATGCAAATAGCTTTTAAATGTGCTACGGGTGCAAATGTTACATCAAAATCAATACCTTGACGATACTTTCGAGCTACTAATCTTGCCTTGGTCAACAAGCTTGTTCCAAAATTCAAAAAATTTCTGCAAAATCTTAATCAAGATATCTTGCACAAGAGCATAGTAATATCGAAAAATAGAGACATAATAACAAGTAATACATACTATGCTTTCAAACAAATCATCAAGAGTTTCATAAAATATTTAAGTTCAAATAAGCTTATAGGAAGCTATATAAGGTCTCTTTTGAAATTTGAAAAATTCAAGAGCATATAGTTGAGACCTCATTTACAAGAAGCATATGAACAAGAGCTTTGACAAAGCAACCAAGAATAATTTTATATGTGTAATAAAATGCATAACTTAAAAAATCAAATGTTTTATCAAAAACAAAATATAATCCTTTACAAATCTTGGATAAAACAAGCTATGTCAAATAATGCCTTTAAAAAAAATCCTCTTAATAGCACTTGTATAAAATACTTTGAAAAACAAGCACGAATGACAAAAATATATCGAGTCTATAGGATGAATACCAATGATGAGCGTACCTCGATAGTTTATGGTCCTCTCTCGAGAAAATAACCATTGATGAAAATATATGTGTCCTACACAATTCTTAAACACGTTTTGCACAAACATAATGATACAAGTGTAGGCTAAGCAATAAGAGATATCATAAAAGTGCTTATGCTATATAAAACCATAAGAGATAATAAAACCACCTTAGTCTATGTAAATGCATAAGAGTTTTTTTCTCTAAAACATCCCAATGTGGGATGGGGGATTAAGGTCACATCCCCAACCTATATATTGATATAACAATTGAGTACATCATTTAGAAACAATCCTAACTGATCTAAACGAGGGAATTCCTATCGATCGATTCTAGCTAATCCCTTAACAAACAAAGCGGGGATTTGGGAGTAAACTCAAAACATATATTGTTTCTACCAAGTAAAGCTAATTTATCGACTACCTTATTTCCTCTCTATATACATGAGTTACAATAACATTGGTGTCTCGGCAGATTATGAATGTTTACAATGCAATCCTTGATGGACCAATGGCACGAGCTTTTTTCTTTTTAAGTTGTGTTACACAAAATTAAAGAGTCTGTTTCAATCCAAAGGTTTTGTATGCCTCTTGTTGCCAATTTTTGTAGTGCTTTGTTCAATGCAACACCTTGACATGTAATGGATTATCACAATCTGAAAGATGCTCCATAAAAGCCCACATTACTTGCCCCCGACTGTCTCTTAACACCCCTCCAATCCCGGTGACTTGGTTAGTAGATCAAAAGCCCCATCTGTGTTCAACTTGAAATATGGATGATGTGGTTTTGCCATACCACCGGTTTTTGCTTAATATTATAGTGCCATCGAGCTTTATCCCAACATTGGTTGCCACTTCAAAGAAGCCCTTCCAATGTTGTCTATGAAACAACTTAGCCTTATCCAAAGAGAAAGAGATGTGAATGAACCGATGTATAATTCTTTGATGATCCGAACTTGGTCTCTTCATGTTTGCTGCTATTTCTTTCCTTCCAAATATACCAAAGAATTAGACAAGGTAAAACAACAGTTATATGTGTAGTGTGTGCAAAAGGTGTTATGTTAAACCAACTAGAAAGAAAGATGTGTATGTGCTCAGTGTGTGGCAGTGGAAACCTCATCCATGCAGCAAAGTATTCCCAAACCTTCTTGACTTGACTATTAAAAAGAAACAGATGAAGTAGATTTTCAGTATTGGGAGACTCAGATAGAGTGTGAGAAGTAGGAATGTTACCAGGACAACATTGGCATTTGGAGGCCAAGGATATACCTCTGGTTTGAATCAAGCAATCCACAGGCAGCCTGTTTAGGACAAGCCTCCACAAGAAAATGGAGATGGATGGTGTGATAAGTTTGTTCCAGAAAAGATGAAAGGGGAATGTAGGTGGTGGTTGAGGGTTTTGAAGCATAGCATAAGCAGAAGCTAAAGTGAACAGGCCATTAGAAGAATATTTCCAAATCATTATGTCTGAATCATTAGCAGAGATTGGAATTTGACTGATCTTGTGAGTCCATTCATGGCCAATCACTCTATTAAGGAGCTCACAATTCCATTGATAATCATTCCAAAAGAAATTCACAGGAACATTATTTAAACCAGGGAATGTATCGTATCAATATCATCAATCGTAGGGTGGGGCTGTGCCAATTATCATACCGAAACTGATGTTACCTTTACCAAGTGTCCAAACAAAGTGTGTGCTTGCATGAAGCTTCTATTTTTACACATTCTTTTCCATATCAAACTGTCACTCAAAGAAAAAGAAGCGAATCACAGGCATACCTCCTACATATTTAGCATGCATAAACTTGGCCCACAAAGAGTTAAAGTCTAAATCTCCACCAAATCTTCATAGAGAATGCAGAGATAACATCATGAATATTTCTCAACCCCAAACCACCTTGAGAAATAGGAGAACACACTTTTTCCATGCAATCCAATGAATTTTTTTCTCGAGAATCGATTGAGTTCCAAAAAAATCTGCCATTATTTGTTCTAGTTTGTGTACAATGTACTTGGGGGTTTAATCACTTGCACAAGATGTAAGAACATAGAGTTAAGAGTGCTTTTGATTAACATAAGCCTGCCCCCAAAAGAAAGCACTTTACCAGACCAACCACCACTTTGTATTGCATTTTAAGAAGAAGGCTAAGAAATAAAAGACCCTTTTTGTGACCCTTATATAAAGGTGCTCCCAAGTAAGTGATAGGCAATTCATGGTGCTGAAAATGAGTGTGTTGTGCAATTCTATCAATTCTAGACTCGAGGCATGTTTGCACCTACAATAAAAGCACTTTTTGTTTATTCGAGCTTGTCGGATATATCACAATACTTATCCAAAAAATTGATCAGTGGAAAGGGCTTGATCGAGTCATTAGAGAAAACCATAACATCATCGGATATGCAAGATGAGATATGGGAATGCCTCCCGAGTTTTATAATACGAGAAAATTGTGAATTTTGAACAAATGTTCCAATCCTCTGTAGGCAATCGGAAGAATGAACAGAGATGGAGATAGAGGGTCCCCTTGCCTCAGCCCCTTATGAGATTTGAAAAAACCGCAAGAATGCCCATTTATTAACACATAAAACCAGCAGTTATTAATGGCATTCTCAATCAGAGAAATCCATTTCATAGGAAAACCCATTTTAGCTAACATGACTCTTAAAAAAGACCATTGCACTTTGTCATAAGCCTTAGCCATATCCAACTTAAAAGCAACATTTCTTGGCTCAGTTTTAATATTAATAGTATGGATAAGCTCTTGAGCAAGCAAAATGTTATCACTTATCAGTCTATCTTTGACAAAACCGCTTTGACTAGGAGAAATCAGCATAGGAAAAATATGAGACAGCCTAGTATTAAGAATTTTCGTGATGATTTTGTTAGTGACATTGCACAGGCTAATTGGCCTATAATCAGTCCAAAAAGAGGGATTGACTTTCTTGGGAATAAGAACAACAGTGGCAGATGTGTAACTTTTAGGTAAACAATGCCCAGCAAAGAATTCAGCCACAACAGAAATAACATCACATTTCACAATACTCCAGCAATTTTGAAAGAAATGTGCAGAAAAGCCATCTGGGCCAGCTGCACTATAAGGGCTAAGGTCAAAAACAGCTTTCTGAACCTCATCTTCATCAGGGGGATTACATAACTGAATCAGATCAATAGAATTGGGGATAGTAGGAATGGGGAAGTCACAGTCAAACTCATGACAAATGGTGTCATTAGCCATGTAATCAGTGAAAAACTGAATGCAAGATCTTTGAATATCAACATCAGAAGTAAAAGTATTGCCACCTTCAGTAATAGAATGGATCCTAGACCTAACCCTTTTCTGTTTGACCAAGTTATGGAAATATTTAGTGTTTCTATCACCCTCAATAATCCATTTACAAGAGGATTTTTTATGCCAAAAGTCCTCCTCAATCCTTGTAGCAAGAACAAGCTTGGCTTTAACATGATTAAGAGCAGCAAGAAGATTAGGGGATGGATTGGAATCATACTCTTTTTCAGCAGCAGCAACTTTGCTATGAGCTTCAGACAATTTATCAAAGATATTGCCAAAAACATTTTTATTCCACCAGATAAGCTTGTTTTTAACTCTTTGCAGCTTGCAATGAAGATTCAGAAAACCATTAAGACCAGTAGGAGCAGTCCAAACATTACTCACAGTGTCAAGGAAAGTATGATGTCTAGTCCACATGTTCATGTATCTAAAAGTCACAGGAGGTTTATTAACAGACAAATAAACATGACAAAATAAAGGAGCATGATCAGAGTTAGCTCTAGGAAGATGATTGACAGCAGATTTAGGGAAATTATCAGCCCAAGTGTGATTAATAAAGATTCTATCAAGCCTTTCCTGAAGGCCACTTCTAGTCCAAGTGTGCATATTGTCACCCTCATATCCTATGTCTATAAGACCACTATCACTAACCATTTGACCAAACTCCTCCATGTCAAGATGCCTATCAGTGTTACTCCCAATCCTCTCATCCTCAGTGAGAAAGCAGTTGAAATATCCCCCTACCAGCCAAGGTTTGTGATCAAAAAGATTAGAGACAGCTCTTAATTCATCCCAAAGAGTCCTCCTCTCAATCCTGGTGCTCTTAGCATAAACAAAGGATGCAATGAATTTAGAAGGAAAAACAGTAGAAGAGCACTCAACATCAATAATTTGATCACTGTCTCTAAGAATAGAACCAGAGAAACTGTGATCCCAAAAAACCCAAATTTTATTGGTAGCATTAGCAATTCCATTTTGGAAACCAAGTTTATTACAATAAGAAGGAAAGTTAACTCTAGTCATAGGTTCCATAATGGCCAAAATCTGAATTTTATGAGTTCTACAAAGAAATCTGACATGATTGATTGTGGGAGCATTATGGATACCCCTCACATTCCACACCAAGATTTTCAAACTCATAATTTCTTTTTTGGTTTATTCCTGATTGGCCTTTGAGGCTTATCAGGTCCTTTTTTGGAGGAAGGTGGAGAAGCTGAGATAGCTCTTTTGTGTAGGGCTATTTGCTTCAAACTGTGTTGATCCTCTTGAATGAGGTCATTTATAACAGGAGATCTGGAACTTCCCTTAACTCTGGTTAAGAATCCTTGTTCCTGCTCCTGAGTGTTTCTTTGAAGCATAGAGAAAGAGTTGGATAGAGGGACTACCTCTATTTCCTCAATCATGGGTTGTTTTCCAGCCCTTATTCTTCTGGCTTCCTGTGAAGAGGGCCCCTGAGGATCAGGGGTGGTGCTGTTTGATTGAGATTTCAAAGTGACTGGGGAAACCTGAAGTTCAGGGGGGGGTGTTGTTTGATTGAGATTTCAAATTGACAGGGGAAACCTCAGTGTTAGGATGACTGATCTTAGTAGCAACAATGGTTTTTGATGATTGTTTAGATGAAGAGGGATGGTTATGTGGTGAGGTAGGGGCATCTGTAATGGTTTCCTCAGGTTTTGAGGATGGGTCATGTGCAGGTTGTGTTGGTTTTACAGGTCTCGGAGCATTTCCCACAATATAGCATTGTGAGAGCTCATGACCTATATGTGAACATCCTGTACAGAACTTGGGAAATGATTCATACACAATGTTTTGTTCCCTAAGTTCTTCACCTATTTGCAGGAAAACAGATTCCTTTTTAGGAGCAGTTAAATCCAGTCCTATACATATTCTAGCTAGAGAAAACTTAGAGCAAGTAGCAGTGCCCTTATCCAATTGAATCGGCTGACCAATGAGATTAGCAATACTAAACAGAGCATTTTTATCAAAAAAATGGATAGGAAGTCCAGGCAACTTAATCCAAACAGGAACAATTGGGGATTCCTTTTTAACAGAGAAATTAGGGCTCCATTTAAACAATCTCATAGGCATAGAGTTTATGAACCAAACAGGTTTCATCCATACACGAGATAAATCTGATTCATTTTGAAAGTGTAACAGAATATGCCTCAGATTGAGAATTCGAATATTCACATCACCATACAGTTTCAGATTATCAATAAATTTTCGTATCTCTTTAACACCAGGGATGCCATGAGAGAACTTACCTACTAAAGCAAATTCCCATTTCTTCGCTAATGATTCAGATTCAGAACTTGAAAATTTAAGGATTTCTTTGTTTTCATGTGTGATAACAGAGCCCAGCGGGGTTGGGTGATCGAAGAGAATCGAATTATCGGATTTTGTGTTGTGTTTGGCTAGTACTTCAGTGAACGATGGAACGGGTATCGGATTTGGTACTGTTGTATTGCCATCCGTTGGATTGCAATCCGAGTTTTTTTGGTTATGATTGTAATGGAAATTGGTATAATTCGGTGTAGAAGGAGCGGATTTCGATATCATGGGTGGAAATTCCTCCAAATTCAGTAGTGTCGATTTATCCATCGTAGTGCCTGTGGATTGATCTTTCAAATCCATCGGTAAACCCTAGCACTAGAAAACCAGAAGTTGTTAGAAAAGATATGATTGAGAGTAAAGCAAAGAATTAGAATAACAGAAAATGAATGAGTTGCCGTGAGATCGAAGGTATAGTCAAGAGAAGGTTTAAGCTCCATGGCTGCACAGTTGAGAGAATCCAGAGTAGTAGTTAAACATGAAGTAGTGTTTAAAAATGGGGATATACAAGATCTCCTTTTTCAAAATATTTAATAACACAAATATATATTGAAGACCTTAATATTAAGAAATATTTGAAAACTCCTTTTACAATTAAGGCACAAAAAAAACATGCATAACAAAATAAAATGCATATTTGAATGAGGAGATACGGTTTACCAATTACGCCATTTCCATGGGTTGTGTCGTTCCCATTGTTGATGATATCTTCTCCTTTGAAAATCATCTTGTTGATGATAGCTTCTCCAATTGCTCCATTTCCAAGGATTGTGTTCTTCCCATTGTTGATAGTGTCTTTCTCTTGGAAATTTATTTTGATGTTGTCTTCTCCTTTGATCAAATGGAATGGTCATTTGATGTCTTCTTGGCGGTATGTATTTTCCTCAATTATTATTCCGTCGGGTACCTAATATGACATTATTTTGTGGTACCCTCAAGTGTTTGGGTCCTTTGGAATTAGCTTTGAGACTTTTAGGTCTCCAATAATAATTAGAGCTATTTCTAGCCTGACAAGTATTAACCGTGTGACCCGTTTTACCACAATAAAAACAAGTAGTAATTTTGGGAGCATAATGACCAACATGCATAGAGACTTGATTTCTTTTCACATAATTAACAACACTAGGCTTATGATCAAGTCCTTGTTTCAATTTATCACAACTATGAACATCAATAATATCGGTCATTTTATCGGTACTCAAGTTGGATTTTGATAAATCATTTTTCATGCAATTAATATCCTCAACAAGAGTACTATTTTCTTTTTCAAGGTTTCTAACCTTGTCAAGTGTGGTGGTGTGATCACATGAGAGTGATTCATAAGAGGAAAATAAATTATCCTTATCAATTTTCAAAATATTGAATTCCTTTTTCAAATTTTTGTATTTAACAAGTAAGCTTTGGAATTCATTTTGAAGTTCATCAAAATCATTTTGCAAATCGCTATAATCATTTTGTAATTCATTATCATAAGAAGTGGAGGGTTTTGAACTTACCTCGTTTTCTTCTTCGAAGCCCATAAGACATCGTTCGTTTTCATCAACGACGGAAGTTATAGGAAGCTCATCCCATGTTGGGTTTGTATCTATTTGAGAAGTAGATGCTTTTGAGTGGCTCCTTTCATTTGAATATACTTCTTCTAATTTTCTCCATACTTCATGTGCCGATTTAATTCCTACAATATGATTATATTCCAAAATGGTAAGTGAACAATACAAAATATTAAGAGCTTTACCATTTAAGAAGATGATTTTCTTTTCTTTATCATTGAGCTCTTTGAGGCCTTTGTGTGGTGTGTCCATCATTGGAATGGATTCTTCATTTACGACCGTGTTCCAAATATCGAACCCGCAACCTCGTAGATAGCATTCCATTCTTTCTTTCCAAAATGTGAAATTTTTGGAATCGAATAGTGGTGGCTTGGTGGTGGAGGCGCCGGTGAGGTAGACTTCATTCGTAGCCGGTGATCGTTTGTCTTTACTCGCGATGTGGAACGAGCTTGCCAAAGAGTTTGGCTTTGATACCACTTGTAAGTCCAAACGGCTACGATAATCTAGAGGGGGGGTGAATAGATTATCTCCATCTTTTCGATTTCGCCCTCTTTTTCGAATCAATTACGCCAAGGCAATAATAAAGGTGCAGAATGTAAACAACACGCGTCAATTTATAGAGGTTCAACCCACCTAGGGCCTAATCCTCTACCACCCCAGTATCTCCGGGATGGATTTTAAAAAGAAAAAAGATTTTATTAATTTTCAAAATTAATACAACACCTTACAACATCACCTTGAAGAGCACCACACTCTTCTACAACACCACCTTTGAGATTACCACAATCTCTCTTGAAGATTACCACAATCTCCAACGGCACCTTGTGAAGATTACCACAATCTTCAACCTTGAAGAACACCAAATTCTTCAATACCTCAAGAGCACCACACTCTTGAAACACCTATCACCTAGATCACCCAAGTGTATTCTTTCCACAAGAATACTCACAAGGACGCCTTGTGTTGAATGATGACAAAAATCAAGATTACAACTCAATAATGAATATTATAATTTGAGTGCAAGTGTAATCAAGAAATAAAGCCTAGACCTCAAGATGTGAAAGTGAAATACTTAGGCTATAAATACAACAAGAGTGTTGAATATGAAAGCTTGGAAATTTGCAGATTTCTTGTTGTGTATTTTCTTGTGTTGTTATATCATTTTTGTGTCTTCAAATCTTCCTCTATTTATAGGAGAGTCTTCACAAACATAGGCTCCTCCTTCTTCAATTTTGTCTGCAAAAAAGAAGATCACAAGATGTAGAAATAATGTACAAAATTGAAAAGCAAATCTTGCTGTCAAGGAGTTCAACGGCACAAATTTTGTTGTCAAAAGATTACACACCGCGACTGGTCGCTCTATAGAAACTTTCGGACGTTAGAGAGGAAATAGTACGATCCAGGACAGGTTGCAGGGGGGTCCGATCGGTCAAGGGGGGGTGCGACCGGTCGAAAGGGTGTCCGACCGGTCGACCTCACCCTTGACCGGTCACCCTCCCCCTTTTCTTCACAGAATTGGTTTTTGTTTCATTTTGTGCGTTCTCCAGGTACCAGTCGACCATTTGCTCGACCGGTCGACCTCCAATTTGAAATGTTGTCCGATTTTTATCAAAAATAAACTTCAAGAAATACTCCAAAAAATTAGTAAAAATATTTTAAATCACTTGGGAGTATTTGGACAACATTTATAAACATAGTAAACTCATTTAGACAAAACCATCAAAAGTGTTGTCCATTTTTATCGAATAATAAACTCTAAGAAGTACTCCATGAAATTAGTAAAAACATTTTAAATCTTTTAGGAGTATTTGGACAACATTGTTTTGGTGTAAAAACCAATTAACACAAAATCATCAAAAGTATTGTCCAATTTTATCGAGTAATAAACTCTAAGAAATACTCCAAAAATTAGTAAAAACATTTTAAATCATTTAGGAGTATTTGGACAACATTTATAAACATTGTTTTGGTATAAAAACTCATTTAAACATAATCATCAAAATATTAATAAAAACATTTATCTAACATATATCAATTTCTTCCTTTGCTTTCTCAGACATCATGTTTATATATTTAGGGGTGGCAAGTTTGGTTCTTGATATTAATTTCTTCCTTTGTTTTTTCTATTGTCATCTTATATTTCTAAGGATGACACTAAGTTTGGATTTAATCCAAACCCCCTCCAGACTTGATCCATTTAGATTGGGTTTATCAGTAAAAATGGGGTTGAGCAGACTTGGCCTCTTTTCATACCCAATCCGTTGTTTTAAAAGGAATATAATATTGATATGCATAGAACTAAAATTTCTTAAATACCCTCGCCTATTAGACAAAATGGCTGGAAGAAGCTAAGATCCACGAGTTTTTGGAGTTCGGGGCACGACCCGACGTGAGGTGACGTTTTGGGTTGCCTAAATGACCCGACCCAGTAGAAGAAGTCAGACTCGGTCAGGTGGACCAATGCGAGGTCGACACGTGGAGCTAGGTCATACGGCTTCGTACGACCTCGTACGGCCTAGGGATTCGATACCTATAAATACCCCACTCCTCCCAGTGCTATAGGTATCGCATTTTTTTATATTCACCTCGCTCTTTAGTTTATTAGCGACCTTACACTTGTAACTGACTTAAGCATCGGAGGGTCTTAGTTCATCCCGGCTAGCCTAACGTTTATCTATTTTACAAGATCCGAATCGAAAGTACCTAAGCTCGAGATGAACCAACCCAAATCGAAGTACATCTGATTTATTCACCCAAATAAGTTGGCGCCGTCTGTGGGAAACTTTTGGTCAAACTGAATGTGGGACGAAACTCTAGTAAAAACAAAGAGAATACCACCTTGTGGACTAAATATGAAAGATACACCAATAAGGATGAAGGAGACAGCACCCCGGAGAGGATCCCCATCATTGCAAATCCAAGAGCAACACCAAAAGGATGCTGAAAATCCTATAATCAACATGCGCACGAGTGATTTTGAAAAAATGTTAGAAAGGATGTTGAACAATAGGGAAAGGAAAGGCAAAGCTCCCATGGCTTCTCCCCCGAGGGAGGTGCCTATGGACAAGGAGGCCACATTGACTGGAGCAAATAAGAAATTGGAGGATATGGGGGAGGTAGCTAGTCGATTAGCACCACGATCGAAGCAGCATGAGGGGAGGCAAGGCGAGCCCCCTAAGGTGGCAGACACAAACGAACTTAGTGAGCAAATCGGATAAGCTACACGGAAGTCAGACCATTTAAAGAGAAGAGGGGCGGTCACATCTACTCTGCAAAAGAGAGAATCCTCTTTCTCCCCAGAAATGTTGTCAAAAATCGTTACTACGAGCTTCAAGATTCTAGATCTTTCTAAGTGTGATAGGAACAAGGATCCATAAGAACATCTGACTGCATTTGATCATGTGATGTAACTATATGGACAGTCGGATGCCATGAATGCTAGGATTTTTATTACCACGCTGAAGGGAAAAGCGCATGAATGGTTCACGGGGTTGCCTATGGGAACCGTTGTCATACGAGCAGTTGGCAAGGAAGTTCTTATATCAGTTTGCTAGCCAAAAGCGAGCTCGAAGATCGACGACCCATCTTTTCACCATTAGATGAGCGGAAGGCGAACCACTTCGAGATTTTCTCAATAGGTTTAATGACGAAGCCCTCGAAGTGCAGGAAATGAGGATTGATATGATGACAAAAATATTGGTGCATGGGTTAAAAAAAGAAGCATTGGCTTCAGCCTTAGCTCGTGATCCTCCAGCAGATAAGGAAGAATTGATGGGGACGACCCAATGATACATTCAAGAGAGGAGATGAATGAGTTAAAGGATCACGAGTGGTCAGTAGCAAGTCAGGAGGTGCATGTAAGAAGGGATCCTAGAGAAAGACCTCGTTTTAAGTCTGAAAAAGACCATGAGCAAGGTCGAGATTAGGATTGGCAGCGACCCGCATGATTTAGCAAATACACACTGCTAAATACCCCCCGAGTGCATGCCTTAATGTCGATTAAGGGAAAGAACATATTGAGATGGCCAAAAAAGATGAGGGCCACGCCGGGTAGGAGAGATAACATAATATATTATCATTTCCATAAAGATCATGGCCATGACACAGAAGAATGCTTCCAATTGAAGGACGAAATAGAAAGGCTCATCCAACAAGGGGTACTTAAAAAGTTTTGTGAGAATGAAAGGAAGTGACACTGAGGAGAGAAGGCAGGGAAAGGAGGCAAGGCCAGGTTCACCCCAAGACATAAGTCACGAGGAAGGTCGGAAGCTCACTTCTCGATAAGGGACAGAGTGGATCAGCATCGTGAGTGATCTGAGGTGAGGCGAGACCGATAAGACAAAATTTTACCACGGAGAGGTGTGATACATATGATTGCAGGAGGCCCGAGTGGGGGGGATTCTCAAAGTGTGAGGAGAAAAAGTATGCGAATCCTAGCTCATACTCCTAAGCGGTCTCTGGACATTTTGAACATCCAAGAAGCAAACCCTATTACTTTTGACAAGCGTGACCTGGTGGGAATGGAAACAGGTCAAAATGATCCCATGGTAATAACAATGGATATTGCAGACTTCGCAGTACAGAAGACCTTGATAGATAATGGGAGCTCGGTGGATGTGATCTTTATACAGGTCCTAAGGAAAATGGAGTTAGATGTAGCGACGCTTGAACCCGTGGATACACCCTTGACAGGGTTCGGAGGAAGCAAAGTGATCCTGCTAGGTACTATTGACCTCCCAACCTCGCTAGGAACTTCCCCATGCCAAAAGATGGTTATGATTAAATATTTAGTGGTCGACGCTCCATTCGCGTACAATGTTATTCTGGGAGGCCAGGTTTAAATCGGTTCAAGCCATTGTGTCCACATATCATTTGAAGATGAAATTCCCAACTTCGAGTGGGATCGGGAGGTGTGTGGGGACCAAAAAAGTGCAAGGGATTGCTATAACATGTCATTGAAGAAAAAGAAAGGGGAAAGGGAGATTATAGCTATTAAGCAGATTGAGCAAGAGGATGAGGCAGGGATGAGCAATAAGGAGAAGGAAAAACATAAGAAGGCTCGAGTGATGGAGTATAGAATCGAGCCCACTGAGCAATATAAAGTAGTGGAGTTAGATCCAAACGACTTGGCGAAATTGACCCGGATTGGCTCCCAGATGGATCCTAACCTCGAGCTCCTAACCATCCAATTCTTGAAAGAGAATGTGGATATTTTTGCATGGAAGCCGTCAGATTTTAAAGGCATTAGCCCAGAGGTCGTAGTGCATCACTTGAATGTCGACCCCGAGGTAAAGCCTGTTAAGCAGAAGAAGCAAAGTTTTGGTGGAGAAAGGAACATGATCATTGAAAGCTAAGTGAATAAGCTTCTCAAAGTTGGGCATGTTGTCGAGATCCAGTTCACGCAGTGGCTATCTAACGTTGTAATTGTCATAAAAACAACTGAGAAGTGGATGATGTGAACAGACTTTACCGATTTGAATAAAGCATATCCGAAAGACCCATACCCATTACCTCGCATTGATCTCTTAGTGGACTCTACGGTGGGGTGCGCTATATTAAGTATGATGGATGCTTATCAGGGGTATCATCAAATATTTATGGCAGAAGAGGACCAGGACAAGACCTCATTTGTCACTGATAATGGGATGTATTGCTATGTAGTGATGCCTTTTGGCCTTAAGAATGCGGGAGCAACGTACCAATTCTTGGTTGACCTTATGTTCAAAAGTGAGATCGGGAGAACCATGGAGGTTTATGTAGATGATATGCTGGTCAAAAGTGAGAAGCAAGAAGATCACTTGAAACATTTGAAGAGAGCTTTCAATATCATGCGAACTTATGGAATGAAGTTAAATCCAACGAAGTGCACTTTTGGGGTGCGAGGTGGAAAATTCCTCAGGTTCATGGTAAATGAGAGGGGGATTGAAGCAAACTCGGAGAAAATTAAAGCGATACTGGAGATGACCTCTCCAAGGACCGTGAACGAGGTGTAGCAGCTCACGGGGAAGCTAGCCTCACTGAATAGGTTCATTTTGAGGTCAGCTGACCGAAACTTACCTTTCTTTGCTACTTTCAAAAATATGAAAAATTTTAAATGGACAGAAGAATATGAAAATGCGTTTGATGAATTAAAAGCATATTTAAGTTCACCACCACTATTGTCAAAGCCTGAAAAAGGCAGGCCACTTTTCTTATACTTAGCTATTTCTAAGCGAGCCGTAAGTTCGGTTTTAGTCAAGGAAGAGGGTGGAATGCATAGGCCGGTTTATTATATAAGTAAAATGTTGCAAGGGGCATAAGAGAGGTACTTGGAAATTGAGAAGTTGGCATTGGCCTTGGTAGTAGCAGCAAGAAAGCTACGACCTTACTTTCAGTCCCACCAAATCATTGTTCTAACAAATCAACCTTTGAGGCAAATTTTAGGAAGGCCGGAGTTTTCAGGGTGTTTAGTTAAGTGGGCAGTGGAGTTGGGAGAATTTGATATCAAGTATCAATGTAAGTTTGCGATTAAAGCTCAGATTCTAGCAGACTTTGTTAGCGAGGCTACAATAGAGGAACCAAATGCGACCCGGCGAAGTGTCTTGCTTTTACACATGGATGGTTAAATCGGTGGCGATTGAAGGTGGAGCTGAATTTTATTACAAGGACATGATTCTTTTGAAGTAGAAATAGCGTTAAAACTGGACTTCGAGGTTACAAATAATAAGGCCGAATACGAAGCCTTAATTGCGGGTATGAAGTTAGCACACAAGTGAAATGTGAGAAAGTTTGTGGCTTATACCGATTCTCAGTTAGTGCTGATGCAGATGGAGGGTTCGTTCGAAGCCAAAGATAAATCTATGTCTTAGTACTTGAGTAGGGCTAAACAATTAGTAGAAAACGTTGAAGATTTTCAGCTACAACAGATTCCTAGAGAAGAGAATGATAGAGCAGATGCATTAGTAGGATTCGCTAATGTTGTCTCAGGAGCGAGCTCGAGAAAGGTGGTAGTATTGGTAGCGAAGCACTCTGAGGTGAGTTCAGGAAGCGAACCTCTTAATCAATTCTCGAAGGAGACCCTGATTCTTCATGTGGGAATTCGGGTAAATTGGATTGAGGGGATTAAGGAATTTCTTAAACATGAACATTGCTAACGGATCCGGGCGTGGCGAGGAGAATACAAACTAGGGCGTCTAGGTTCCAAATGATAGGAAAAGATGTGTATAAGAGGTCATGTGGAGAGCTCCTATTGAAATGTTTGTTGCTTGAAAATGCGCAGTATGTGATGAGATAGATTCATGAAGGAAACTGCGAAAATCATTAGGGAGGTCACTCGCTAGCTCAAAAAATCCTAAGGCAAGGATATTTTTGGCCTACAGTGATGAAGGATGTTGTTGAGTTCGCTAAAAAGTGTGACAAATATGAAATATCAATTTCATGCTAACTTAACCCATCAGCCAGCAGTACCATTGGAAACAATTCCTATCGCATGCCCGTTCGACCAATGAGGGATTGATATACTGGGTCCTTTCCCCGTGGCAAGGGCGCAAAATAAATTTGTGATAGTGGCGGTGGAGTATTTCACGAAGTGGGTCGAGGCTGAAGCAGTGGCAAGAATAAAAGAGCAGGAAGTCATAGACTTTGCCTGCAAAAATATCTGTAGCAAATTTGGATTTCCTAGGACCTTAATTTCAGATAATGGAACACAATTCCAGGGAAAGAAAATTTGAGCGTGGTGCGAGGAGGTGAAAATTTGGCAAAATTTCACCGCAGTTGGAAACTCACAGGCTAATGGACAAACCGAGGTGGCCAATAGGATAATACTACAGCACATGAAAGCTAGGCTAGGTGCAGTAAATACATATTGGGTGGAGGAACTCCCAAGGGTCCTTTGGGCTTATAGAACTACTCCAAGAACCTCTACGGGGGAGACCCCATTTGGTTTAATGTATGGATCAGAGGTAGTAATCCTAATGGAAATTGGGGAGGCATCTACAAGGTAGCTCATTACGATCCCGCACATAATGAAGAAGCTTGGAAGTTAGACTTAGAAATGATCGAGGAAAAGAGGGATAGAGCCTTAGTTCAAATTCAAGCAGCTAAAGGGAAGATGCGAGCAGCTTATGATAAGAGAGTGCATGAAAGAAATTTTCAAGTAGAAGACCTAGTGCTGAAAAAATTGAAGTATCTAAGCATGTGGGAAAGCTGGAGGCGAACTGGGAGGGTCCTTTCAAGGTGATAAAGATCCTCAAGAGAGGAACATATCGTTTGGAAAGCATGGATGGAAAAGAGCTTCACAGGCCATGGAATATCCACAACTTATGCAAGTTTTATACTTAGGTGAATTACTTGTAATCAATGGCTTGTTTATGAAATTATTGGGAGGGAAACTATCCCCCTTGTTTTCTGAGATAATGATTATCATGTTACGCAATAAAAAGCGACCTCACGAGGTCAGCTCAAATTAAACACCAAAAAGTGATCTGAAAAAGATCACGACAAGAAAGAAGCGACTCTGCGAGGTCAGCTCCAATTAAATGCCAAAAAGCAATCTGAAAAAGATCGCGGCAAGAAAGAAACGACCCTGCGAGGTAAGCTCCAATTAAATGCCAAAAACCGGTCTGGAAAAGATCGTGGCAAGAAAGAAGCGACCCTACGAGGCCAGCTCTAATAAAACATCATAAAACGATCTGAGAAAGATCGTGGCCAGAAAGAAACGACCCTGTGAGGTCAGCTCCAATTAAACGCCAAAAAGCAATCTGAAAAAGATCGCGGAAGAAAGAAGCGACCCTGCGAGGCCAGCTCTAATTAAATGCTAAAAAGTGATCTGGAAAAGACCGGGGCTAGAAAGAAGCAACCTTGCGAGATCAGCTCCAATTAAATGACAAAAAGCGACCTCACGAGGTCAGCTCCAATTAAATGACAAGAAGCGACCTCACGAGGTCAGCCACTATAGTATTAGAAATAATAATAGAGTTACAAGACAAAAACGATTTTCGAGGCAAGAGACTTGTAATAAAAGTGTGGGTACAACATCATAAACCTCCAAAATGATTGTGCGTTGTAAATATAGCTTTACAAAATGAAGCTAAGTGCTTTACCTGGAGCATGAAGTTCATTTACAAAAAGGAAGAGGTAAAAATTAAGATTCTTCATCCTCATCTTCATCTTCGACTTCAGCAGCAGCAGGGGGCGGATGTTCAGTGGAGGCGAGGTGTGAACACATTAGATCAGTCCATTCATCCATTTCGTCACCTCCTCCATGTCGCGAACAACATCGAGGCATTTCTCCTTGGCAGCTTCACCCTCATCGGCCTTCTCTAAGTCGTCTGTACGGAAGCAATCTTATGAAGTGATATAGCAAAGAGGTTGACTTACATAAAATTTATCATAAGCTATCAATTCCTCCAAGCGAGTGAAATCGAAGGGCATCAAAGTGAACTGGTCGGGGCCGAGGAGAGTGTACTTGTAAAGCTCAAAAGAATCCTCTTCAGCATGTGTGTCGAGGACGCTGCTTCGCCCGTTAATCAGCTAATTCGTGACCGTGCAAAGCAATGAGGCATTAAAAGTGGAGGATATCTCTAGAGGAGTCCTCTGCCTCTCCATGGTACGCATTTCAGAAAGATGCTTCTCGAAAATTTGGAGCCATTGGAGTTGCCTCTCCATCTCAGGATTGCTTCAAGTTTCATCGTCAAGCTCGACTTGGGGCTGCTTGCTAGATGATTCTACAGCCGGACCGAAGCGAAGTTTCTTGTTAGATGGCTCCTCGCGAGCCTCGCGATCCTTGCTTCCATAGTCCATACTACGCGACTTATGGGACTTGTCTTTTTGGGATTTCTCCTTGTGAGATTTGCCTCGCGAGCTAGAGTCCTTGTTTATATCATGGCCCCAGAAACGGTAGAGGGGCGCTGAGGAGTAGAGCGAGCCGAAGTTGGGCGAGCGGCTCTAAGATTGTTAGTAGAGTCAGAGGGCACCTCGATCGGATCAGCAAGGTGAGGATGCTCTGAGGCCGTAGGAGCGTTGCCTGATCCCGAGGCAGCATGAACACCAGTGGAATTCGGGACAGGAGGGGGTCGCTCCTTCCGACGAGCCAATAAGGCATCCTTCTGTTCTTTCAGTTGTTTCGCTAACAGCGAGGCTTTGACAAATATCTCTGAAAAAGAGAAGAAAAATGATAAGCATGATAAAAAATATCAGCATTTCAAGTAAAAGAGTTAAATGTTACCCAAAGTTAAGGAAGCTGGCTTCGGAGTGGGGATAAGGTTTGCGAGAGAGAGAACCTCTTCGGTTAAGAGCTTTTCCAACAAAAACCAACTCGTGCATAATTCATCATATATGAAGTCATCATCCCAGGTGACCGAGGCGAGGTCACGAGGGTAAGGACGAGTGACCCTCCACTCAAAAGGAACCTCCTAAGGAGTCTCTACGGGGGCTCGGATATAAATAAATATTTCCTTCCAGGGCCATACAGAATAAAGAAGGTGATGGAGGAGTTTACGATTAGGTTGGGGGGAGAGATAAAAGAAACCCTTCTCTCTAGTAGTCGAGGAGGAATTAATCGAATAAAGGGCCTAAAAATGTGAAAACAATGCCGCCACCTCAAAATACTTCATTAAGATCGCGTAACTTAGAATATGACGGTACGCGTTCGGAACGAGCTAGGCGGGGCACACTCCTAAACTCTTCAAAATATTTACAATAGGGCGAGCAAGGGAAACTGTAAGCCCGCTTCGAGGCTAGGAAGGTGGAATGACATACATCGAGGAGGGGGTTTATCTATACGGTCATTCCTCCCCGGAATAATTATTTGAAAATTACTAGGAATAAATAATCATTCCCTAATTTCAGCTACCTGAGACCTATTTACGATGGAACAAAGTAAGGCCCAAGGGGCTGTGAAATCTAAATCAGGGTCTCCAAACGTATCCTCCTCAGATTCCTCATTAGGGTTTAAATCGAGGATAGGGTTCTCTAGGGGAGGCACGACCCTAATTGGGCTGACATTTAAAATACGAGCCCCATAAAGAGGTTCAGGATCAGAGCTAGATTCCGAGCTGGAACCTGAGCTCGAACTCGAACCACTCGAGCTCGAGCCCTTAGAACCTAGGGTACGGTCGGAAGGCATAACAAGAAGAAGAAAGAAAAATAAATGAAATTAAAATATTACACGAAACGAAGCTAAGGGCTACCTCGAAATGGGAGATCTGACTAAAAATGCGAAGAACCTTTAACTGAAGAAGAACCTCTGAGCTCGCAGCGAACTGGCAAGTATTTTCACTGCACCTGGTGAAAAGTAAAAAATGACAACTCAAAGGCCCATATATATAACTAAAATGCCTTAGTAATTAATACTAAAGTAACTGCGAGAGTAATGATATGCACATAACTAAAATTACTTAAATACCTTCGCCTATTAGACAAAATGGCTGGAAGAAGCTAAGATCCACGAGTTTTTGGAGTTTGGGTTGCGACCCGACCCGAGGTGACAGTTTGGGTCGCCTAAATGACCCGACCCAGTAGAAGAAGTCAGACACGGACAGGTGGACCAATGCGAGGTCGACACGTGGAGCTAGGTCGTACGGCTTCGTACGACCTGGGGATTCAACACCTATAAATATCCTACTGTTCCCAGTGCTACAGGTATCACATTTATTGTTATTCACCTCGCTCTTTAGTTTATTAGCGACCTTATACTTGTAATTGACTTAAGCACCTAGACATTTATCTCTTTTACAGGACCCGAACCTAAAGTACCTAGACTCGAGACGAACCGACCCGAATCGAAGTACATCTTATTTATTCACCCAAATCAAATATACATATATTTTATGAGTATTTCATATTAAGAAATATATTTTCTAAAAATTCTTCATAGTATTTTTTAAAATATAAATATAATTTTGATATTCTTTAAACTATAAAACATATTTAATAAGTCTAACGAGTTTACTCATCCGGTTTGGGTCTGGATCATGGGTTTGGGTCTTAAAAAGTTTCAGTAGGCCGAATCTCAAGTACAAAGTAGACTCAATCTATTGTTACTCCTAGAATCATAGATATTATAATATCTATAGGCTTATATAATATAATTTTGGGAAATTTGATAAATTGTCCCTCCACTTAGAGATATTAATGAAAAATACCCCCAAAGTATTAAAATTTAATTTATACCCTTACACTCCTATTGCCTACCTCACTGCCCACCTAATTATGTTAGAATAAAAAAACGAATTCGCAATTACAACACATTCTCATTCTTTAAACTATATCTAACAATGTCAATTTATACCCTTTCTAAAAATTCTTAAAATTTGGGCAATTTACTATTTTCAAATAATATATAAACTCAAATTCAATTAAATATAATGAACACCATCAAAACTAATCTGACTAGAATTTTAGAATCGGTACAATTTAACATCGTTAGATATAGTATAGAGAATGAGTATATAATTATAATTGTTATTGAAATGTGCAAAAGAAATTGCGAATTTGGTTTTTTCTTCGAACAAAATTTGGTGGGCAGTGAGGTTGGTAATTAAGTGGCCACTAAGGTGGAAAGTAGGGGGTGCAGGTGCATAAATCAAGTTTTAATACTTTGGGGGACATTTTTCAAAAATATTCCAAGATAGAGGGGCAATTTCCCTATAATTTTGGGGGTAGAAAAGAAAAATCAAGAAGCTGAACAAGAAAAAGAACCCAAATGAGATTTTTCGACAGTAGTAAAGTCGAAGTCCTCAAATTCACAATTAATCAGAGATTTTTGGTTTGAATTAAACTTTGTGGGTGTTAGCGAACTTTATTAATAACTTTTTTCTTAAGGGTATATATGGAGTATTTGCAATCACTAAAACAAAAGCAATTTTTAGGCTATTTCTAACCCATTACACCAAATTTGGTGTAAAAACTATACTAAATTTGGTGTTTTAGTGTAATTTTGTCAAAACCATCTCCAACCGATTACACCAAATGAATATTTATTCTTTATTTTTCATTTTATAGCAACCAAATTTATATATTTATACAATTATTTTATTTACTTATATTTTATTACTGTTAATGTAATTAACTATAAACTTTCATTTAATTAATATTACATTAATTAATTGTATTACAAAAATAAATATTAAAATTGGTATTAATTAGTATTTCTTTTAGTTTACATTATAATTATTTGTTATTTATAAAAAATATTAATTAATTATTAAAATCATGTTATATAAATTAATTATATATAAAATGAGGATACAATTGGAATTTGAATTTGAAGTAGAAGAGAATTTGAGGGCAAATGTGGGATATTGCTTTACACCAAATTTGGTGTGAGTTTAGAATTGTGTTGGAAAGTGATTTTTGCATATTTGATGTGATATGGTGGGATTTGAAGTTGGGTTGGAGATGCAATTAGTTTTTGGTTGGAAAAAAAAAACCACTTTTTAGTATTTGCAAATGTCAACTTCTACTTTTGATTATGTTTTTATTTAATCCAAATATAAAAATAGGGAGACAAGTCTTTAAATTTACTCGCATTTTTATGGTTTGATTTTTATAAATAAATAAGCATTTTTTCAACTTTTTTAGCAAACACTCTCAGCTCGATTCTATTTTCAAACACTACTAACTTATGATTCTCAACTACTTTTACTTCTACTACAATAAATTACTTCTTCTCTAAAAGCAGAAGTTTTTGCAAACACTCTCATATTATGATTCGAAATCACTGGTTAAAATTAATTAATATTTTGATAACTTGATGTATTTAAAAAATAATAATAAGGGGTGCAGTTCCAACTTATACTGTTCATTCTTATTGAATATTCAAACTATTCAATTATTAGCTTTTGATGTAAAATCATCCACATTTATATAAATGAATATTTCAATAGTTGGTTGGATAATCCAAAAATTATTTGTTACTTTATGTATTTTGACTTTATTTCTGTACAAACAATATGAGCTGCCAACTGCAAAACATTATTATAGAATTTTGGTAGTTTGTGCTGTTATAATAAGACAATAGGGATAACAGATAAGGATAACAAATATTATTATTATAGAACAATAATAACACAAAAACAATCCGATTATTAAAATTTGAAAAGGATTTTAAGCAACAAAATTTTCAGTGGGTATCAATATTTGACAAAGTGTTTTCATTCTTATTTATTCAAACAAACTATGATAACATTATTTGCTTGGAAATAATATATACAATTAATATGCTAATAAAAATAGTTCATAACTATTCATATATACCTTTAAGCCAAAATTCTTTCATATGTAGCAATTGATGTTTAATGATGACGCTTTTGCTGACAATTCAAGGGATCAATTATTGATTGTTACTTGACATACCAAACTAATGATTTAAGTTGGTATTTTATTTCATGCTTATAAGTTATGCATATATTTTTTTCGTTTAAATGTTATACCTTTTAAAATGTCTATATTTTGATATTTTTGATATATATTTCATCGTTTCACTAAATATAAGAATTAAAAAAAATGCAATCTAACTTTATTACTAATTAAGTTTGTTCAATGATAGATGTCAACGTGCTAATTATATATAATATGAGTAAGATAATCATCAAAATTTGCTGATGCAATTGTTAATCAAACTTCATTACGACTTCTCATCATCATCTATTAATTAATTAATATGGTGGCAATTGGTATGGATATGTGAAACGTAATCCAAGTGTATCTCTCATGTGCATAATTATAAATTTGACATTATAGTTTTGGGAGCTAATTATTTAGAAAATTCTTTTTGTATATGGTACTTGAAATTTGAAGTAGGGAGGTTATACGTACTACTAAAAATTTTGGATAATTAGATAATGCAAAATAGTTCTTTTTATAGAAAATTTCAACTTCAAAATTTGGTACGTATTTTTTTTATGTAGAAGCAAAAGATAAAAATTTGGGTTAGACCATCTAGCGGGTCTTTTCCATTAGACGGACCCAATCCGACCCGGGTTTTATTGTAATTTCATAATATTAAGGCAGTGTCATAGGATCTCTGGACCAGTGGTGTTTTTGTAAAATTAGGGAATGTTAAAAGTATTAGTTTTTCCTCTAAAACGTATTAGTCGTATATTTGAAAAGTATTAGTAGTATAACTGAAAAATATTAGCAATCCTCTTAAACAATATTTTTAGTAGCCCTCATGAAAAGTATTGATTTTTTTCCTTGAAAATATTAGTAATCTACCTAAAATGTATTAGTTGTTCCCTTGAGCGGTTTTTTAAGTAATTATCATGAAAATTATTATTTTTTCCCACAAAAGTATTAGTATTCCCCTTAAAATGTATTAATAATCTTATTGAAAAATATAAGGTTTTTTTTTATTAAAGGTATTTTAATATTTTTCCTGAAAAGTATTAGTAGTCTTGCCAAAAAAATTAGCAACGGCCAACGGATGTTGTTGTTGTGTTAAAATATAATATATATTAAGTTTCCTTATTTAATTTTAGTCCTTTTATGGTTAGAATTTTAGTGTTAAAATATAATATATATTTAGTTTCCTTATTTAGTTTTAGTCTTTTTTATGGTTATGATTTTAGTCCTTTTAGAGTTAGGTTTTCTCGTCGCCTATATACGGCTCTCTTTTGTTTCTTTTGTAATTCATTTTTGGTTTGCATAATAAGAATACAAGTATTTTATGGCTTCTTTGATTTCAACAGTGGTGTTCGTGGTTGTGTGGGTCAATGGACGGATTGACCACGAGCTGGTATTTGGATCCGTCTAACGGACTAGATCCGTTAGACAATCTGATAGGAGACTTACCCGAAGCAAAAAGTTAAAATTTTATAAGGGAGTTAAAGAAATATTTCAATAATTTTGATATGCAAAAACAGTAACATTTTCTATTTATTTTTTTGAACATTGGTTTCTTTCAATAATTTTGATATACAAGAATTATATGTTAATTGAAATGGAGTTACCCCAACAAAATTTCAAATTTAACCCCATAATAGCTTAAACTTAGTATTACTTCAGAAAAAAAAAAATTGAAAAGGGGTTGTAAGCAAAAAGAACCAACAGGATATAAATGGTACCCTTGTGCTGGGGTCTTATACTAATTACCTTTACCTACACGCACATAAAGGACATAGGCTTAATTAAGCTCGGTATAAATGATTTCCTAAGTAAACATAATTAGTTTTATTTGCATCCCAAGAGTATATTCTAAGTCATCATAAAAAAGGCCTTCTTTTCAACTGCAAGCAATGCTCCAAAAAGCCTACCTTACTTCCTAAGCTCTCACCTTTTATGATGTTATATGATTTGTGGAATAAATTATACTCGAAAAGGGTCTCATTGATCTCAAAACAATAAAAGATAAAGACATGAACTTTTTTCACCAAGTAAAAATATTGCTCATGTTTCAAAATAACAAACTATAGTGGAGTATAACATAATAGTTTCTTAATTACATATATGGGATAATTGCAAACACTACCCTTAGAGGTTTAGTCTTGTTAGCAAATAGAAGCGGAAACATGAATAACACATTTGCACTAATAAAGTGGATCGAATATATCTATTTTTAGCGCAATTATTGATCCACGTAGATAGGATTAAACCCGTTTATAAGCATCCGTTGATTACAACCATAGACAATCTTTACACAAACAAACCCCGGACAATCTTTCTCATTTGTGATGATAAGTACTAGAGTTATTCACTTAGTTGTGCACACTTTAAACCCCCAAGAGAAATGTAGAGAAAATTTTGGAGAGGAGATAGATTTTTTTTTTGGTCGTCATCCAACATAGGAGAAGTCAGATATCTCAACTTATGGGAAAAGAGATATCAAAAAATATATCTCAATCTCTATTATAATTGGATCTTCCCATATTTGATGCAATCCCAAGATGCACATTAATCAATTAGATCCCAAAAAATCTTTCATTAAATGAAAGTTGGATGCAATCTCCAACAACGCTAATTACAAAACAACCCATTTATTTTTGAAAATTACAAATTATCTCTTGGTATATGTTTTTACTTTACAAGTTGCACGTTTTGAGGGTGATATTTGTGAAATAAACACAAACCTCAAAGTGATATTTGTAATATTTCAACGATAGTTTTGTAATTAACTCTTATATATATATATATATATATATATTGGATTACCTGACAACTCATAGCATATTTGGTCATGAAAAAGGTTCTGGTTTTTAGTTTTCCAACTAATATATGATGAGTTTGGAGATCACAAAGAGTCCAAACTAAGGCATTGGTGAAAACAAAGCTCAAACAACTCCACCTCTGCTGTTGGTGTTGGTTTTTCAGTTGTTGCCCTATCCATTCATCCATATTACTTTTTAGTTATTACACACCAAACACCAACTCCAAAAACCCCTCAAAACTACAATATCCAAAAATAAAGACCAAAATCCCCCATTTCAACATCAACTCAAACCTTATATTCACACCCCATTCCTCAACCAACACCATATCTCCATACACACAATTCCAATGGGAAAAACATGCAAAATCATCCGAAAATCGATCTTTTTGTTCCTAAAAAACTACCAATATTGCACCTCAACTCCAACACTCCTCGCCTTCCCATTCGCTGCCTCATATCTCCTTACACAATCCCTTATTACATCATCGGACGTTTTTCCATTAGTTCATGCCCGTTTAAGGTCTCTTTTTCTCGCAGCAGGGTTCCCTATTTCGTCGGAACTATTCGCCATTCTCAATATCAAGCTCTCTCAAACCATTCTTACGTTTATTTTCGTCTCTCCCTTTGCCTTCTCTTTTCTCCTTCTCTCCAAAGCCTCAATAATCAAATCCCTTAACCACCACAACAAACTATCAGAACACCCTTCATTTTCTTGGATATTACTTTTCAATCCCCTTTTTATTACTCAACTTTGCAACTCACTACTTATACTTGCAGCAAATGCAACTTGCTTCTTTTTCCTAGTAATTTTTTTCAATTTTTTCGATGTTTTAGGCCTTTTGGCTCCGAAACCCCTGCTACTATTATCAGCCACAGGGGCCATAATTTACTCCATCATTCTTGCAAATGCCTACATTATAAGCAACTTAGCATTGGTTTCGTCTGGAATGGAAAAGAACGGTGGATTTATCTCGATTCTCAAGGCTTGTGTTATGATCCAGGGTAGAACTGCAACTGCATTATCATTAGCTGTGCCGATCAACTTAGGCTTGGCCGCCACCGAAGCCCTTTTCCAGTATCGTATCGTACGAGCTTATAATCGAGCTATAGCTCCCAATTCAGCCGTATTAGTGGAGGGAGTTTTTATTGCATACTTGTATGCTGTACTACTTGTTCTTGATACAGTTGTTGGTTGTGTGTTTTGGAAAAGCTGCAAAACAGATTATCAGATTTATCAGGAGGAAATGTATTTTCACCAGATTGAAATCCAAGAGAGAGATGGCATGTCTTTTGCAAAAACAAAGGCTTTAGACATGATTGCTTAAATTCTTTTTTCTCAGTGGTCAACAAACAGAAATCTTTATTGGTATACATTTCAGATACAATAAAGTTGGTAAAGGTGATTTTTTTTTTTATATATATGTATACTGCTGATAGAGGAAATTTGAGAATTTTCTGGTGAGAATATGTATGGGAATAGGCCTGCCAGAAGTTTGAAAGAGTATTGGAAAATGTAAAGACAATTATTTCAATCTTGGATCAATTTTTTTTTTTTTTAAATTCATTCTTCTCAAGTTATGTCCCAAATGGGGATTGGCTGTTGTGATATAGTGAAGAAAACAAGTTTGTTTGTAAGTAAAATTTAGCCAAGTTTGTAATGGAACTGCAATGATGTTGATAATGAAAAAAATACATTATTTCCACATAGCTCTTTGTTTTCATACTAAGGCATTTGCTGGAGAATGTGTATCTTTTCATTATTGAAACATTATCACAATTCACATTATAATTATTTTTGTTAAGTGATATACTAGATTATAGCAAGGAAGTTAACCTTTTTGTTTGGCGGTTTATATTTTCTCTAGTGAGTAAGACTGTAAGAGTGACACAAAATATACCAATTTTGCCAAAGTGAGTAGAGTAACACAAAATATATCAATTTTGCAAAACAACGGGTTAATCGAATATCAGAATTTATCATGTAATCTGGCAAGATACATTAATATGGTAATTTTTATACACACGTCAATCATCCATGACGTGTAATAAAAGATGAAATATCATTTTAAAACAGAACATCACTTTCGATTTCCATAATCCATGGTGAGCTTGATTTGACCTCTAACAACTCGGATCGATCTTAAGTATCCCCCTCTAGTATCTCAACCAAGCTATTATCAATGAAACTCATGGTTGAGCAAGCTGGACCTAAAGAAAACTCGTCACAACTCTAAAACCTGAACCCAATAGCTACCTCTCTTTCCATAATCCAGCTCAACTGTCTTGAACTACTACAATATCATCACACATACAATACAAAGTTGCCTTGAAGAAAAGCCCAAAACTCAACCTACTGACCCTATAACCCAAACTAGCTAGGCCCAATATAATCTAGGCCACATCAACTTACAATAGGTCAACTAACATAAAGCAGTTTATCATACAAGTCAGAGTGAAAGAATTTGAATCTGTGAGCCTAGACAATTATTAACAAGAAAAAATAAAGAAAGAAAAACCATTTACGCGTGCCGTATAAGTTGTTTTGTTAGAAAATCTCCTCACCAAGCGAGTAGCCCTTCCATTCTCTATGCATAGAACTGAAATGGATCATAGCCCTTCCCCTCTCTATACAGCTTGGAATTAAAATTTGGACCATAAACTTCAGAGAATGCAGCAAAAAAGGTTGCAAACATATATGCGTGTCAATGTAAAGTGTGTAGTCAACTGTTTTAGGCAGCAACAGGGCTCTATCAATCAAGAACCAATTATTCAAGCTCTCCTGCCACAAAAATGGTTGACTGCTGAAATATTCATTACAATTTTTTTTGGTAATTTTTTTAATTACAACAATTAATGGGAATAGGATAGTGGTCAAGTGGTTAAGAGTTAAGACCCTCAAGCTCAGGCCAGAGGCCGGGGTTCGATTTCCATCACCTTTCTCCTCCCAAAATATGTACTGAAATAAAAATTAAAACAATTAAATGGACAATGGTTCAATTATGTAATGCATTTCTAAACAAGTTTCAAATGTACCCCTCATTACATCATTATTTGGCAACCTTAGTGTCACAGAAGGTGTAAATGTGTTATGTGTATATTAAGAGCGGGGGAAAAATATACATTCTTCATTAATAACTGATATATTCTTTCAAGTACTTCCCAGAGAAATGAATCTAATGATACAGAAAACTTAAAAAAACTTGTACCTAGGACCAGGCCTGAGGGTAGTTACCGAAGGCAGCCGCCTAGAGCCCCCCATTTTTTAAGGGCCCTAATTTTCGGCCTTTTTAACAAAATATTGTTCTTTTTTTAACAAACTTGTTATATTAATTGGCCCATTTTGTATGATCCATTAAGTAATATTTCTTGGCCCAAATCAGCATCCCAATATGCAACAAGCCCAATGAGTTTAATCCATCTGTGAACTCGGGTCTTGGATCCGGACTGCGGGATCTGGAAGTTTGGTTCGCGGATCCTCTTCTTCTAATCCTGTCCGTCCATCCTTGCCTTGTGATCTGGTTCGTTCATTAACCCTATTAAAACCCCTAACCCCGAACCCTAATTTATTATTCTCTCTGTGATTTTCTCTCTCTTCTCTCTCGATTCTTCTCTGAGTTCTTCGATCTCTCTCTATAGAAATCTCACCACCTTGTTGTGATTTGTGTGTGATTCTGGGGTGTTTGTGTTAGATCTGAGTGTTATCTAACTAGTTCACCTCCTCTGTGGACTATTTCCCTATTTTCTGAGTGAGATTAGGGTTTGGATGGTTCGAGGGGTTTTCTAGGGTTTCTTCTGGGTTTCGAGGGTTCAAACACTTTGGGATCTTGAGGGCTATTGTTGGCTTGGCTGTTTAGGTGCCATTTCTTGGTTCTCTGGTTGAATCTCTGGTGACAACTTCATGGTTTGGGAAAAACTGGTCCTGAGCCGAATAATTTCAATATTCGGATCTTAGGGTTTTATCCCTTTATATTTTGTGTTATACTTCATTTCTTTTCAGTTCATCTTTTGTATTTTTTAATTTCTGCAAAAGAGTCTAGAGTACAAGTTTGTATAATAAGTGATTGAGTCTGTAATTTGATATCGGTACTAAGTGTATCGATCTATTACAGGCAGATAGATACCCAACAGTGGTATCAGATCACCTATCTGCCTCGTGGTGGGATGGTACTTCTGGTTTGTGCTGGATCTTGGTGATTCTTGGCTCCTGGTGATCTATGTGACTGGTTTGATACCCAGGACTCGCTCCTGGTTGTAAGGAATATTCTCTTCTCTCTCTTCTTTACTTTCAGTCAGTAGTAGTTTTAGGGAAACCCTAAGCTTCAAGCCTCTTAACCCTGTGCCACGAGCGCAGTGGAATCCTCGGATCCACACTAGGGCCTTACTGCTTTCTTCTGGACTCTGTGTGGTCCCTTGTTGTTCTCTGTTGGACTCTGTGTGGTCCTGATTTGCCTGCTGTTCATTTTATTGTTGCATTTCTTGGACTCTGTGTGGTCCACCTACATTGCTTCTGCTATTCTGTTCCTTGTGATTTCTGGTGTACTTTTTGTGTACTCTGTGAATTACATGTGTCTTATCTGTGTGATATATTCTTGATTATATCTGTGATAATGACTGGTGTTTCTGGATATCACCTGGAACCCTTCAATGGAAAAATTGATTTTTCTATTTGGCAACAAAAAATGAAGGGCATTTTGATTCAACAAAAATGTTTTAAAGCTGTTGAACAAAAATATTCTGAAAAAAGATACTGCTGAGATTAAAGCTGAGCTTGATGAGTTTGCATATTCGTCCATCATCCTGAATCCCTCTGATTCCGTTTTAAGAAAAGTTGGCAAATTGTCAAGTGCCAAGGATTTGTGGAACAAATTGGAAGAACTTTTTACTGAAACTTCATTATCTTCCGAATTGTTCTTACTTGAAAAGTTCTTCAGATTCAAACTTGACTTGACAAAGAATATGGATGAAAACCTTGATGTTTTTACAAAACTGATACAAGATATCAAGTTGACTGGTGATAAAAAACATTGATGATTATACCCCTATTGTGTTGCTAAATGCCATCCCTGATTCATATGTTTCCTGTCAACTCTACATCCAGCATAGTCAGAGACTGAGTAACCAATTAGCTTGAATCCACCTTCCTTAGGATACCATAAGCCAACTTCTTGGCTTCCTTTCAAATATCTCAAGATTCTTTTGGTCGATCATGTGGATTTCTTTTGGAGCGATTGAAATCTTGCACATACACCTACAAAGAAAGGTGATGGGCGCCCGCTTCTTTGTGAGATAGAGCAATGATCCAATAAGTGCTCAGTATCTTGTTTGATCCATAGGCTTTCCATCCAGTATCCATATTCATTTTAATCGATGTATTCATTGGTATTTTCACGTAAGACTTCTCTTCCATACCAAATTTCTTCATTAAATCTCTGTGTATTTTGTCGACTTATGAAGGTTCCATCCTTCACTGCTTTACTTGGAGTCCAAGGAAGAATGTCGACTCTCCCATCATGCTCATTTCAAATTTGCTTTGCATGAGATTTGAGAATTTATCACACAGCTCTTTGTTTGTGGATCCAAAGATGATGTCATCCACATATATTTGGAGAAACAGTATACTCTTCCCATCTTGAATTCTGAAGAAGGTTCTATCCACTTTGCCTTTTGTGAATCCGTTCTAAGTCAGGAATCGTGATAACGTATCATACCATGCTCTTGGTGCTTGTTTCAATCTATATAAAGCTTTCTTGAGCTTGTATACTTTATCTCCAAGAGTCTTCTGCTCAAATCCTGGAGGTTGTTCAACATACACTTCTTCCTCCAATAACCCATTAAGGAATGCACTCTTTACATCCATTTGATATACAATGAAGTACTTGTGAGCAGCATAGGCAAGAAACATTCTTATGGCTTCCAATCTTGCCAATGGAGCAAAAGTTTCATCGAAATCTATTCCTTCTTCTTGGCAATACCCTTTGGCTACCAATCTTGCTTTGTTTCTATAGAAAGAAAAGTGTATAGCTGAATGTTGTGTGATTCATATTCACACATGGGTCTTATTTATAATCATGAAATGGGATACAAGAAATATACAATCATAAATACAAAGAATCAAAAATGATCCACTAATTAGTGGCTCTTGATTATCTAATCCCTAATTTGTAGCTCTGATTTACTTACATAAATAGGATGATATCTAATCCCTAATTTGTATCTAATAATTAATTTACATAAATAGAACATTATCTAACATTCCCCCTCAAGCTTGAGGTATATATGTCATATGAGCCAAGCTTGTTGCGGATGTAGTCGACACGAGAGCCTTTAAGGGACTTAGTAAACATGTCGCCTAACTCGTCACCGTAGTTGAAAAAACCAGCTGTAATTTCTCCGGAAAGCACCTTCTCTCTTACAAAATGACAATCAATTTCTATGTGTTTAGTTCGTTCATGGAAAACTGGATTTGATGCAATGTGGAGTGCAACTTGATTATCACAAATAAGTTTTGTATCTTGTATGTCTCCCGGTTTTAGTTGTTGAAGTAGTTTCCTAAGCCGTATAAGCTCGCATGTTCTTCTTTATGCCATTGCTCGATATTCGCCAAAGACTCGATCCGCGACAATGTTCTCTTTTTACTTAGCCATGAAATCGATTGCCTCCAATAAGAACACAATATCCAAGTAGATCTCGATCCGATGGTGATCTGCTCAATCGGCATCGAATAACCCGATAATTTTGGCGTTGCCTTTATTTTCATATAATAGGCCTCGTCCTGGTGCATTTTTAATATACCAAAGAATACGTACCACAACATCCCAATGGCTATCACAAAGAGCATTTAGAAATTGGCTTACCACACTAACGGCAAAGGTGATATCCGGTCTATTGACAAAGAGATAGTTGAGTCCGCCTTCTGAAGACGTCGGTATCTTCCCGGGTCTTTTAATGGCTCCTCCCGACCCGGAAGAAGCTTGACATTGGGGTCCATTGGAGTATCAGCAGGACAACAATCGAGCATATCGGTCTCGGTAAGAATATCGAGTGCATACTTCCTTTGATGATAGCTATGCCAGGAGGATGATTGAGCAACTTCAATCCCTAGAAAGTATTTGAGATGTCCCAAGTCTTTCGCCTGGGAATTGTTTGGAGAGATGGGATTTAAGCCATTCAATACCCTCTGTGTCATCCCGAATGACGATGTCATCAACATAAACAACCAGGTAGATGCACCGCCCGGAAGAAGAATGAATGGAGAATACGAGAATGATCGACTTCACATCTAGTCATGTCGAATCGGATTAAGCGGAGAAATGGCCAAACCAAGCACGAGCCGATCGCTTCAATCCATAGAGAACGACGGCCGACAAACAAGGTTAGAGTTACCAGGAATCGTGAACTTCTTCATGTAATTCGCCATGCGAGAGAAGGTATTTTTAATATCTAGTTGATGAAGAGGCCAATTATGAATAGCGACCCACGTCGAAAGAGATGAACAAGTAATTTTGGCAACGGGGAAAAAGTGTCCCCATAATCCGGACCAAATATCTGTGTATAGCCTTTAGCCACCAAGTGGGCTTTGAAACGGTCAATATGTCCATCAAGGCCAACCTTTACCGTGTAAACCCATCGACACCCAACAAAGTAGTCTTGCCAGGCGGTAAGGGAACAAGTTCCCACGTGCCATCGGAATGTAAAGTCGCCATTTCATCCAACATTGCTCGACGCTAATTGGGATCGGCCATGGCTTCACCTTTAGTTTTGGGAATAGACACGAGAATCCAAAGAAGAGACAAAAGAGAAATAGGAAGGAGATAAAAGGCCATAATTTAAAGTGCATGCATAACGAGGATTAGGGTTGCGAGAAGACCGAGTACCTTTACGTAATGCTATAGGAGGTTCAGTGCGGCGACGTGGCGGAGGGGTCATTGGAGCGGGGAGATGATGCTAGAGGAGCGAGATGAAGGAAGCATCGCAGATCGAGTACCAATCTTGCTTTGTTTCTATAGAAAGAAAAGTGTATAGCTGAATGTTGTGTGATTCATATTCACACATGGGTCTTATTTATAATCATGAAATGGGATACAAGAAATATACAGTCATAAATACAAAGAATCAAAAAATGATCCACTAATTAGTGGCTACTGATTATCTAATCCCTAATTTGTAACTACTGATTTACTTACATAAATAGGATGCTATATAATCCCTAATTTGTAGCTAATGATTTATTTACATAAATAGAACATTATCTAACAGTTTCTTACCACAGAACCTTCCTCATTCATCTTGTTTCTGAACACCCATTTAGTGTCAATAACATTTTGAAGGGTAGGTCTTTGAACCAATTCCCATACTTTGTTTCTTTCAAACTGATTCAGCTCTTCTTGCATGGCTTGAATCCAATGTGTGTCATCCAATGCTTGTGACACATCTTTTGTCTCTATCTGTGAGATAAAGCAAGTGAACATTGCTTCTTGTTGAGCTCTGGATCTGGTTTTTACACCTTCTCTTACATCTCCAATGATTAGTTCTGGTGGATGGTCTCTCAGCCATCTTACATCAGGTTGGAGTAAATTAGCTAGATTCGGATCGTCTTGCAACCGTGTTATTTTGATCGCTCTCTCATCATCACTTAGTATGATTTTCCAAATTGTCTTTGAGACTCGGCTATCTCATCTTCATCTAGGTTTATAATTCCACTTTCCACTTCAACATAGGGACTCTTCTCGCATGGTAGGCCGATTCACTTATCACCGACTCTTCAATGTCTTCTCCATTTACATTGGGCTCATCAAACACCACATGGATGGACTCTTCAAACCACCGTCCTCTTGTTAAGCACTCTGTAGGCTTTGCTTTCAAATTGAATATCCCAAAAAGATACCTTCATCGACTTTAGCATCAAAAGCCTTTAAATTGTCTTTGCCATTGTTATGGATGAAGCATTTGCATCCAAATATTCTAAAATATGCAACATTTGGCTTTCTCCCTATCCAAATCTCATAGGAGTCTTTGTCATTGTCTGTTTATAATGCATCTATTTTGAGTATAGCATCTTTGTGTTTATTGCTTGACCCAAAATCTTTTAAGCGACCACGATTCAACTAACATGGTCCTTGTTTGCTTCTTTGAGAGTTCTTCCTTCTTTCTACGCAACTCCATTCTCACTGTGGAGTCCTTGTTGCGAGATAATTCATGACCAATACAATTTTCAACACAATCTTGAGTTATTATACCATTGACAAACTCAGTTCCTCTGTCAGACCTTATTTTGATAATGGTTTGACTCTTCTCATTTTGGATTCTCTTCATCAGTTGTGGTAGTTTCTACAGGGTTTCTTTTCTTCTTACACATGAAAATTGTCCATGTGTATCTTGAGTAGTCATCTACTACCACCAAGGTGTATTTCTTTCCACTTATGCTAAGCTGGTTCAACAGGACCAAATAGATCCATATGTAGCAGTGTAATATTCTTGTTGAAGATGGACATGTCTTTTCTTTGAATGATGATTTGATTTGTTTTCCGATCTGGCATGCATCACATACACTTTCCTTCTTGTATCACGAGTCCGGAAGTCCTTCCACAAGATTGCTCCTTGCAAGCTTGTTAATTGTTTTGAAGTTCGGGTGACTCAACTTCTTGTGCCACAACCAACTTGATTCAAATGTGCTTTTGCTAGCGAGACAAGTGCTTGGTGTTGCGATTGACCAATCTACTACATACATGTTCTTTTGTCGCATCCTTGCAACACAACTTCATTTGTTTCAGTGTCCTTGATTTGACATACACCCATATTGAATCCAACATTGTAGCCCTTGTCACGAGTTGGGCGATACTTAGCATTGAAGTTGAGTCCTTCAACATATGCAACATCCGTGATTTCTAATCCATTTTCTTGATGGATCCAATGCCTCTTATTTCTCCTGGAGCTTCATTTCCTCCAAATATGACTTTTGCACCTCTAACCTCCTTGAATTTTGATAGATTTTTCTTGTTTCCCGTGTCATGTGTGCCGGAAGGCACTATCCATGTACCAGGTTCCTTGGCACTCACCGCTTGCTCATTGAACTGCAATCAAGAAATTAGGTTTTAGGTACCCATACTTGTCAGGTCCTGAGGGGTTAGTATTGTAAGATGATCCAACCAACCTATAGCCAAATGATTTGACTCTAAGAGGTTTCCATCTATAAGTGCCATAATCATAATTAACTTTGGCAAATTGCTTGGGGGTTTTAGGTTCATACAACTGTCTCTTTTGTCTATATGCTGTGTATGTGTTTTAGCAATTGCTTTGTTTGGGTAGTTGGGATATCTTTGAGGATAGTGCTTGGGTGCATATGTGTCTTGATGATAGCTCTTTTGCCTTTGGAATGGCCCTTGCTGAGTTCTAGGCCTTTGCCATTTAGGCTTATATTCCATAGGTCTTTGCTGATAGTTCACATTATTCCAATCAGCTTGGCTTGGGTAATTTCTACCATTCCCATCATATGTGTTCCTTTCATAGAACTTAGGGGCTTTTGGTAGCTCGCTTCTTCTTTCTGAGTATTTCTGTTTGGAGCTTATTTGAGGAACTCGGCCGGATTTTTTCTCACCGTGTCCTCTCAAAGATACTCAATCAAGTTGTTTTCCTTTTCCTTTATAACCAAGGCCAGTTTGCTTGTGGTTGTGCTTTGGAATGAATGTGTGTGCACTATTTGGAGTTTTGGATTTTTGAGATGCTTCATTACTTGAAGATCCTTTTTCCAAAATCACTTTTGGAGCTTGACTTGGTATAGAGGAATTAAATCCTAAGCCTGTCTTATCTCCACATTCTCTTTGGCTCATAATAAGATCATCCAAAGATTTAGATACCTTAGTGAATGAGGCAATCACATTTTTGAGGTCATTCTCCCTCTTTTCTATAGCAGCTATCTCTGCTATTAGCTTAGCATTTTCAGCCTTTAAACTTTTATTCTCATCAGTTATGTGACTTAGAGTACTCAACTCCTTAGTTAGCTGTGAGTTTTGACTTTTGAGTAGGCTGTTTTCTTCATTTAGTAGTGTGTGTGAGGATTTAATGTGTTCAAAGTCTTTCATCATTTTGCCTAATGAATCATAAAGATCAGCGGGTGATGAAGTGTGTGTGTCACAATCACTATCACTAGAATATGAGTGTGATGAGTTAGAGTGTACCTCATCTTCTTGGTCAGGTTGGTCTTGTTCTTTGGCCATTAGACGGATCAAGGCTTCTTCTTCGTAGTCACTTGAGTAGTCACTTCACTACTCTCCGAGTCTGCTGTGTCTTTTGACTTGACTGTCTCAGAAGTCTCTGCAGCCAACATTGCCTTTTTCTTCTCTTGTCTTCTTTCTCTGAAGACTTTTCTTTCCTTTTCATTCCTGTGTTTGTTGACTACAGGATATGGGCAATCAATGGTATAGTGACCGGGTTGCTTGCAGTTCCAACATAAATTTTCAACCTTTTGATCAGTTCTTTCCATCCTTGGATTGTCAGCTCTTTGATACTCCACCTTTTGATGCTCTGTTTTTTTGGGTGGCCTACCTTCCCTTGACTTGGAGGGAGCTGAGTGTCTTCTGGAGGATTCACCTTTGCCTCTTTTGTAATTCTTGTTGAAGAATTTGTTAAACCTTTTAACCATCAGGGCAATCTCCTCTTGGTCAATGACTTCCTTGACCTCAGCTCTTTTACCATCCTTAACTATTAGAGCAGCTATTTTGGGCACAACTGTCTCCTCTAGGTCTTTTCTTCTCAGCTCAAATTCGTAGGCTTTGAGATCTGAGAATAGCTCATGGTTGGATGTTTTTGATAGGTCCATGGAGTGTCTCAGTGCCATGACTTTCATTTCCCATTCAGCTGGAGACTTCTTAGAATCTTCATACACATTTCCTTCTGTGTATATTCTTTTCCAAGTGTAGATAGCTCATTGGTAATTTCTGTGAACCGAGCATCCAGTTGATCCAAGGTTTCTCCTGCAAGCATCTTAAAATTTTCAAATTTTTGTACAACAACAGATAGTTTATTTTTCTTGATTTGCTCATAGCCTTCACAAATCAAAGTTAGCTTATCCCAGATTTCTTTTGCCGTTTTGCATGATTTGACTTTGTTGAACATGGCTTTGTCCAAGGTTTTGTAAAGAATGTCCTTGGCCACATTGTCCAAGTTATATCTTTTCCTGTCATCATTTGTCCATTCAACTCTTGGTTTTTCAACCATAGGCCGTGCAGGTGCAAAGATCCTCTTCTTCTTCAGCTGCAGCAGCTCTCCTTGCAGCTGTGTTCACCTTTAAAATTTGGAGTGGCCCATCTTCTATCACTATCAACATTTCATCATGCAATGCTAATAGATGAGCCTGCATACGAATTTTTCAGTCATCAAATTCCTCAATAGTGAACATAGGGATGCGTGTCAAATTTGCCTCCATGATAATAATTTTGCTAAATAAAGAAGTTTTGAAAGATCAAGTGCTAAAGCAAGCTTTGAAAAATTTGGAGATCTAGTTCAGTAACCAGTGTGGAAGGCTCAATGAACCAACCGCTTTGATACCACTTGTAGGTCCCAAGGGGTGCGAGTGTAAGGTTTAGAAGGGGGGTTTGAATAAATCTTACCAATTTTTCGATTTAGTCCTGTTAAAAGTTCAGAGTTAATACTTAACAGCTAAGTCCTTGATGGACACCTGGGTTAGTTAACCAACAGAGTTAGGCACTCAGCGGACTTGACCGAGCTATTGATAGAATAACTAACACCGCTTAGTGTAAAACTTAACTTGACCGTGATATGATTTATTGGAAGACTTAACACCCTTGAATTTGGTTTAAGTTTGTTTTAATACTTGGTTTTAGCACTTTGTTGATTGTCAATTGGATAGCAAATTTATCAACAAATATTGAAATAATATGCAAAAATTAAAGTGCTGAAATGTAAATGACACAATAAATTTTATAGAGGTTCGAAGATGGGGTAATTCTTCTACTCCTCTCTTCTCCAACTCTGGAGGAATCCACTAAGTATTGATCAATGTACAAACCGGTTATCGGTCCCGGATGCAAGTCTTGATCACACAAAAGTGACTTGATCCTTTGGGACTCGATGCAGAGATGCCTTGGTCGCACGATTGGCTTCTCGTACAACTCGGCTTCTTCGCAGGCGGTTGCGCCTTGCTACTCAGCCCACTTGCTCAAGCTTCTTGGATTTGATCACGAAGCCCTCCAAAACTTGAGACCGGTTCGACCTTGAACCTTTCTACAATCTTTTGTGGAGTGTAGACCCTTGATTCTTCAAATGTTTCCTCTTCAACTTATTGAAGTCGTCTTTCCTTCACGGTGAGTGTTGGATTGATTTCCTTCGTAATGTAGGCTTGAGGATTGAACTTGAATGACTTGAGTAGGTTATAGTTTGAATAATAGCTTGAAACTTCCAGGTAACAAGGTAACCTTTTCTCAAATAGATTCCTCAGCCTTTTATAGTGTTCTTTTGAAAATTTGCTCGTTGAAGAGATAGGTTAATTTTCAAAAGACACTTGTGGTCGTTGGCTTGTCTTGTTGCGATCCTTGGAATTGACATTTCCTCGTATGAATGAGTCTTGACTTTTGAGTTCGACACAGTGCGAGCTTCCCATTGGTTTATTTCTTTTGCACGCTTCTCGGGACCGAGCACTTTAAGAAATGCGGTATGGAAGTATTACTTGTTTAAGTAATTTTCTTGACTTCTGTGCAACGGATATCTTTCAGTTATCTCGACTTGACTTTCCCAGGTGACTTCGAGTCAGCTTCCAATCATTGGATGACTCATCCTGTCACTTCAACTTGAGACTTGGCTATCTTGAGTTGACTTGAGTGACACTTCACTCACCGTATCTCATTTGCACCTTGATCGAGTTCTGTCTTCTCTTCTTTGCCACACTCACCGCCTCACGCGTGAGTCTTCCTTCTAGTCTCCGTTGACTTCTTGCATATTACGGCATAGTGACTTAACTCAGCTCGACCAGCCCTATCTATTACAATGCAATTTACAACAAAAATGGGGTGCCAACTTTCTATTCTAAGTTTTACATGGCATTCATCAAAATCTAAAAATTAATTTTCCAACACTTATGACTTGTTGTATCCAAAATCTTAAAACGTTCTTATTTTCGGGATAACAAGTCCAGTGATAATAATTTTTCAAAATATGGTTCATTATAATCGAACTATATATATTTGAGATTCGATATATTTTTCTAAGGGATTGCATTTCTAAAACGAAAAATTGAGATGTGTTTAAATCCGTCTCAAGGATAACTCGCGAACTTTTTAATTGTTAACTGCCGAGTCTTTTACCTCATTTCGAGCTTGATTAAGATATAATGCATATTGAATGAGGTCTACGTTTGCATTTTACACGTTTTTAAAACTTAGGGGCGAAAAATCGGATTTTTGTATCAAATTTCGGATTTTCAAAAACAGAAATAGTGGGTGCCGGGCTTAGGCCGCCGACGGCCGCCCATAGCTCCGACCGATCGTCCTAAGCCTTGACCGGTCGCCCACTGTGTTACTTTGGTTAAAACCATCTCTGTTCTTGTATTTTGGCATTTTGATGTCTTTCCTATCTATTTTGACCCCTTTGTCATTTGCACACACAATTCACTCTAAATGAGTTTTGTTGCACAAATTTCATATTTTGGGGATTATCTAGCTTGATTATCATCATCATTGCTCGTCTATTACCGATTGAATGGTAAGAATTCTACTCCTTTATATCAATTGGGTTGAACCCTTGAGAACTTGGCTTATATGTATATATCTTGATGCAATTCCTATATATTTGTGATGAGCATGATTATTGTTGATGGATGATATTTATAATATTTGCTTTTGGTGATGAAAAACTTGGCTTGATTACATTTACAAGGGCTATATACATTGTCTTTATTATTTGACGCCCGCCAAGTGTTCGATAAAATGTTTCAATAAACAATTCATCACCTACATGATTCTCTCGATTTGAAAAGTCTTGTATATTTATAAGAGATCATGTTTTGCAAATCAAATGAGTTTTTATAAGCTTCTACAAGTCATATGATTGACTTTTCCCTCCTATTTGGTCTATAAGCTTCAATGTTCAAAATAGCTCGATACATCGGTTTAGTTGCACACTTTGATATAATTATATGATGTTTTATCGTGCTAACATTCTTTTTGATGATTCCAAAGAGGGAGAAACAGGTTATAAGCTCATTAGCTCATAAAAGCTAAGTTAAGCTAAACAAAAGAAGCTATAAGCTATGACTTCCTAAAGTCATAAGTTGTGCATTATACTTAGTCCAATTGGTGTATGATGAACTTATATACTTGTCTAATGGTGTTTTGTTGACAGTGGGAGCTTATAAGCTCTTGTTCTTAAGTACAATATGTAAAAGCTAAGCTTTTAGCTTGTAGTTGATTATTTGAACATTACTCTTGATGTGCTTGTTGATAGGGGGAGCTTGTGCTTATTCTTGAATATATTCACTCCCTTATTTGGTTGCTTATGTATTTTGGAAATGTTAGTCGCTTCTAAACGGTTAGATGTTATTACCGGAAAATCGTTTTTAAACTTGTCCTCCTAATATTTTAAAAATTGTTTTGGTTTGTAATCATCAAAAAGGGGGAGATTGTTTGATACATGTTTTTATCTTAATTTTGATGATTTTATTTTTACACCAAAACAATGTTTTTAATTGTTGTCCGAATACTCCTAAATGATTTAAAATGTTTTTACTATTTATTCGGAGTATTTCTTCAAATTTTATTTTAGATAAAATTGGACAACACTTTTAATGATTTAATGTTTATAAGTTTCTACTTCAAAACAAGGTTCCTAAATGTTGTCTAAATACTCCCGATTGGTTTAAAATATTTTTACTAAATTTTTGGATTATTTCTTGAGGTTTATTTTCGACAAAAATTGGACAACATTTCTGTCTCGAGGTCAATAGGTCGCCCTATAGGGCAACCCGTACCTGAAGATGAATTTTGGGACAAAAAATGAGATGGATTTGAAATTGGTCAGGTCGACCAGGGTGTCGGCCGGTGGCGTCGACCGGTCGACATCCCTGTCGACATCCCTGTCGACCGGTACCTGGGAGTCAGGTTTTGAAACAGAACAATTCATCCTTGTTTTATCATTGAGGGAGACCGGCTGTGGTGGGGGACGACCGGTCGAACCCTACGTCGACTGATCGTCCCATGTAATTTGTTGTTATCTTCGTTTCAAACTCTCTTTTTGTGCGACCGGTCACCCTTAAGTTTGACAGCAAATTTCTAACCGTTTGACAGCAGACAAACTTTCCTTAAATTGTGGGATTGATTTCTAACAGCTATATTCTTGATTTTAATTGTATTTTTCTGTAGATTTTCAATCCCCAAGAGGAGCATATGCTTGATCAATCATTTCCTATAAATATAGGAAGTTTTGGAGCTACCAATACAACAATTGAGATACAACACAACAAGATACATTCCAAGCAAACACTTGTTCTTCATAATTATTATTCGTGTTGTAATTTTGCCTAGCTTATCACTTTCACATTCTTGAGGTCTAGGCTATTCTTGATTACACTTGCACTCAAATTGTATTATCCATTATTGAGTTGTAATCTTGATTTTGGTCATCATTCAACACAAGACATCCTTGTGAGTATTCTTGTGGAAAGAATACACTTGGGTGATCTAGGTGATAGGTGTGTCAAGAGTGTGGTGCTCTTGAGGTGTTGAAGAATTTGGTATTCTTCAAGATTGAAGATTGTGGTGATCTTCAAAGGTGCCGTTGAAGGAAGATTGTGGTAATCTTCAAAGGGAGATTGTGGTAATCTCCAAAGGTGATGTTGAAGAAGAGTGTGGTGCTCTTCAAGGTGTTGTTGTAAATTGGTGTTGTATTAATTTTGGTAATTAATAAAAAAACATTTCTTTTTGAAATCCATCCCGGACATACTGGGGTGGTAGAGGATTAGGCCCTAGGTGGGTTGAACCTCTATAAATCGATGCGTGTTGTTTACATTCCGCACCTTTTATATTGTCTTGGCTTGTTTTGTTCGAAAAAAGAGGGCGAAATCGAAAAGATGGAGATAATCTATTCACCCCCCTCTAGATTATCGTAGCCGCTTGGACTTACAGCTATGAGCGAAGATGGGGGAAGGGTGTTATGAAACTCATGAGGGGTTCTATGATAATTGCTAAAGTTGAAAAGAACAGAAATCTTTATGTTTTACATGCTAAACTTGATTCTCATGTGCCAAATTCTGTGAATGTTGTTGCTAATCCTGTGTCAAATGACTTGACTGATTTGTGGCATAAAAGACTGGGTCACATTAGCTCTAAAGGTCTTGACATTCTTCAGAATAAGGGTTGTTTTGGTAAAAAACAAGCTTGATGCTTTGTCTTTCTGTGAATCATGTGTGTATGGTAAACATCAAAGAGTCAAGTTCCCCTCCCCTACTAACCCAAAACAAATTGATCGGCTAATCTTGAATTGCTTGAATATTTGCATGTTGATGTTTGGGGTCCCTCTTCTGTGCCTACTCATGGAGGAAAGCAGATACTTCATGTCCATAATTGATGACTATTCCGGGGAAAGTTTGGGTGTTTTTAATGAAGAACAAATCGATGTTTTTGATAAGTTTAAAACTTGGAAAACTCTTATTGAAAACCAAACGGCAAAAGGATTAAAGTTTTGAGAACTGACAATGGCACGGAATTTTGTAATCAATTAATGGACAATCTTTGTGATGAATATGGTATAAAAAGGCACAAGTCATGCCCTATTCACCTCGGCAAAAAATGGTGTTCTTTGAAAGGATGAATAGAACACTTTTAGAAAGAGTGAGGAGCATGCTTGCTACCTCTGGACTTTCTAAAGGTTTTGGGGAGAAGGCTGTAATGTGACTACCTATTTAATCAATAGGTCCTCCTCGGTCCCTTGGAAGGAAAATACCACGAAGAGGTGTGGGTAGGAAAAGTGTGGATTTTTCTAATTTGAAAATCTATGGATGTGATGCATTTGTACATCAAAAGACTGACAAATTAGAACCAAGTGTTAGATAAATGTTTTTATCATGATTTTGATGATTTTGTTCAAATGAGTTTTTAAACCAAAACAATGTCCCTAAATGTTGTCTAAATACTTCCAATCGATTTAAAATATTTTTACTATTTTTGGAGTTTATTTTCGATAAAAAAATTGGACAACACATTTGTTTCGAGGCTCGGCCAGGTCGCTCTATAGGGCAACCCGTGCACGAGTTGAGTTTTGAAACGAGAAAAAGGGACGTAGAAAAAATGAGGAGGCCGATCGGCCGGTCGACCCCGGCGGCCGTGCACAGGAGTGCCCTCTTGAAGCCTGTCTTCTCTGTTTTGTATTTTAAACACCCCCAACCGGTCATGGTCTAGGGCGACCGATCGCACCCTTCCGACCGGTCCCCCATGTAAAAATCGCATAAATTCAATTTCAATCTTATCTCTGCTGATCGTCTTCCATTTTATCAACCAAACTATCCGTTGCATTTTCAAACAGTTTTTCCCTATTTTGAGGGATTGATTTCTAACAGCTATATTGATGATTTTAAATGGTTTCTTTTGCAGCAAATCACTCCCCAAGGAGGAGCCTATGTCTGGAAATCAAAGCCAAGACATCTCCTATAAATAGAGGCTTCATTCAAGCAACAAGATACAACACTCTACACAAGCAAAGAGCAAACAAGCAAACAACTTTCATATATCTTGTTGTATTAGCCTAAGCACTTTCACTTGCACACATTTGAGGTTTAGGCTTTCAATTCTTGATTACACTTGTACTCATATTTTATCATTCATCATTGAGTTGTAATCTTGATTTTTGGTCATCATTCAACACAAGACATCCTTGTGAGTATTCTTGTGGTAAGAATACACTTGGGTGATTTAGGTGATAGGTGTTTGAAGGTTGTGGTAATCTTCAAAGGTGTTGTAAGAGGGTTGTGGTAATCCTCAAGGTGGTGTAAGAGGGTTGTGGTAATCCTCAAGGTGTTGCAAGAGGGTTGTGGTAATCCTCAAGGTTGTATTATTAATATTGGTAATTAATAAAATCTTTTTCTTGGCCACTTGGACTAACACCAAGGTCTATTAAATGTCTTTTTCTTGGCTACCCTGAAGGGGTTAAAGGCTATAGACTTTGGAACAGAGGAGAACCTGGTTTTAAAACTATAATTAGTAGGGATGTTTTATTCAATGAACTTGAATTCCCTTGCTTTGTGCATCCTTCTCCTCAAACAATTTCTGAAAATGACACTACTCCAAATGAGGTGGAGCTTCTTTATGTGTTTCCTAATATTATTGTTCCTGCTGATTCTCATATCAATGATGCTTTGCTTGTCAATGTGAATGATAATGATGTGCATATTGAAGATAACACTCAGCATGATAATGTGCATGATATGCATGATGATTTCCCTGATGTTAACACTGAAAGAGAACTTGTAGCTGATGCTCATGATGAATTAAATGACTATGTGCTAACTAGGGATAGAACTAGGAGGCATGTTAGAATCCCAAACAAGTTTGCTGATTTTCACTTAACTTCTTATGTGTTCTCTGTGTTTGAATCAATAGAAAATTCTGAGCCTAAAACCTATCATGATGCTGTGAACTCTGTGAAATGGCTTAGTGCTATGCAAGATAAGATGACTTTTTTGTATGTTAATAACACCTGGGAACTTGTGATAGGCGTGAGTTTTGCATGTATTTTGAGGCGTATTTCGAGCTATAATGATGGGTAAACATGCATATACTCGCGTTAAATGTTACATATTCACTCCTTGTGGAAAAGATATTACACTTTGCTTATTTTGTAGGAATTTCATGATATTTAAAGCTAATTGAATACGAATACGAGGAAAGCAAAGTGGAAACACGGAGAATTGAGTGGATATACAAAAAGTTGAGCCTAAAAGAGCGAAAGTTGAGCGTCTACGGAAAAGACAGGGGGCACACGGGTTGGGCGTGCCTCAAGACACCACCCGTGCACCCCTGTATAAGGATAATTGGAGCTGCAGCATGGCGCACGGGTAGCCCATGCATGGGCGCACCACCCGTGCGTCCTACAGAGGATGACTGAATTCACCGGAGTGGCGCACGGGTAGGCCGTACTCCGACACACCACCCGTGCGCACTACAGAGAGTTGGATTATTTCAGCAGGGTGGCGCATGGGTAACCCGTGCATGGGTGCACCACCAGTGCGTCTGCACTGCAATCCCATAATCTGCAGCATTAAGCCCTAAACTTGATGGTGGGTATAAAAAGGCTTTTTGGGGGGCGCACACAAGGACATTCTGGCATTTTTGGGATCTACAACACAAGACAAGAGTCAACTCTTGTAGGAGGATATCAAGGAGATAATCGGGTTGCATCGGAGCTGGAAGAACGGAGATATATCGAGAGATTGTCGACGTTCCTAAGTTTTCTTGCTTCTCTTTTAGTTTCAATCTTTCATTTTCATTTGTTATGGTTTTGAACACTTTGTGTATAAGTTGTTTAATCGTGTGTAGCTAAACTCTAGAGATTTCCGGGTTTTGGGAGTAGATTAATGAACTCTTGTTGGATATTTTAATCTTAGTTGAAGTTATTATCTTGAAGCCTATTTGAGTATTTTGAGCTTATTCTTGTTTTATCACTTGATCAGTGATTTAACTTGTTTGATATGTTGATTCATAATTCGAGAGATGAGTTTCAATATTAGATCTTGAATACTCGACACAAATATTTGCATGAATCGAGAGGTTTGTAAATATTTGTGAGGACATTTGATCTTTTAAACTTTTGGGAGTTGAATGCTTTATGTTGAGTAGAGATGCTAGCATAAGTATTTCAATCTACGTTTTATATGCATCTCGAGAGGGAGGATAAAATAGCTTTGTGATCGTCTTATAGGAATATTGATAATAATGTGGCTTGATTAAACCGGACAACAAGAGGATTATTAATCGAAACCTTAACTCGGAAATCCATTTCATTATCTTGATATTTCTTTCATTTGTATTATCTCAACCTTGTGTTTTAGTGATTTTAATTGTCTTAATCTCAATACAACAATCATCAAATTTCGATCGTCTAAATAAAAATAAGACTATCTTGGTCCAATACTTAGCGCATAAATTATTTAGTCTCCGTGGATACGACCTTGCTTACCCTATTCTATAAACTACACCGTACACTTGCGGTGAAGCTAAAAATAAGGCGAACAAGTTTTTGGCGCTGTTGCCGGGGACTAATACAATTTTTGGTGCTAATATTGCGATAGATAGAATTATTCTTAATTTAGACAATTTTTTTATTTTGGTTTGACTTTAATTCTACATTATTTGACTTGTTTCTTTTAGTTTGGTCCAGGTAGTGCATGAACACGCGCTCGAGACAAGGGGACTTGATACCGCTTATCTGGGAAGTCGAGGCTTTCGCGAGAAGAATCGATCTTTACTAGGGCGGGCTGAAAGACAACAAAATCCGATAATTGGGGATTTGAATGAGTTACCAATACCGCCAAACAATGGTGGAAACGAGTTACCGATACCGGTTCCACAGTAAGCCATTCGTGATTACTTTCGACCACAAACGAATCGTAATTACGGTGGTATTGCCCATATTCCTATCAATGCCAAAAACTTGAGCTCAAACCAAAGACTCGATCAATATGGTGCAACAGAATCAGTTTGGGGGATTCGCAACTGAAGATCCTAACTCTCACCTTGCACATTTTATCAAATATGTAATACGATAAAAAATGAACCGAGTCTCGGATGACGCCATAAGATTGCGCCTATTCCCATTCTCTTTATAGGATAAGGCGAGAAATTGTTTGGGTACTTTGACGCAAGGAAGTGTGAGCACATGGGACGATTTGAGCCAAAAGTTTTTGTTTAAATTCTTTCCACCAAGCAAAACTTTGCGGCTCAAAAGTGAGATCACTCAATTCCGACAATTTGATTCGAGCCTTTGTACGAGGCTTGGAAAGATTTAGGGATTTGTTAAGAAGATGTCCATAACACGGCTTTCCGGAGGATCAACGATTATGTTTCTTTTACAATGGTTTAATGGGGCAAGCGAGGGCCTTTGTTGATGCCACGCGGGGAGGAGCATTGTTGGCAAGGTTTCCACAAGATGCCTTGAACCTTCTTGAGAAATGGCCATGAACGATTACAGTGGGCCATCCGAAAGATCAAATGTACAACGAGTGGCGAAATCTCGATTCGGACCCAATTAAAACATTGGCCAGCACAAGTAAGCGGCTTTGACAACTCAATTGAGTGCATTTACGAAGGGGCGAGGAAGCAAGCACGGGCATGGGTAGTGAAGCTCTTCTATATCGATGGAAGAGGTAAATTATGTGAATAACCTAGGAATTTCAACAATTTCGGAATAATCCAAACCCAACGCACTACCATCCAGGGTTGATAAATCATGAAAATTTTTCCTACGCAAATACAAAGAATGTGTTGCAACCTCCACCGGGATTCAATGCTTCAAGTGGAGGCGGAAATGGGGAAGGCAAATCGTCGTTGGAAGATGCACTCACCTCCTTCATAAATCAATCTAATGCTTTCATGAATGATACGAGGAGCCGCCTCGCTAAGCAAGACCTTCGGATGGATAAGATAGAACAACAAGTGACAAGCTCGATAAAGAATTTGGAGACTCAAATGGGTCAATTGGCTACAATTGTGGGTGGTCAACATCAAAGGGTCAATTTCCAAGTAATACGGAAATGAATCTGAGAACAATGCAAGGCGATTCGTTTACTGAGCGATGCGAATATGAGAGGCCTAAAGAAAAATGCGGGAATCGGAACTTTCGGATGAAGCATCTAGGCGGAGGCGAGAGAATCCGTGATGAAGGATGATATTGAAGAAAATAGGAAAGAAAGAGAACAAGAGAGGCGAACAAGCAGTGAGAAGCTAAAATCATCATCTAACTCGAATATATCTAAGTTGCCTATATCTCTTCCCTTTCCTCAAAGATTTCAAAAGAAAAAGCTTGATGATCAATTTGCCAAATTCCTTGATATATTTAAGAAATTGCACATTAACATTCCTTTTTGCGGGCACGCACTAGAAACGGATGCCAAACTATGCGAAATTTCTTAAGGATGTTATGTCAAAAAAGCGGAGGATGACAAGCGCGGTGAATTTGACGGAAGAATGTAGTGCAATTATCCAAATAAAGCTACCACAAAAACTGAAAGATCCGGGGAGTTTCACTATCCCTTGTGCTATTGGTGGTAATTTCTTTAATAAAGCGTTATGTGATTTGGGGGCAAGTATTAATTTGATGCCTTTGTCCATTTTCGGGAAGCTTGGATTAAGCGGCGTGAAGCCAACCACGGTGACATTGCAACTCGCGGACCGATCACTTACGTATCGAGGAATTATTGAAGGCGTATTGGTAAAAGTTGATAAATTTATATTCCCCGTGGATTTCTTGGTTCTTGATATGGAAGAAGATCGTGACGTTCCACTGATACTTGGACGTCCATTTCTTGCTACTGGTAAAGCCTTAATAGATGTACAAAAAGGAGAGCTCACATAACGTGTTAACGATAAGCATGTTTTATTTTCTATATATAAGGCAATGAAATTTCATGATTCGGTAGAGAATTGTAATTTTTTGGATATAGTTAGTTCATGCATTGAGGATTATGTTGATCATACATTGTCTCTGAGATGATTTGGAATTTGCTCTAACCCACTCGTGCTCAATGTCGAGTGTTGTACTTGATTTTGATAACCAAGATTTGTACGACTATGTTTGTGCCTTAGATCATATACGGGAACTACCTAATAGCGCAAGGCGAAACGCAAAGCGGAAATAAGGGAGCAAAACTTGCGGCAAAGCCACGGCCCATGCGTCCCACGCACGGGCAACCGTGCGTGATCTTTGTGGGGCGAGTTGAGCTCTGAAGAGCACACGGGCCATGCATCGGCGCATGGGCAGCCCGTGCGTAACCCTGAATTAGCAACATCGACTCGGAACTCAAGCAATTACCTGAACACCTCAAATATGAATTCCTTGGGGCAAATAATGCAAATTCGGTAATCGTTTCATCTCTTCTCACTCCTACTCAACTTGATAAATGTTAAGGGTTTTACGGAAACATAAGTCGGCACTAGGATGGTCTATAAGCTGATTTAAAGGCATAAGTCCATCCATTGTGATGCATAAAATTCGGATGGAAGATGTTTATAAACCATCAGTGCAAAACCAAAGACGACTAAACCCTATCATGCAAGATGTGGTTAGAAAGGAAGTGTTGAAATGGTTGGATGCCGGGATCATTTATGCTATATCGATAGTTCATGGGTGAGTCCGTACAAGTGAAATGCCTTAGAAAAAGGGGGTAACGATGGTAAAAAATGAAAATGAGGAACAAATTGCTACTAGAATTGTTACCGGGTGGTGAATATGTATTGATTATAGAAAACTTAATGATGCCACTCGAAAAGATCACTTCCCCCTCCCTTTTATCGATATGATGTTGGATCGTCTTGCAAGTTATGATTATTATTGCTTTTTAGATGGTTATTCCGGATACAATCAAATCATGATTGCGCCGGAAGACCAAGAGAAAACAACATTTACATGTCCGTATGGCACATTTGCATTTCACCGCATGCCATTTGGTTTATGTAATGTGTCTGCCACTTTCCAACGTTGTAAGATGGCTATATTTCTCGATCTTATTTAAAAAGTTATGGAGGTGTTTATGGATGATTTCTCTGTGTTTGGTGATTCTTTTGATAATTGTCTTCACAATCTTTCCCTAGTTTAGCAGCGATGTGAAGAGACCAATCTAGTACTAAACTGGGAAAAGTGCCATTTTATGGTACGCGATGGCATTGTACTTGGTCATCGAGTCTCTTCTGCAGGTTTGGAAGTTAATCGGGCAAAGATTGTAGCAATTGAGAAGTTACCACCTCCCACAAACGAAAAAGCCATTCGGAGCTTCTTGGGCCATGCCGGATTTAACAGAAGGTTTATCCGTGACTTTTCTAAAATTTCTAAGCCCTTGAGCCAATTGCTAGAAAAAGATGTTGCTTTCATTTTTTCCAATGAATTTTTGCAGGCGTTCGAAACGTTGAAGACATCATTGGTGACCGCACCTATACTCGTCACCCCAGATTGGAGTCAACCATTTGAGCTAATGTGTGATGCAAGTGACTTTGCGGTTGGGGCATTCTTCGGTCGGAAGAGGGAAAAATTGTTCGATCCATCTACTATGCAAGTCGAGCGTTGGGCGTGCTCAAGCAGAATTATACCACAATCGAGAAAGAGATGTTGGCGATTGTTTTCGCATTCGATAAATTCGATCTTACTTGATCGGGACGAAGACGATTGTGCATACCGACCATACGGCTATCAAATACCTCTTTGACAAGAAGGATCGAAACCGAGGTTGATTCGATGGATCTTATTATTGCAAGAGTTTGATGTGGAAATCAAGGACCGGAAAGGATGCGAGAACATGGTAGCGACCATCATCTCGATTAGAAAATCAAGAGGAGCAAAAGGAGGTACGAGATTGATCAAAGAGGAGTTTCACGATGAAAGATTACTCATGCTTGAGGCAAAGTTCCCTTGGTATGCGGACTTTGTCAACTACTTAGGCTAGGAGTTCTACCTCCGGATCTATCACCGTATCAAAGAAGAAATTCTTACATGGTGTAAAGTTCTACATGTGGGATGACCCCTACTCTTTAAGAGGTGCGCGGACAAAATCATAAGGAGATGCGTACCTCAAGAAGAATGGGAGGAGTCCTACAACGATGTCACTCTTCACCATCGGCGGACATTTTGGTCCCACTCGCACCGACGAAGGTATTGCAAAGTGGCGATATTGGCCCACTTTATTTAATGACTGCTATTTGTTTGTGCAACAATGTGACAGGTGTCAGCGAATGGGAAACATTTCAAGGAAGCACGAGATGCCAATGACCAATGTAATTGAAGTAGAGTTGTTCGATGTGTGGGGGATTGATTTTATGGGCCCGTTTCCATCATCTTCGGGTTATCAATATATTCTACTTGCGGTGGAGTATGTATCCCGTTGGGTAGAGGCAATTCCTTCCAAAGCAAATGATGCTCAAGTTGTAATGCGATTCCTTAAGAAAAACATCTTTACTAGATTCGGCACTCCAAGAGCTTTAATTAGTGATGGAGGGTCGCATTTTGTAAACAAATTGATTAGCAACTTGTTGGCAAAATATGGAGTCAAACATAAAGTTGCATTGGCATATCATCCACAAGCCATGGACAAGCGAAGTGGCTAACAGGGAGATCAAACAAATCCTTGAAAAGACGGTAAGATTGGGCGTTAAAATTGGATGACGCTTTATGGGCATACCGGACTGCATATAAGACGTCGTTGGGCACATCTCCATATCAACTTGTCTTTGGTAAGTCGTGCCATTTGCCGGTAGAATTGGAGCACAAAGCATTTTGGGCGGTCAAGAAACTAAATCGGATTTTTCGAAAGCCGTGAGGAAAGGTTACTCCATTTGAATCGGATGGAAGAGTTTCGGGATGAAGCTTACGAAAATTCCCGAATCTACAAGGAAAGAACCAAGAGGTGGCATGATAAGATGATCAAGAAAAGAGAGTTTTTACCGGGAGAACCGGTGCTCCTATACAATTCACGCCTTAAATTTTTCCCGAGAAAACTCAAGTCTAAGTGGTCGGGGCCATTCGTGATAAAGAAAGTGTTGAATCCACCTGGGATTGTAGAATTGTTGACAAAAGAAGGCGAGACTTTCATGGTAAACGGCCAACGGATTAAGCACTATTTCCACCGAGGGAATCAAGAGGAGGTGACATCCACCACCTTGCGCGACCCGTAATTTAACAAAACAGGCGTCAAGCTAAAGACGTTAAATATAGCTCTTGTTGGGAGGCAACCCAACGGTTTTTCGTGTGACTTTCATTTTTAGTGTGTGTTTAGTTTCAATTTTGTGTGATTGGAATGATTTGACATGCGTGTTTTTATTAATGAGTGTGATTTGTGTGTTTTTGTTTCATTTTTGTGTGTTTTTATTCAAAAAAAATAAAAAAAAAATAAAATAATACCTAAATTGTTATGCAGTGCGCCTGGGTAGCCCGTGCACCTGCGAAGAGTTGAGAAATTTGCTTAGGGTGGCGCACGGGTAGCCGTGCTTGGCCACCACCCGTGCGCCTGCGAGAAAGAGGATAAATTTGTGATTTTAAAATTGTTCTTCATATTCAAACTCTCCAATTCGCGCGCCCCTCCCTAATCCTCCCTTGTTTTCGAAATTTCTCCAAGTTTTCACTCAAATTCGTCCACATAATCCCTCCCCCATCACAATTGAACTTCACCTTACATTAATTTCGAATTTGCTTGGAGAATTGTGAGCAAAAGCACCTAGGGTTCAAGTCATCTACTTCGAGTTTAACTTAGAGAATTCCCGTAAGAACACCGTTTCTCCTTGCGAATTCGTTGTCCATTATGTATTAGGGATCATGATAGGTGCTTGTTTTGATATTTTTGCTATGAATTGTGTGAATTATTCTTTGAGGCAAATTATCAAACACCTTGTGGGCTTGTGTAATTGAGGAGATTTAGGATGAATTGTTGATGAATACGGCATGGCCAATGATTGTTTAAACTAATAATTGTCTAGAATGGCCATAATTTTTGCTTGCTTTGGGTAGTTGATCGATCAAAGTATAGGAGGCAAGTGAATTTGCATCACCTAATATGTTAGCTTTCATCCCCTAATTTGTTATTGCCATTGATGATATTGGGATGCTAATGGAATGTATTTCGGTACAAATCCTTCATGGCGAGCAAAAAACCCCCAGGGTGGAAGGAGCCGTGCACGCAGGCGCCTGTACAACGCGACGTGGCACCACCGGAGGTCGACCAAAACATCCGGCATATGGGGTTGACTTGACAAATGCCGATGATCTTGAGCGATGGAATCGTTTGATCGGTCGCCAAATTGCTCCATCCCGCTATGCCGAAGCGATGATTGTACCCAAACTTTGGGGATACATGAGGACGTTTGGCGTCTTTTCGCGAAGGTTGGATGGACAAACTTCATGAGCCGAAGGTGGCCGACATTTAAAAATATACATTGGAGTTTTTGAGTACCGTGGAAGTACTCAAACAAGTGCGAGACTTTTGAACCGTATATGATAAAATTTCATTGGGGAACGTTCGTAGACAAACTGTCTATGACCCAATTGAACACCATTTTCGAGGTCCCAACAAATGCTCGTACCCGCCCGATGCCCCATTATGATCAATCGACTTGGAGAATGCTTGTGGAAACACCACAAACGGGGCCGATGTTGTATGCAGCGGACCGCAAAAAACCTCTTGGATCCGGAATCGGTTTTCCGGTATATACAACGCGTGGATCGCATCCTCCGTGTTACTTAAGAAAATATTGGAGGGATGACGACTAAGGAGCTTTATCTCCTCGGTGTATGGTCACAAATACCCCTACAACACAGTAAATCAATTTCGCCGAGCAAATCGAAAGCGATTAGCTAGGCGGGAAGGGGGTACGATTTCTATAGGGGCCTCATTACCCCTATTGCCCGGCATTTCAATGTCGATTTCGAGGCTTGGAGCCTATCCGGGCAAAGACTCGGGTTAATTTGGCATCGTTGCACCACATGAAGTTCATTGCACACAAAGACAACACATTGGTACTTCTACAAAAGAAAGGTCTTTGCATTTCCATTGCCTAACCCGCCATACACCACATTCGATACATTGACGGACACCACCAACTTCCTAATGAACTCGGCGCACATAACCGAATTACCAGGGGCTATAGAGGCAAGAAAAGAAGCGCGAGTTGATGGTTTCTTGGATGAGGAGGATATGGTGGCGGAGGAGGATGAGATACATTGACGCGAAATGGGGATGGAACCTCATCACCCCCAAATTGGGTATGATATACCCGAGTCCTCACACGGAGGCGATTACCCCCGACATTCTCAAAGCGGGGATCGTCCTGGTCCCTCTCATAGTGGAGAACCCCAGCGCGGCACTGATTTTCAAGACATGTTATTTGCGTTTGGGGAGGATTTGCGTCGGCAAGGAGAAGAGTTGAGGCGGCAAGGAGAGGATTTGAGGCAACATAGGGCTGATTTTTTCGCGTTCAGCGAGCGATCTGAGCGGCGTTCTGAGGAGACGTGGCAAGTGCTCCAACAGCTACAAATGTGGCATATTTCTCAAGGCCACTTCCCACCGCCGCCACCGCAGTGATTCAAGTATATCCCCACTTTTCGTTATTGAAATTCTATTTTTCCCCTTAGGACACTATAATTTCATTCAAGTTTGGGGGGAGAGATAGTATTTTAATATATGAAAAGTGTGGATACGAAAAAAAAAATTCATACATTTTGTGTTTCATATAGTTGCATTAGAGCATTCTAGGTTGCATTTGCATTAGAGCACGTTTATAGCTTTAGCACGTCTATTGCTTTCGTAGTGGTTAGAGAGTGTGTTGACCGAGCATGTTGCAACTTGTTGTGGTGTGTTGATTGAAAATTCATATTGTTAGGATTGGATGTTGGTTACGAGTTGATTGAGCCTTGAATAGATGACATTGAGCATGTTGATATGGAAAACTTAGTTTGATGCTTTGAATTACATAATTGCAAGCCTGTGAGCTTTTGAGCCTTTACTGCTGGTATCTTGCGCAGTCTTGTTGTGATTTGAGTGTATCATTCATGTCGTTAAAAATTCTAGAACTTGCTTGGGTATCTCTGTCAAGGCCACATGTTGTATGCGAATTGTGAAGGTGATTAAAGGCCATTTTTGTTAGCCCTTCAAGCCTTTTGCTTACCTAATGATGATATTGAAATTCCTAGTTAGCCAAGTTGAGCCTATAGCCTATTTCTTTGATAGCCACAAAATTTAACCCTTGATCTTAATATATCCATCACCTAATACTCGAATGTATAGCGTTGAGTAAAGGAATGAAAGAGGATGAATGGGTGGGAATTGAAAAGTAGGGTAAATGGGCACACTTGGTTAAATGGGATATAAAGAGGAAGGAAAGGAGTTGAGTAAAAAAATGCTGAAAATGCACAAATGAAAAAAAAAAATTGATTGAAAAGATGATAAACTTGGATGGCGAAGGATTGTGAATGGAGGCGATTCTCAAAAGAAAGAAAGGAAATGGAGATAAATAAAGTTGATAAAATGAGGGATGATTGGAGTAGCATATGGGATTGTAATGAAAATGATTGATATGCTCATCGGTCTATATACTCGAGTTTGAGTCACTTTATCCAAAATTTTCTACCCAAACCAAAGAGCCTTCATTACAACCAAATGAGAAAGTCCTTTTTGATTCACAAATTGCATACACTTTAGTGGCGGAGATATGAGACGAATTGCAAGCCTATGGCAATTTTGCGACATCGAATTGATTTGAGCGTAAACACGTCCTATATCCTCGTGAGATGAGAGTATACACTTTACTTTGAGAGTTGGAATTCAAAGCATTTCACTCTGTTTACTTGAGGCATGTTCTTTGATCAAATATTTGAGGCTTGATTGGTTTGTTGCTTGACGTTCATGATGAACAATATGAATTTATTTTTGGATCTGTTGTGTGCGCTTTGATTCTTATCTCCCTGTTGTACTTGATCATATTTTAAAAAAAAATTTGATCGGGACGGTGAACGGCGTAAGTTTGGGGGATTTTGATAGGCGTGAGTTTTGCATGTATTTTGAGGCGTATTTCGAGCTATAATTATGGGTAAACATGCATATACTCGCGTTAAATGTTACATATTCACTCCTTGTGGAAAAGATATTACACTTTGCTTATTTTGTAGGAATTTCATGATATTTGAAGCTAATTGAATACGAATACGAGGAAAGCAAAGTGGAAACACGGAGAATTGAGTGGATATACGAAAAGTGGAGCCTAAAAGAGCGAAAGTTGAGCGTCTACGGAAAAGACAGGGGGCACACTGGTTGGGCATGCCTCAAGACACCACCCGTGCACCCCTGTATAAGGATAGTTGGAGCTGCAGCATGGCGCACGAGTAGCCCATGCATGGGTGCACCACCCGTGCGTCCTACAGAGGATGACTGAATTCACCGTAGTGGCGCACGGGTAGGCCGTGCTCCGACACACCACCCGTGTGCCCTACAGAGAGTTGGATTATTTCAGCAGGGTGGCGCACGGGTAACCCGTGCGTGGGCGCACCACCCGTGCGTCTGTGCTGGAATCCCATAATCTGCAACATTAAGCCCTAAACTTGATGGTGGGTATAAAAAGGCTTTTTGGGGGGCGCACACAAGGACATTTTGGCATTTTTGGGATCTACAACACAAGACAAGAGTCAACTCTTGTAGGAGGATATCAAGGAGACAATCGGGTTGCATCGGAGCTCGAAGAACGGAGATATATCGAGAGATTGTCGACGTTCCTAAGTTTTCTTACTTCTCTTTTAGTTTCAATCTTTCATTTTCATTTGTTATGGTTTTGAACACTTTGTGTATAAGTTGTTTAATCATGTGTAGCTAAACTCTAGAGATTTCCGGGTTTTGGGAGTAGATTAATGAACTCTTGTTGGATGTTTTAATCTTAGTTGAAGTTATTATCTTGAAGCCTATTTGAGTATTTTGAGCTTATTCTTGTTTTATCACTTGATCAGTGATTTAACTTGTTTGATATATTGATTCATAATTCGAGAGATGAGTTTCAATATTAGATCTTGAATACTCGACACAAATATTTGCATGAATCGAGAGGTTTGTAAATATTTGTGAGGACATTTGATCTTTTAAACTTTTGGGAGTTGAATGCTTTATGTTGAGTAGAGATGCTAGCATAAGTATTTCAATCTACGTTTTATATGCATCTCGAGAGGGAGGATAAAATAGCTTTGTGATCGTCTTATAGGAATATTGATAATAACGTGGCTTGATTAAACCGGACAACAAGAGGATTATTAATCGAAACCTTAACTCGGAAATCCATTTCATTATCTTGATACTTCTTTCATTTGTATTATCTCAACCTTGTGTTTTAGTGATTTTAATTGTCTTAATCTCAATACAACAATCATCAAATTTCGATCGTCTAAATAAAAATAAGACTATCTTGGTCCAATACTTAGCGCATAAATTATTTAGTCTCTGTGGATACGACCTTGCTTACCCTATTCTATAAACTACACCGTACACTTGCGGTGAAGCTAAAAATAAGGCGAACAAGTTTTTGGCGCCGTTGCCGGGGACTAATACAATTTTTGGTGCTAATATTGCGATAGATAGAATTATTCTTAATTTAGACAATTTTTTTATTTTGGTTTGACTTTAATTCTACATTATTTGACTTGTTTCTTTTAGTTTGGTCCGGGGTAGTGCATGAACACGCGCTCGAGACAAGGGGACTTGATACCGCTTATCTCCTAAGTCGAGGCTTTCGCGAGAAAAATCAATGCTACCACTAGACGGGCTGAAAGACAACAAAATCCGATAATGGGGGATTTGAATGAGTTACCAATACCACCAAACAATGGTGGAAACGAGTTACCGATACCGGTTCCACATCAAGCCATTCGTGATTACTTTCGACCACAAACGAATCGTAATTACGGTGGTATTGCCCATATTCCTATCAATGCCAACAACTTCGAGCTCAAACCAGCACTGATCAATATGGTGCAACAGAATCAGTTTGGGGGATTCGCAACTGAAGATCCTAACTCTCACCTTGCACATTTTATCCAAATATGCAATACGATCAAAATAAACGGAGTCTCGGATGACGCCATAAGATTGCGCCTATTCCCATTCTCTTTATTGGATAAGGCGAGAAATTGGTTGGGTACTTTGACGCAAGGAAGTGTGAGCACATGGGATGATTTGAGCCAAAAGTTTTTGTTTAAATTCTTTCCACCAAGCAAAACTTTGCAGCTCAAAAGTGAGATCACTCAATTCCGACAATTTGATTCCGAGCCTTTGTACGAGGCATGGGAAAGATTTAGGGATTTGTTAAGAAGATGTCCACAACACGGCTTTCCGGAGGATCAACAATTATGTTCTTTTACAATGGTTTAATGGGGCAAACGAGGGCCTTTGTTGATGCCGCAGCGGGAGGAGCATTATTGGCAAGGTTTCCACAAGATGCCTTGAACCTTCTTGAGGAAATGGCCATGAACAGTTACCAATGGCCATCTGAAAGATCCAATGTACAACGAGTGGCCGAAATCTCTGATTCAGACCCAATTAAAACATTGACGGCACAAGTAGCGGCTTTGACAACTCAATTGAGTGCATTTACGAATGGGCCAGAAGCAAGCACGGGCGTGGGTAGTGAAGCTCTTCTATATCCAATGGAAGAGGTAAATTATGTGAATAACCGGAATTTCAACAATTTCCGGAATAATCCAAACCCAACGCACTACCATCCAGGGTTGAGAAATCATGAAAAATTTTCCTACGCAAATACAAAGAATGTGTTGCAACCTCCACCGGGATTCAATGCTTCAAGTGGAGGCGGAAATGGGGAAGGCAAATCGTCGTTGGAAGATGCACTCACCTCCTTCATAAATCAATCTAATGCTTTCATGAATGATACGAGGAGCCGCCTCGCTAAGCAAGACCTTCGGATGGATAAGATAGAACAACAAGTGACAAGCTCGATAAAGAATTTGGAGACTCAAATGGGTCAATTGGCTACAATTGTGGGTGGTCAACATCAAAAGGGTCAATTTCCAAGTAATACAGAAATGAATCCTAAGGAACAATGCAAGGTGATTCGTTTACGAAGCGGTACGGAATAGGAGAGGCCTAAAGAAAAATATGGGAATCTGGAACTTTTGGATGAAGCATCTAGGCCGGAAGCGAGAGAATCCGTGATGAAGGATGATATTGAAGAAAATAGGAAATAAGAGAACAAAGAGGCGGAACAAACAGGGGCTGAGAAGCTAAAATCATCATCTAACTCGAATATATCTAAGTTGCCTATATCTCTTCCCTTTCCTCCAAGATTTCAAAAGAAAAAGCTTGATGATCAATTTGCCAAATTCCTTGATATATTTAGGAAATTGTTTAAGTGCTAAATTTGACATGAAATTCTTACGTGATGCTAAGAAAATACTTGGTATGAATATTGATAGGGATAGAAATAACTCTGTGGTTTACCTTCATCAATCTTCATATGTTGAGAAAGTCTTACAAAAATTTTCTATGAGTGATGCAAAATCTGTGAATGTCCCACTTGCTTCTCACTTTGTGTTAAGTAGGGATCAGTCCCCTAAAACTGATCTTGAAATCTCTTCTATGCAAAACATTCCCTATGCAAATGCCATTGGATCTGTTATGTACTTAATGGTCAGTACTAGACCAGATATTGCATATGTTGTTTCTTGCCTTAGTAGATTTATGTCTAATCCTGGAATGGTGCATTGGAATGCTTTGAAATGGTTGTTGAGATACTTAAGACATTCAACTGATTATTGCCTTAAATTTTCTAAGTGTGAAAATGGTGTTGTTTTAAAAGGATATGTGGATTCCAACTATGCAAATGTTAAAGATAACAGAAAATCAACAACTTCTTGTGTTTTTACTTTGTGTGGTTCTTTTATCAGTTGGAAATCCCGACTGCAACACATTGTGGCTCTGTCTACAAATGAATCGAAATATGTTGCGATTCTTGCCTTAAAAGAAGCTTTATGGCTAAAAGGACTTGTTTCTGAAATTGGTTTTCTTAAACAAAAGGTTGTTGTAATTTCTGACTCTTAATCTGGTATTCAGCTTTGTAAGAATCCAGTTTTTCATGACAGAACAAAACACATTGATGTTAGATTTCATTTTATAAGGGACATTGTTTCTAAAGGTCTAATCTGTCTTGAAAAAGTGGCATCTGAATACAACCCAGCTGATATGGGTATTAAGTGTCTACCCTTATCAAAGTTTAATACTTGTTTAAAAATTCTTAATTTTGACACTAGTGATTAGTTACCCGGTTAGTTACCCTTTTTGTTGGGTTTAACAGTTATTGTGTGTTTCTGTTGAATCCAAAACTGTTGAATTGATATCTGCTCTGTGCTTATGTTAATTCAATGGGGGAACTTGACTTGTTGTGTGCTTGTTGAGATCCTTACTCAGTTACAGTTAGCTTAAGTGCTCCTGTAACTTAAGTCATTCTTAGCTTAAGTGCTGGGAAGGAAATCGGCAATGATGATGACCAGTTATTTTCCCTAAGTTTGTCTAATGATTCATAATGAGCCAAAGGTGGAGATTGTTATATTAATTGGCCCATTTTGTATGATCCATTAAGTAATATTCCTTGGCCCAAATCAGCAGCCCAATATGTAACAAGCCCAATGGGTTTAACTGTTAGGAACTTTATTGTTTAGATTTTGATGAATGCCATGTAAAACTTAGAATAGAAAGTTGGCACCCCAATTCTTGTTGTAAAATGCATTGTAATGAATAGAGCTGGCCAAGCTGAGTCAAGACAACTACGCCTAACATGCAAGAAGACAAATCAAGATCGGAAGGAAGACTCTGCTGTGAGACAATTTGAGTATGGCAAAGAAGAGTAGACGAACACTATCTTGAAGAAGCAAGCGTGAGATGCAAACAGTGGAGCATCAGTCAAGTCAACTCAAGAAAAGCCAAGTCTCAAGTTGAAGTGACAAAGAGTCATCCATGATTGGAAGTCGACTCTAAGTCACCTGGGAAAGCAAGAAAATGCAGTCAAGTCGAGATAATCAGAAAAGAACCGTTGCACGAGAAATCAAGAGATTTACTTAAACAAGTAATATCTCCATACAACCTTTCTTGGAGTGCTCGACCCGAGCGTGCAAAAGGAATGAACCAATGGGAAGAACTACACCGTGTCGAACTCCGAAAAGGTGAAAAGAATAATTCATACGAGGAAACGGCAATTCCAAGAACTCAAGCCAACGATCGCAAAAGTGACTTTCAAAAACAAGCTATCTCTTCAACGGGCAAATTTTTGAAAGTTCACTATAAAAGGCTGAGGAGTTTGGTTGAGAAAGAGGATGCATGAATGACACATACGTGAGATATACAAGCACATTAGAAAAACTGAAACAATCTCAATCCTCAAGCCTACATTCCGAAGTACATCAATCCAACACTTACCTGTGAAGGAAAGAGAGCTTCAACCAGTTGAAGAGGAAACCTTTGAAAACAAGGGGTCTACTTTCCAGGAAGGATTGTAGAAAAGTTCAAAGTTGAACTAAGTCTTAAGCATTTGGAGGGCTTCGTGATCAAATCCAAAGAGCTTGAGCAAGTGAGTCAGTAGTAGCAAGGCAACCGCCCGTGTGAGAAGCCGAGTCGAACGAGAAGCCAGCGAGTGATCAAGGCGTCTCCGGATCGAGTCCCAAAGGATCAAGTCGGCCGTTGTGATCAAGACTTGTATCCGGACTGCTTACCACTTTGTAAACTGATCATTACTTAGTGGATTCCTCCAGGAGTTGGAGAAGAGAGGAGTAGAAGAATTACCCCCATCTTCGAACCTCTATAAAAACTTTATTGTGTCATTTACATTTCAAAGATTTAAATTCCCGCACTTTTAATTTCTTATATCTCACGATAAATTTGCTATCCATTTGATAATTTACAAGTACTAAATCAAGCTCTAATATTTTGTTTAATCAAACTTAAGGGTGTTAAGTCTTCCAATAAAAATAAAACCACAAACAGTTAAATTGTAGCCAACAAATGAGTTACTCCATCAACAATTCAATTTGAGTCATGTTGAAAGATTAACTCTCTTGAGTGACTAATTCGATCGGTCCATCAAGGACACAAATGTGTAGAATTAACTCGTAGATTTAAAAGGACTAAATCGAAAATTTGGTAAGGTTTATTCAACCCCCTTCTAAACCTTACACTTACACCCCTTGGGACCTACAAGTGGTATCGAGCGGTTGGTTCATTGAACCCTCCGCATCAAGTTACTTGAACTAGATCTCCAAATTTTTCTAAATCTGCTTTAGTACTTAAACTTTCAAAACTCTTTTTATTAAAAGTCATTATCATGGAAACAAATCTAACACGCATCCCTATGTTCACCATTGAAGAATTTGATGATTGGAAAATTCGTATGCGGCTCATCTCTCAAAGATTACATGATGAGATGTGGATAGTGATAGAAGATGGGCCTCTACAAATATTAAAGGTGAACACAAATGCATGCGAAGAGTTGCAAACAAGGAGAAGAAGATGTTGCTCCCGCACCAGTCATGGTTGAAAACCAAGAACCGAGTGGACAAATGATGACAAAAAGATACAACCTGGATAATGTAGCCAAGGACATCCTCTACAAAACCTTGGACAAAGCCATGTTCAACAAAGTCAAATCATGCAAAACGGCTAAAGAAATCAGGACAAGTGACATTGATTTGTGAAGGCTCGAGCAAATCAAAGAAAACAAATTATCAAGAGTCGTAAAGTTTGAAAATTTCAAAATGATCTCGGGAGAGAATCTGGATCAACTGGATGCTCGGTTTACGTAAATCACAAATGAGTCAGTCTACACTTGGAAAGGAATATACACGAAAAATGTGTATGAAGATCCTAAAAAGTCTTCCAAATGAATGGGAAATGAAGGTCATGGCACCGAGACATTCCATGGACCTATCAAAGACATCCAACCATGAACTATTCTCGGACCTCAAAGCCTATGAGTTTGAGCCGAGAAGAAAAGACCAGAAGAGACAAATTGTACCCAAAGTAGCTGCTCTAATTGTCAAAGATGGGAAGAGAGTTGAGGTCAAAGAAGCAATTGACACGTAAGAAATAGCCCCGATGGTTAAAAGATTTAACAAGTTCTTTAACAAGAACTACAAGAGAGGAAATGGTGAATCTTCCGAGAAGACACTCGGCTCCCTCCAAATCAAGGGATGATAGGCCAACCAAGAGAACAGATCATCAACAAATTGAGTATCAAAGGATCGACAACTCAAGAGTAGAAAGAGAGCGATCAAAAGGTCAATATCTATGTTGGAATTGTAGACAACTAGGTCACTATGCCATTGATCGCTCATATCCTCGTAGTCAACAAGTACAGAATGAAGAATGAAGAAAAGAAAGGTCTTGAGAGAAAGAAGACAAGAAAAGAAAAAGGCAATGATGGTGCAGAGATCACTTTGAACAGCAAAGTCAAGAGAGACAAATGATTCAGAGAGCAAAGTGAAGCCGACTACTCGAGTGACTCGAAGAAGAAGCCTTGATCTGCTTAATGGCCAAAGAACAAGATCAAGAAGATGAGGTACAATCTAATTCAACAAGCTCAGACACTTGTGACAGTGACTGTGACACACACACTTCATCACCTACTGATCTTTATGATTCATTAGGCAAAATGATGAAAGATTTTGAGCACATTAAATCCTCACACACACTATTGAATGAGGAAAACAACCTACTTAAAGGTCAAAACTCAAAGCTGACTAAGGAGCTGAGTACTCTAAGTCAAATAGCTATTGAAAATGAAAGTTTAAAGGCTGAAAATGCTAAATTAGTAGCAGAAATCGCTGCTATAGAAAAGAGGGAGAATGACCTCAAAAATGTTATTGCCTCATTCACTAAGGCATCTAAATCATTGGATAATCTTATTATGAGTCAAAGAGAATGTGGAGACAAGACAGGCTTAGGATTTAATTCCTTTGTGCCATGTCAAACCTCAAGAGTAATTTTGGAAAAAGGATCTTCAAGTCATGAAGAGTCTGAGAAATCCAAAACTCTAAATATTGCACACACTTTCACTCCAAAGCACAATACTAAGCAAACTGGCCTGGTTACAAAGGAAAAGGAAAACAAACAATGAGTGTCTTTGAAGGACAAATTGAGAAGAAATTCACCAAGTCCTCAAAGAAACTCCAAACAAAAATACTCAGAAAGAAGAAAAACAGAGCTACCAAAAATCCCGGAAAATCCATAAAAGAAACACATATGATGGGAATGGTAGAAAATATCCAAGCCAAGCGATTGGAATAATGTGAACCATCGGCAGATAGACTTATGGAATATAAGCCCAAATGGCAAAGGCCTAGAACTCAACAAAGGCCATTCCAAAAGTTTGAGAGCTTTCATCAAAGACACACATGCACCCAGCACTACACTCAAAAGCACCACAATTACCCTAGGAAGGCAATTGCTAAAACACATATGCAGCATACGACAAAAGAGACAAATTTGTATGAACCTAGAACCCCAAGCAATTTGCCGAATTAATTATGATTATGGCACGATAGATGGCAACCCCTTAGAGTCAAATCATTTGGCTATAGGTTGGTTGGATCATCTTACAATTCTAACCCCTCAGACCCGCATAAGACAAGTGGGTACCTAAAACTTAATTTCCTTGATTGCGGTTCAAGGAACAAATGAGTGCCAAGGAACCTGGTACATGGATAGTGGTTCGTTTCCAGGACATATATGACAGAAATAAGAGAAATCAATAAAATTCAAGGAAGTCAAAGGAGCAAAAGTCATATTTGGGGGAAATGAAGCTCCTGGTGAAATAAGAGGCATTGGATCCATCAAGAGGAATGGATTAGAAATCACAGATGTTGCATATGTTGAAGGACTCAACTTCAATTTATCGAGTATCGATCAACTCAACTGACAAGGGCTACAATGTTGGATTCAACATGGGAATATGCCAAATCAAAGATATTGAATCAAATGAAGTTGTCTTTGCAAGGAAATAGACAAAAAATATGTATGTAGTGGATTGGTCAACTCGCAACACCCAAAGACTGTCTACTAGCAAAGAGCACAAATTGAATCAAGTTGGTGTGGCACAAAAAGCCGAGTCACCCGAATTTCAAAACAATTAACAAGTTGGCAAGAAGTCATCTTGTAGAAGGACTTCCGGACTCAAGATATACAAGAAGGAAAGTATATGTGATGCATGTCGAAGGAAAACAAATCAAGTCGTCATTCAAAGAAAAGACATGCCCATCCTCAACAAGAATATTGCATCTACTTCATATGGATCTATTTGGCCCAAAGGGAACCAAAGAAGCAAGCATAAGTGGAAAGAAATACACCTTGGTGGTAGTAGATGATTACTCAAGATATACATGGACAATATTCATGTGCAAGAAGAAAGAAACTCTACAAAAACTACCACACACAATGATGAAGAGAATTCAAAATGAGAAGAGTCAAACCATTATCAAAATAAGATCGATAGAGAACCGAGTTTGTCAATGGAATAATAACTCAAGATTGTGTTGAGAATGGCATTGGTCATGAATTATCAAGAAGCAAGGACTCCACAAAGCAGAATGGAGTTGCGAAAGAAGAAATAACCCTCAAAGAAGTAAAGCAAGGACCATGTTAGTCAAGCAGGTTACCAAAAAGATTTTGGGTCAAGCAATTAACACAACTTGCTACACCCAAAACAGATGTATGATAAATAGACAGCTAACAAAGACTCCTATGAGATCCGGATGGAAGAAACCAAATGTTGCATATTTCAGGATATTTGGATGTAAATGCTTCATCCACAACAATGGCAAAGACAACCTAAAGGCTTTTGATGCTAAGGCCGATGAAGGTATCTTCTTAGATACTCAACAAAGTAAAGCCTCTGAATACTCAATAAAAGAACTATGGTTACGTAAGAATCCATTCATGTAGTATTCGATGAGCCAAAAGTAAATGGAGAAGACATTGAAGAGTCAACCGATAAGTCAATCATCCAACCATACGTAAGAGTCCCTATCTTCAAGTCAAGTCGGGATTATCAATTCGAAGAAGATGAGATAGCTGAATCTCAAAAGCAAATGGAAAATTTACAAATAAGTGATTACGAGAGAGAGTCGACCACAAAGAACACAACCGCAAGTCGATCAATCCACTAACTTACTCCAACCTCGATGTAAGATGGCCGAGAGACCATCCACCGAACTTGTCATTGGAGATATAAGAGAAGGTGTCAAAACAAGATCCGAACTCAACAAGAAGCTATGTTCACATGCTTCATCTCGCAAATAGAGCCAAAAGATGTGTCACAAGCATTGGATGACACACATTGGATTCAAGCTATGCAAGAAGAGTCAATCGGTTTGAGAGAAATAAAGTATGGGAACTAGTGCAAAGACCCATACATCAAAATGTTATTGGAACCAAATGGGTATTCGTAAATAAGATGAACGAGGAAGGTTCGTGGTAAGAAACAAAGCAAGATCGTAGCCAAAGGATATTGTCAAGAAGAAGGGATAGATTTTGATGAAACATTTGCCCTCGTAGCAAGATTGGAAGCTATAAGGATGTTTCTTGCCTATGCACTCACAAGAATTTCATTGTATATCGATGGATGTAAAAAGTGCATTCCTAAACGGTTTATTGGAAGAAGAAGTATATGTTGAACAACCTCCAGGATTTGAGCAGTAAGACTCTTGGAGACAAGGTATACAAACTCAAGAAAGCCCCGTATGGATTGAAACAGGCACCCGTGAGCATGGTATGATACCCTGTCACAATTCCTAACCGAGAATGGATTCACAAAAGGAAAAGTAGATAGAACACTTTTCGTAATTCAAGACAAGAAGAGTATACTTGCTTGTTCAAATATATGTGGATGACATCATTTTTGGATCCACTAACAAAGAGTCATGTGAAAAATTCTCAAACCTCATGCAAAGCAAATTTGAAATGAGCATGATGGGAGAGCCGACATTTTTCCTTGGACTTCAAGTGAAACAAATGAAGGATGGAACCTTCGTAAGTCAAACAAAATATACCGTAGAGATTTAATGAAGAAGTTTGGTATGGAAGAGAAGTCTTCTCGTAAAAATACCAATGAACACATCACCAAAATGGACATGGATGCGGATGGCAAGCCTCAGTAGATCAAACAAGATACGTGAGCACTTATTGGATCATTGCTTATCTCACAAAGAAGCGCCGTACATCACCTTTGTTTGTAGGTGTATGTGCAAGATTTCAATCTGCTCCAAAAGAGAGCCATATGACAAAGAAGCTAAAAGAATATTGAGATACTTGAAAGGAAGCCAAGAAGTAGGCCTATGGTATCCAAAGGAAGGTGGATTCGCACTAATTGGCTATTCGTGACTCGACTACGCCGGATGCAGAGTGGACAGAAAAGCACTTCGTGCACTGTCAAATGCTAGGAAACAGACTAATTTCCTGGTTTAGCAAGAAGCAAAACTCAATAGCCACCTCTACAAGCTGAGGCAAATACATAGTCAAGGGCAAACAAGTTTGTGCCCAAGTCCTATGGATGAGACAACAAAATGAGAGACTATGAAGTTGAAGAAAAAGAAATTCCAATCATGTGTGATAACACAAGTGCCATTGCAATCACTCAAAATCCTGTGTTGCACTCAAGAACAAAACATATAGATGTCGATATCATTTCATAAGAGATCATGTTGAAAAGAAGGACATTATCTTGGAATACATCTCAACCGATAAACAACTAGCCGACATCTTCACAAAACCATTATGTGAGTCAAGATTTGAAGAACTCAAGCATGAGTTGGTTGATTGAGCTGAGCCGACACTCGCACAAATCAAAGAAGAGCATTAGAACAGAAAAGAAGTGAAAAAGAGCCGAAAACAAAAATCAACTCAAGAAATCACCAGACGGAAAGACAAACTACACCGAGTCACCGATAGCCGAGTCACCAAGAGAATCGAGGAGTAGAGTTAAATCACCTAAGAGATAAGTCAATAACTTATGAGCAAAGTGACAAAAACGCAATCGTTTGACTTAGCGAAATGTTTTAAGGAACACGTCAAAGATAATGATGATGTGTACGCACATAAAGCCGCACACTAAGCTTATGATTGGATATAAATGTTTGCACGCATTAAATACGAGACGTGAAATGCTCAATAGGCGTGCGAAATCCAAGCCGTTGATTTCGATCACAATTCAAAACCGCCTGCACGCCCTTTCATAAACCATATTTAAACCATTTTCGCCCGTTTCTCTCTCACACTTCTAAAAACTGCTTCATCTTTTTCTCTCAAAAGCAAAGGCAAACTACTCTCAAACCCTATCAACATTCAAATCAATTTCTCGAGACTTTTCTTGATATAATTCTGAGAAATGGCACCAACTTACGACTTTACTAAGTTAGGAAAGCAAATCCACACCGGTTCGACGGTGGATTTCGACGGAATGGTGAAGCAGGGTCCGACGACACCCTGGTAAAGAAAATCGCGAAAAAGTTGGAAACGCCCGGACTAAAACCGCTTTCTAACGCTGAATATCCTATGACCTATGTGGAGGAGGTCGCACAATTCTACGTGAATGCCGAGATTCACGACGAAGGAATCAAGTCATCTGCTCACGGAAGCAACGACTATCACCGCCAAGGATTTGGTGAATATTGCTCACTACCCGGAAGAGCAAATCAAATTAAGGAAGCTGATGTAAACTTGGGTGACGCATGGAAAGAAATAGCCAAGTCCGACCTTGCCGATAAAATTATATACACAAAAAAAACAAGAGATCACCAAGGAGGATTATCACAAATTGTTGGACATAGTTGCCAAATGTATCGACATCAAATTTGGCAACTTTGACCAACTATCAAAGGCAAAGCCGGTTGTGATGGCTGCAATCATCGAAGAAAAGAAGATAAACCGGGTTGGGTTTATCTACAGACTCGCCAAAACGTGGGGAACAAGTCCTTCAAAGAAGATGGCACATTTGGAGGATCCCTGGATATGGCCTAGTGATTGGCCTTCCATCGGAGGTGAAAGGAGTACCTCTTAGACATGGGAAGGCTTTCCATGTCAACAAGAGGATGTTCGAGCTAACCTCTCGGTGCTCGGAAGCGAGCTTATGCCAAGAGAGCGACACCAAAGGAGGGGGAATCACCGACCAAGATACAAATGCTTCCTCTCCAAAAAAGAAGAAAGCGCCCTGCGCACCAAGAAGATCGCGCCCCGCAAAGAAAGAAAACCAAACATGCTCCCCCCTGCAGCAGAGTCACCGCCCCAGCCCGTGTCCACTCGCCCCAAGCCCGCGTGTCACCCGCCGCAGCTGGCCGGCCGAGAAGGACTCACAAATGCCTTCTCCGATCGTCAAAAGGAGGAGAACCGACAAGCCCTGACGGCCGCCTCCTCCGAAACAAACACCAAAGACGCCCCCGCCGCCAAGACTCGTGAGGACACCGCCCGAACTGTAAAATTCCCCGGTACAAACCAGAGACGAAAGAAGACTCGTCAAGCAGCATCGAACAAGAGAAACCAAATGAGTTAGTTACTCACCTAGCACAAATACAGAGACTATCGGAGAAGTAAAGTCTCCGGATGTAGTTGTTGAAACAACCAAGTCTCATTGGAGGCGACCAAAGCAGAGGCAACCTCAAGACACACACAGTTAGTAGCTCACACAAAAAGCACAAGAAGAACCAGCCCAAGCAGATAGTGATGTAATGATCCTATCTCCACCTTACCCGTACATCCAAAATCGTCTGCGTGAGTGGAGAAAATGGAAGTTGAGCAAGTCAAGGGAACAGTTCCAACGGCCCGAGTTCATAGAAGAAGAAGAGGAACTCGCTAAATTTCCTTGACTAACTATCGTGCTCCCAAAGACTTGATGAGGACAACTCGCTTAGACATCCCGCAAATCTACAAGGACAGGGAGAGAGCAAAGCAAGTCAAGAAGCCGAAGCACGTGAAAAGGCAAGCATCCGCCCTATCTCCGGCACTACGTAACACTTCCATCCTCTTCTTGATGTCTTCTCCGAAAGTGACGAGGAACCTGCAGAATGCCGCCGCCACGTAAGAGTTACAAATGCAAAGAAGCATTGCATGAATCAAGAATCCTTCACGAGCAAAGACTCGATGGAGGGACCAGAGAGTCCTCCGAACACACCGAAATCGATCCAATGGGAGTGGTTCAAAAAATAGCCACCGATGTTGCTTTACCACTTCCCCACCACTCAAGAAGGCAATAAGAGAAATGGCGATGAAACCGGGCTAAGGGGACCCCAATGAGCCAACCCCTATTGAAGGTGTGCTACCACCGCCCCAACGGCCGAACCATCAATTGCAACAAATGAGTCCGAGACGAGTGACCCCACTTCAAGTCACTCACCGGTGTGCCTACCGAGGGGGAAACCTCCACCGCAGCAAGGTCGGAGGATGCCGCAGATGACTCCACAAAGAAGCAAGGAGGCGAAGAAGAGAAATTACAATCACAAGAAGAACAAAGCAAGTTGCCATCAACGAAGCTCGATAGCTTGAGACTGCCTCACCGAGATGCCAACCGCTCAAGGCTAATGACGCCGCCGATGCGATCGAGGCACGAGAAGGACAGCCCTGGGAGTTAACACTGGGCGATGAAAGTGCAATCCATGGGGTTGAGACTCCAATGGATGCCATCGAGAAGACCCTAAGACAGTGACACTCGTCGAAAGGAGGACCAAGGCCTCGCAGCAGAGAGACCGCCGGAGGAAATGAAGGCCCACGGGAGGTTGAGACGTCCCGGGTAAAGAGGTCAAGTAGAGAACATCCCTCCCGCAATCATCGACTCATCCGAGAAGGAGATCGCCGCACTTCATGATTCCCAGACAACCCCGATGTCACTTTTCTCGGGATCGAAGACGAAGAAGAAGCCGAGTCATCCCCATGACAAATCCAAAAGACTCAAATTACTGCGGGTGTTCCAAGTACGAGTAAGTCGATCCCAAGACTACTCGTCAAACTTTTAACTTTGATGATGAGCCACCTCTAGAAATCTCATCATCGTCCGATGACGCTCGCCGATAAGGCCGAGGATAAGTCAACCGAAAGGAAAAATCACCGAGACCAACGGTCGTTAAGACAGTGAGGCTCGCAAGAAGTCGGGTCTATTTCACAACCAAACCAAATTGAACCAAAACCATCGCTCGCTCCTCAAGCTACAAATGGTGGATCGATTCCCAAAAGAACTTCACGCGCACCGCTCATCATCGAATGATCCTGATCGGCGGTGATGAATCTTTTGTAGAATCTTTCCTTTCTCACCGAGATACGTAACTCCACGAAGAGTCGAAACGAGCAAGCACGTTATCACAAACACACTCCTGTTTTCACTCGTGCACCATTGTTCCGGCAAATTTTGATTTTGATTTGACATGATGGCCATCACCGCAATGTGAAGAATCAAATTGAAGTACGAGAAGTGTTCAAGGCACTCTTTGTCAAGTTGAAAAGATGGAGAGGCATCAGCCTCTTTGGACATGCGATTGGACAACAGATGCCACCCTTACAAATGACTTAAGAGGCATAACATTCGAATAAGGGAATGGTGGCAACAAAGAAAATCAATGCATGTGGAACAGAGAGATACTTAACCTTGTTCAACAAGTCTTTGGTGTGGAGAGCCGAGAATGTTGATGCGAAAACGGCCGAGGAACACATTGAGCATATGCATGAAGCTCACACTCGCCGAGATCAAGTCGCTGCGTGAGCGTAATGCAAATGATATACGGCGTTTGGAAGAACACATGACAAGAAAATTCAGCCTTCTCATGGCCGAGATGAAGCCGATTTCAGCAGAATCCAACGCTACTCGATGGTCAATTCCGTCTTTGCATACAACGCAGCAGACTTGAAGCAGAATTCAACCATCGAAGACTTCGACTTCATGCTTGCCAAAGATGTTCCCCGGGTTCCTCTATCCTTTGATGATGCCAAAAAGGGGAAGAGGAATACCTTAAAGCAAAGAAAATCCGGTCGAAAAGAAAGGAGCAAAGAGAAAGAAGCAAATGAGAAGGAAAATCACCGAGGAAATTTTGAAACTAAAGAAAGGAAAATCACGAGGGGGAAGGATCAAAAGATATGACCTTGATGATTGCACAAACCCCCCAACAGGGTCCTGTCACACAATGGTGACATTATAAGCGAAAACTCCCGTGACTCGCCACTCCAAGACTCTGCTTTGTATCTATGGCCGAGAAGAGAAAAGAAATTGAAGCGGGGATGAAGGAAGTGGAAGGAAGAATGGATGCCAAGGTGATGAACATCTTGAAAGAACATGGAGGCATTCCAAATTGACAGAGACACGTATGCCATTTCGTATGTCGGGACAGAGCCACGATCGCTGACGAATTCAAAACACTCGAATCAAGGATATTTTGCAAATATGTCCATGGCTCAAGCTTGGGACTTGTATCTTGGGAAAAGGGTCTCACATTGTGTGAAGAAGTCGACAGACAATGACTTCCTAACTGCTCACTGGTCACTCGCTAGTCAATCACCAAGAAGAAGACCCCAAAGACAAAGATACGCCCGCAGGTAGAGGAAGAAGCGGCAAAGATGGAGGAAGAAGCTTGCACCTGGCCTCCGCCCAAGAATATCGAATACGTAGATCCCGGAAAGAAAGGAGGGATCTACTGGGTCGGGCTTGACCAAGTGGCAAATTTGCGAGTGGCTAAAACTAACGCCGAGTATGCAAAGAGAATAGAAGAAAAAAAAAGACAAACTCAGCTATGGCGGAGAGACAGAAAGACTAAGGAAAGATGAAGCCGCCAGGAAGGCATATGAGAAGAAAAAGAAGGCAAATGACGACGAGAAAAAGAGAAGAAGAGAAGATCTTGCCGATCAAGATGAAAGAAGAAGAGACAATGAAGGAGATGAAGTGTTCTTTGTCCAACCCTTCATATATTTTATTATGTAAATACATACAATGTAAGTCTTCTGTAATAAAGTTATAAATTTTTTTGTGAAGACAGTTATATACTCTGATACACCCTGTAAACAGTTGTGTTAAGTACAAGAATGATATGATCAATAAAAATATTGATTCTGCGCATACATTCTATGTCAATACACTATCTGTATGTATCTTTGTTATTTGCATATTTGTATGATTTAAGTTTTGGCATCATCAAAAAGGGGGAAATTGTTAGGAACTTTATTGTTTAGATTTTGATGAATGCCATGTAAAACTTAGAATAGAAAGTTGGCACCCCAATTCTTGTTGTAAAATGCATTGTAATGAATAGAGCTGGCCAAGCTGAGTCAAGACAACCTACGCCCTAACATGCAAGAAGACAACTAAAGATCGAAGGAAGACTCTGTGTGAGACAAATGAGTATGGCAAAGAAGAGTAGACGGAACACTATCAAGAAGCGGTGAGATGCAAAATTGAGTGGAGCATCAGTCAAGTCAACTCAAGAAAAGCCAAGTCTCAAGTTGAAGTGACAAAGAGTCATCCAATGATTGGAAGTCGACTCTAAGTCACCTGGGAAAGCAAGGAAATGCAAATCAAGTCGAGATAATCGAAAAAGAACCATTGCACGAAAAATCAAGAGATTTACTTAAACAAGTAATATCTCCATACAACCTTTCTTGGAGTGCTCACCCCGTAAGCGTGCAAAAGGAATGAACCAATGGGAAGCACTACACCGTGTCGAACTCAAAAGGTGAAAAGAATAATTCATACGAGGAAACGGCAATTCCAAGAATCGCAAGCCAACGATCGCAAAGTGACTTTCAAAAACAAGCCTATCTCTTCAACGGGCAAATTTTTGAAAGTTCACTATAAAAGGCCGAGGAGTTTGGTTGAGAAAGAAGAGGTGCATGAATGACACATACGTGAGATATACAAGCACATTAGAAAAATCAAACAATCTCAATCCTCAAGCCTACATTCCGAAGTACATCAATCCAACACTTACCTGTGAAGGAAAGAGAGCTTCAACCATTGAAGAGGAAACCTTTGAAAACAAGGGGTCTACTTTCCGGGAAGGATTGTAGAAAAGTTCAAAGTTGAACTAAGTCTTAAGCATTTGGAGGGCTTCGTGATCAAATCCAAAGAGCTTGAGCAAGTGAGTCAGTAGCAAGGCAAACGCCTGCAGTGAAGAAGCCGAGTCGAACGAGAAGCCACCGAGTGATCAAGGCGTCTCGGATCGAGTCCCAAAGGATCAAGTCGGCCGTTGTGATCAAGACTTGTATCCGGGTCATACCACTTTGTAAACCGATCATTACTTAGTGGATTCCTCCAGAGTTGGAGAAGAGAGGAGTAGAAGAATTACCCCATCTTCGAACCTCTATAAAAACTTTATTGTGTCATTTACATTTCAAAGATTTAAATTCCTCGCACTTTTAATTGCTTATATCTCATGATAAATTTGCTATCCATTTGATAATTTACAAGTACTAAATCAAGCTCTAATATTTTGTTTAATCAAACTTAAGGGTGTTAAGTCTTCCTGAAAATAAAACCACAAATGAGTTAAATTGTAGCCAACAAAAAGTTACTCCATCAACACTCAATTGAGTCTTTGAAAGATTAACTCTACTGAGTGACTAATTCGATTGTCCATCAAGGACACAATGTGTAGAATTAACTCTCAGATTTAAAAGGACTAAATCGAAAATTTGGTAAGGTTTATTCAACCCCCCTTCTAAACCTTACACTTACACCCCTTGGGACCTACATTAACCCATCTGTAAACTCGGGTCTTGGATCCGGACTGCGGGATCCGGAAGTTTGGTCCGCGGATCCTCTTCTTCTAATCCCGTCCGTCCATCCTTGCCTTGTGATCTGGTTCGTTCATTAACCCTATAAAAACCCCTAACCCCGAACCCTAATTTATTATTCTCTCTGTGATTTTCTCTCTCTTCTCTCTCGATTCTTCTCTGAGTTCTTCGATCTCTCTCTCTCTCTAGAAATCTCACCACCTTGTTATGATTTATGTGTGATTCTGGGGTGTTTGTGTTAGATCTGAGTGTTATCTAACTAGTTCACCTCCTCTGTGGACTATTTCCCTATTTTCTGAGTAAGATTAGGGTTTGGGTGGTTCGAGGGGTTTTCTAGGGTTTCTTCTGGGTTTCGAGGGTTCAAACACTTTGGGATTTTGAGGGCTATTGTTGGCTTGGCTGTTTGGGTGCCATTTCTTGGTTCTCTAGTTGAATCTCTGGTTACAACTTCGTGGTTTGGGAAAAACTGGTCCTCAGCCGAATAATTTCAATATTTGGATCTTAGGGTTTTATCCCTTTATATTTTGTGTTATACTTCATTTCTTTTCAGTTCATCTTTTGTATTTTTTAATTTTTGCATAAGAGTCTAGAGTACAAGTTTGTATAATAGGTGATTGAGTCTGTAATTTGATATCGGTACTAAGTGTATCGATCTATTAGAGGCAGATAGATACCCAACAAAACTTACACAAATAGGGTGGAAAAAAATGTGTTCATAAAGTAGTCGAAAGCGGCGACTAGATTGCCATCTTTTAACGGTACCAAGCGAGCCGTTTCCACATGTAATTTTTGTATTTTAATTTGTTGGCTACTGCCAAGGGAACATATTTTTTATTTCACTTTTAATGTTTCACTCTCTGTTCCACTACTTGTATGGTGGACACATTTTTTTGAATAAATGCGAAATATTATTAAAAATGAAAATGTCATGCACTGCTTACAAGCCAAGCAGCTAGCTTTAAAATAAGCGTCTCGTTAAAACCTATCAAAGTAAAACCCAGTGGGAAAAACCTTTGATAGAAAAAAGAGTATTCTATAAAAGAAACAACAAAAATAACTTAAAATCGCAATCTAAATGATGGACGTCTATTTCTAGAGGATTTTTGAATGACATTGTCATTTGCTTTTTTTGCAGGTGCTTGAGTATCATCCTGATGGTCCTATCCTGTGGAATGTCGGCCCAGGATCCTCAAGCCACAATTGCCAGAGCCTTCATAGCTTCTGAGGAATAACGTGAGTGAAAGACAATCGGAGTAGTTGAGTAGTCGTCTAACTTGGTCTTTAAAGCTTCTAATTTGTCTACATCAACTTGATCTTCTTCATCTGCCATATCTGACCAATGTTTCCGAGGAGCAGCGGCCATAGCCTTGAACCCCTCGGAAGGATCATTGGAGCTAAGGACATAATCATTACGACGAAGGCTATTAGAAATCTTTTCCATTGCACGTTGCAAATTCGCCTGCCCCTGTTCATTCAAATTTGTTGCAATCACTAATCATCAATAACCATTATGGAGATATGTTGTTGCGGTTGATAAGGAACCATGGCTCTGTCTGTGTTGCCAGTATTATCCTCTGAAGACATAATCCTATCATTATTAGATTTGTTCTCTAAATTCGTATTATCAAATACCACATCATTTGAATCAGCACCCAGAACATCAAAAGAATTCTTAGTATGAATACATGAAGAAGGTTCACCCTCCTTAACACGACCTTGTCGTCCCGTTACTTGCACCCAAGTTTCAGATTCAACTGCCTTACCCTTAGAAGCTAGAACACGATCCCGAACAGTGGAACATCCGCGAACTGGACTTTTTTCCTTGCGCCGGTGCCATGTCCTTCATCATTTGTACCTCCTTAGATTTGACCTGGACGCGCTTTTGATATGGTGCCCAACTATGCGACAGTTGACACAAAATTCCGGCAAATTTTCATAACTAAGTGAAACAATGAACAATGTCCCACCCGTTCAACCATGATAAACTCCTGTAGAAGTTTATTTAAATCAATTTCGACTAAAACACGTACAAAATGACCCACTTCACCGGTTAACGAGCGTCCATCTATTTGAATAGGAGTACCAATCGCACTAGCAATCTTCGCAATCAAAGAAGGATGCCAATACTCAATGCCTAATTCATAAATACGAACCCAGACTTGAGCCAACGAGGTGTTGATACAATAAGGATTGAAGCCTGAAATCCAATTAGTAATACGAATTGTGTCCGGATTCAAATTTCATGACGCTTTACCAAATGTGAAGCCCCGATTTTTCTGAGCTTATAATTGATCCTTATTGTCGTTTATACATTTGATCGACTATTTTACCGCGTCATTTTGATGGGTAATTATTAATAATATATACATTTTGTACTTTATTTCATTTTATTTAATTACTTGTGATCATGATCATCATTAATTCTATTTTGCATTTATGATCATTTGATTGATCATTATTACTATTTTTGTATTTATTAGTCACCTTAGAATTTTAAGAGACTATTTATTTTAGAGACTTTTACCTTATAGAATTAAGATTTTGATTTAGATTAAGTGATCATGAGACTTATAAGTGATCAAAGAAATCACTAATTATTTTGGAGATTGACATATTTAATCTATTATCATCAAATTTTGGACAAAAATAAATATATGGAATTACCATAATGCCCTCATAGTGGACGACCAACATGGAAATTTTGGAGAAAAAATATCATCCAACTCTTATACACCTACACCTTATATTAGTCATCTCGTGTATAATTATACCATTAATTCAAATATTATACACATCATCTCTCACATTACTTCTTTAATATTATTTTTGCCAACATGTTGGAAGTCTTCCAACATTCCATTCAAACCAAGTCTTTTCCATACCTTTGACCTTAAATTGTCTCCCATTCATGAGGCAAAATGCAAGACACAATTTGAACAAAATTCCTCCCCCCTCTCTCATCAAGGTGGACGGCCATATGGCCATTTTTGTGCCAAAATTTCATTTCATTTTATCACTAACACATTCATCTCATACACAAAATCCTCCTCCTTCTCTCTAAAATCTTCCTACTTCTCTCTACTCTTCTTCTCACTTTATTCTCCAACACTTAGAAAATTTTTCAAGAATTCTCTCCTTATTCTTCATAAAAGTCGAACCAAACCATACTACAAGGTAAGAAATTTTATCTTCAATCCATTATTGATATCACCTAGTTCATCTCTTCCACCTTCTTAACTTAAGTTTGAATTTGATTTGGAGGTACATTTAGAAGACCATTTGAAGATTAGAGCTTGACATCATCTTGAAGAAGGACTTCAAGAATTGAAGAACAACTAGTAGAGAATTTGGACTACAAGGTAAGAATTGAGTATTAAACCCCTTCTTTCCTATTCTTTTTATTTTTTTTCAAATTTTAACACCCCTTTTTCATTTTTTAGAAATAGGGGCTGACCTTAGGTGATTTTGGAGTTAAACCAAAATTTCCAATTTTAAAGCTTCAACTAGTCTCCAAACACCTACTACACAAGGTAAAGTGTAGTCCTTCTCATTTTCTTATCTCCTTCTTTTTCTCCTTAATTTTTCTCTCATTTTTCTAACTTCAAATTTTTGATATTTCTTGACTTAGGGGCTGACCTAAGAAGCCTCATCCAAAAATTGTGAAATTATCCTTTTATTTCACAATTTCCAATTTTAAGGTGGGTGGAAAAATATTTTCCAACTATTAGGTGTTTTTATTAAAATGCATGTAGAAAATTTGATCATGAGACTTGAGATATATATAATCTATGTATATTGCATGTCAATTTTATGTATCAAGTCATGAAAATTCTCAAGAGTTGCTCAAAAGTACTATTTATTGAATTTTAGGTGCATGCATGTGCAATTTAATGTTTTATTTGATGAATTCTTGTATGTATTGGACATGAATGTGTAGGATCCTTAAATTCATGTTTTGGATGACTTATAACCTGGACAAGTCGAGCATAATTGATTAAATTTCAATTTTGGACTTAAAAATGTAAAAATGGAAAACTGGTGGACTAAATTGCAAGAAAATGAAAGTTAAAGGACCCCTCTGCAAATTTCGAATTTTGGGACTGTACTCAGGTTCAAAAATGACTTTTGGACATTTTAATAAAGTTTTAAGAGTTTTAAGATAAATAAAATCAACCTTTAAAAGCCCAAGGACTAGATTGTAAAATTTTGAAAGTTTAAGGGCTACTTTGCAATTTTTAAAAATGCACCAGACCTAAACTTTAAAGGTACTGGGAATTACATATTTTAAAAGCATTCCAAAAATCCAAGTGTTTAGGGCTTGGAAAGTAATTTTACAAAAATTGAGGGACTAATGTGTAAAATACTAAACTTGAGGACCCAAATGAAATTTCCAGTACTTATGCAGCCCATGCACCTGGAAATACTAATTAAATATAACATAATTATATTTTGGACCCAAGGTTCAAATTTCATAACAATTGGACCCATAAAAGCCTTAAAGACAATTATTTCAAAATGGGACAAAAATGATATTTTCAAAAGTTAAAGGACCTACACATATTTCTTTTAAAAACTGCTTTTGTTCCAATATCCTACTAACCTTAGTGACATTTTCCAACTTGAATCACATTAAAATCCCTTCTGGTTTGTGAGTTCCGATTATTTTAAACTTAAGGTCCGAATTGGCAATTTTTACAAATTTGGGGCCAATGTGAGACTTTTATAAAAACTAGAGCTCAAAACTTTAAAACCCTGAATCTCTGGATAATTTAGAGAATTTAGGAACTGGCCTCATAATTTTTCAAGGTCGGGATATTTAATTATTCAATTTTTAACCCCAAAAGTGTTGGTTTTTACAAAACGGGCTAAATTATAATTTTTCTTTTATAAAGGACCTAACTCAAATTATTTTCTCTTTTAATAAAATAGCCCTGGACCCTCTGACTTGGAGATTTAATTAAAGTATTTTATTTTCCCAAAAACCTCGACTTATCGGATCAATTTGACCGATTAATACCCTGATCGCGAGCGACTTCCGCCTCATGCGATTTGAATCTATAACGGAACTTATGTTCCACCTACTCTTTCAAGATATCGAAGGTTGCTTATCCTTCCGATAATCATCTTCATCAAAAAACTCCACCAACGCCAAAATTGCCCTCGCGTTATTTTCAAAAATTTCTGAATCTGCTTCCCCTCAATCAATAATACTCATTGCTAGTTGATTGCCTGTACTTGTATTTACTTTCCGCCGAGTCAACTTGTTGTGTCGAGCTCACAGTCGGAATGGATACGTCGGGGATGGAACCGGGCAGCTCGGCCCGCTATTCCACTCTTCCGGCCCCATCGTCCTAATCCCGCAAATCGAGGGACGGAATTTGTCCAAGGGAAGCGGGTCGTAGTACTTGAGGTATAATCATGATTATGACATCCGAGCCTTGCAAGCTCCACTTTGTGGATTTTGTCTTTGCCATGGAGCGATAAGGTGACCGGTCTTGACCATCCGCCTGGGGGAGTTACAAGGAAGAACGAAGGAATCGCTGCCCGATCCACACGATTCCGGAGTTATCGGACCCGTTTGGTTGGCGCTACAAATCCGTGCACGCAAATTTACTTGTTTTGCATTGGTTGGCGCTACAAATCCGTGCGCAACCATTATCCGCCTTGCATGGGATTGTCGTTACATTTCCGCATGCAATCTACCTGTCTTAACCGAATCACATAGTGCTGTGTGACCATGAATCGCTTTTTCTTGAATCGTATAAGTATATTACTTAAATATATTTATCACGACGCCTTGTGGATCGTGTGTGAATTCATGCATCATACTCACGCGTTTTCATATAACTATTTTCTCGCATTAACTATATATATTGCCACACTTGCACACGATCACCCCATCTACTGAGATTTCTATCTCATCCCCACCTATTTCCTAACCTTAGATGAGGATTTCGTTGAAGATGTTGAACCGGCCCTAGATTGAGACCTTGTACTCCGTTTGTTGGATTTACAACTTCTTCTTGTTGTTGATTGGACTCTTTTCTTGTGTTGTTGTTGGACTCTTGTATTTCTTCCCATTCCGGTTTATAACTAAAGGGCGTAGGACCCTTTGACTTTAAGTTGTTGTTTTTGGTTGATTTTTCGGGTATGTAATTTGGATTATGGATTGTGGACTGTAAGTGGTATTTGTACTTGTTATTTATTTCCGCTGCTATTTAGACTCTGTTTCGTTAGGTTCTCGTTGATATTTGTCTGGACTGTTTGGTTATTGTATTTAAGTTGTGGATCGTCGTCGCGTTCCGTTTGGGCGTGTGATTAGAGTGGTATCGAGCTCGGCTAGTAAGATGGAAACTTACACCGAGGGACCCAGATAGGACCCTCGATGTCGTGTTTTGGGTAATCGCAACTTGACCAATTAAGTGTGAATTCGATTTCAAATTGGCATAGAACCGTCTTATTGATATTTGAACTAAGTTAAAACGCATATTTTGAGATTTCATGGTCATACTTGTCCTGACTTAGTTGATTCTTGACTGATTTTCTTTATTCATTCTTTCCTTATTCTCTCCTTGTCTTTCCTCTACCTTTGACTGATCCGCCTTAGTTTTATTTGATCAGGATGGAGCCGGTGCCGCCTTCATGGTGGGATATTTTCCATGCCCGTCTTGGCGGAATATTACCGGCACGGATGATTCACCGCACCGGAGAGTGATAGCGCGACCTCGAGCTAGCCCGGAGCGCCCGGCGTAATAGGGACTGACTCGGCGCTTGGCGAGGAGCCAAGATGAAAAGAGCGAGCCGACCACTCGCATCAAGGACCGCGACAACACCAAGAGCGCGGGAGGACCAAATCAGAGTATCCGAGAGCGCCTGGATAACATGCGAGAGAAGAAGATGAAGAGGCAAGTGGCGGCTGCCGAGAAATGGGAGATTGATGCCCTCGTCGAGCGACACACCGTCGGCGCTTGGAGGAGACCCTCATCAAGCGATGACGATCATAGAGGACCTTACACAGGCCCTAGCTCGAGAGACGCCGCACCGGAGGTTGCTTTGGCGGCTAATGCTCGGCCATTGCCGCGCCCGAGGTGGAGCCCGTGCTGACAGGAGGATCCCGAGGAGGATCGGGGCGACATTGAGAGCCCGAGGCACTCGAGGCTGCTCCACTCGATGAGGCTTCGAGGATTCGAGCGGTGGTTGGACTTCGTGGATTGGCCGAGGTCGAGCTCCACCTCGGTCGCGACCCGGCCCGATTATGGACATAGGCTGCGGCGGCGATGATGGCAATTTCACCGATTAGTTAGGCGATTGTTAGTTTGTACTTCGTTTGTTGTATACGCTTATTCCAGTGTTGTATCTTACCTTCTATTGTACTAGATTCTGTTGTATTTTGGTTCCGATGTATCTTGACTCAGTATTCTACTGTTGTACTATGAGTGTATTCAAGTTTTACGTTAATGGATATGCCTTTTGTTATTTATTCAGTATCTTGTGTTTATTGTTACTTTCCCTGCGATATCACTTGTTTTATGTGAATAATTATTGTATTCATTTACTCGTGAATCGCAACTAACGCTTCAAGATACAGAATGGCCGAACATCGAGGACGTGGGAGACCTCGTCGCGTTCCACGAGGGTTGATGACGTGCCCTGGGACCGGGTACCCTCTCCCGAATTACCACCGCCTCCTCCACCTGCGCGGGGAGACAATTTGACCGCACAAGCCTTTACAAAGAAATACTAGTTTTCATGAGACAACAGGCGAGCCTCAACCCCGTGCTCGAACCCCTGAGAGGCGAACGATCGCACGTTGGAGCGATTTCTACGGTTCGACCCACCACGGCCCTTCTTGGGAGCCGGACGATTTGAAGGCGAAGAAGAATGGGCGGAGAAATTGGAGAATATCTTCAATTATTTCCAATACTCGAGACGAAGCGAAAGTCACACTCACCGTATTTTGTCCGGAATCGGTTGCTAGAGACTGGTGGATGGCAGTTCAAAGGAGATGGGAACAGGACCGGATAGTCAGAACATGGGGAAATTTCTTGGCTGAGTTCAATGAACAGTACATTCCACAAGGTTGTGAAAGAAGCGCCGAGATGAATTCCACAGTTGAGGCAAGGGAACCCGATTTGTAGCTCGAGATTGAGTCCGAATTTCACCGATTGTCCAAGTATGATCTGGGACAATCAGTACCAAAGAGGATAAGCTTTACAAGTTCACTCGAGGATTGAAACTGGAACTTGAAACAAATGTTGTTGACTATTGAATCGACAACCTACTCGTAAGGTAAAAGCGACCCTCCGCATTGAGTCGGGATCAACCGTATTGGATGTATTCAAAGAGAGTAGGCCCATCGAATCTTAAGAGGGCAGTGTGGGGACAACCCGTCTAAACCGCCCGCTAAGTTTGAAGGGACCAGATTAATAAAACAGATAAAGGAAAGAGACGATAAAGGAAAGCGGGTCAAGTGTGTGCACATTGCCGTAAAACCGACATACGCCGCATCAATTGGCGTAAACAAGGAAGGTGTTTGTGTGGTAATGTCGGCACCACACTACCGCAAGATTGCCCGGAAATACGATGACCGAACCAAACAGACGCAGCCCGCAGGCTTCGGAAATGGCCAGGGTAATTGGGCGAGATGCCCGCTCGAGCTTTTGCACTAGCCGGACAGGAGGCTCCGGAGGCAACAGATGTGGTGGAAGGTACGCTTCTAGTATCTAACCACTACGCTAAAATATTGTTCGACCCTGGATCAATGCATTCATTTGTTGCACCGCATTTTGTACACAAAATGCATGCATGCATGGAACATATGCCTATATGTCTAGAAGTGTCAACTCCTATGGGTGCAAGTCAGATAACAGATATTATCTATAATGCATGCGAAGTTAAGATTGCTGAGATAAACTTTCCTGCCGATTTAATCCTATTACCTATATCTGAATACGACGTGATATTGGGGATGAACTGGTTATCTGCACACCATGTACAAATGGACTGCCATAACAAGTCCATTAAGCTATGTGAACCCTAAAACCCGAAGTGGAAATTTCGGAAGGGCACGAGTTAAGATTGCCCCAATCATTTCAAATGAAAGCGAGGAAGGCAATCACTAGAGGGGCTCAAGGGTACCTGGCAGTTGTAATTAACAAACCCAAGGTTGAGACACAAATCAACCAAGTACCTGTAGTGTCAGAATATACGGATGTATTTTCACAAGAACTCGCCACTGTCCCTCCAGATAGGGAAGTCGAGTTCACTATCGAGTGTTACCAGGGACCGCGCGATTGCCGAACACCATATAGAATGGCTCCTCTTGAGTTACAAGAGCTGAAAACGCAATTACAGAAACTGATGGATGTGGTATTTATCCAACCGAGTACGTCTCCGTGGGGAGCACCTGTGCTATTCGTCAAAAATAAGGATGGCACATTAAGACTATGTATAGATTATCGTGGTCTTAATAAGCGTGACCATCAAGAACAAATATCCCCTCCGAGGATAGACGCGAACTATTTGATCAACTTCAAGGAGCGACGGTGTACTCAAGTTTGACTTACGCAAAGGATATTATCAATCAAGATCCGCGAAGGAGACATTTCCAAAATCGCATTTCAAACCCGATATGGACACTACGAGTTTGTAGTAATGCCTTTCGTCGGTCATTTAATGCACCAACGGCATTTATGGACCTCGATGCATCGAGTCTTTCAACCTTATTTGGATCAATTCGTAGTGATATTCATTGATGACATACTCGTATACTCTAAGTCTAGAGAAGAGCACGAACGTCATCCGAAAATCATTTTAGAGACACTACTAGAACATAAGATGTATGCCAAATTCAGCAAGTGTGAATTTTGGCTTAGTGAAGTCGCGTTCTTGGGACACATAGTATCCAGCACTAGGATTGCAGTAGATCCTTTGAAGGTACAGACAGTGGTTGAATGGAAACAACCCGAGTGCATGTAGAATGTAAATCGGAGTTTCTAGGACTAGCTGGATATTATCGAAGATTTGTCCAGGATTTCTCCAAGATAGCCGGACCACTCACTCGACTAACCCAGAAGCAAGTCAAGTTTGAGTGGAACGACAAGTGCGAGTTTCCAAGAGCTGAAGAAACGACTTACTACGACTCCGTCTTAGCCCTTCCAAAGGGAACCGAAAACTTTGTCGTCTCTGGTGATGCATCAAAAGAAGGACTAGGAGCGATTCTCTTGCGGGAAGGAAAAGTTATCGCTTATGCATCACGAAAGCTCAAGTCGTATGAGGCCAATTATCCAACGCATGACTTGGAATTGGCGGCAATAGTGTTCGCGTTGAAGAAATGGAGACACTATCTCTACGGAGCAACATTCACGGTTTTCACGGACCATAAGAGCTTGAAGTACCTATTCTCCCGGAAAGACCTCAATGAGGCAACGAGATGGATGGAGTTGATTGAGGACTATCACTTTGATATCCAATACCATCTCGGGAAAGCTAACGTCGTAGCGGCGCTCTAAGCGAAAGGCGAGCTTAGCCGGACTTATGATTCGAGAGTGGGAATCATTAGAAGAGCCGAGCAATTGGAATCGACGAGAACCAATACTCGATTTCATGTGCTAACATTTCGGTTACACCCAATCAATAAATAGATCAAAGAAGCACAAGAGAAAGATACACATCTTCAAAAACTGAAGGAGAAGATACTTAAAGGAGAAAGATCAGAATTCTCGGTACCTGAAGACGGAGTTATCAGATTTCGAATCGAGTTTGTGTACCGAATGACGAAAGCGATTAGGAATAAAATCCTAGCAGAGGCACACCGTTCAAAATACACTATACATCCCGGAGGAAACAAGATGTATAAGGATTTGAAACGGAGTTATTGGTGGGTAAACATGAAGAACCAGGTAGCGGAATTCGTTGCGAGATGTTTGACTTGTCAACGAGTAAAAGCAGAACACCAACGACCGTCTGGTTTACTACAACCGTTGAGAATTCCCGAGTGGAAATGGAAACATATAACGATGGACTTCGTGACGGATCTACCAAGGACCAAAGGAGGCCATGATGCTATTTGGGTAGTTGTAGACCGACTCACGAAATCTGCACACTTTTTACCCATCAAGAAAACTGATAGCTTGCAAAAACTTGCACAGATTTATATTCGAGAAATCATTCGACTACATGGAGTACCAGTCGACATAGTATCCGACAGAGACTCGAGGTTTGTCTCCAGATTTTGGAAGTGCTTGCACGAGGAATTGGGTACCTCGCTAAGTTTCAGCACAGCAGCACATCCACAAACCGATGGACAGTCTGAGCGAACAATTCAAAACCTTGAAGATATGTTGCGAGCTTGCACATTGGATTTTCAAGGAAGTTGGGATTCGCACTTACCCTTAGCCGAGTTCGCCTACAATAACAGTTATCAAGCCACGATTGGGATGGCACCCTACGAGGCATTATATGGGCGAAAATGTAGATCCCCACTACACTGGGAGATTGACGACCAATAGACTCGAAAGAGAAACGAAAGTCGCCCTCGATTCCAAAGGTCGACTTAGTTCGGAGGCCATGGAGAAGGTCAAGGCGATCGGAGCGGATTCGCACAGCTCTCGTAGCCGCCAAAAGAGTTACGCGGACAAGAGAAAAAAAGGATTTGGAATTTGAAGTCGGAGATGAAGTATTTCTCAGACTCTCATCACGGAAAGGATTGATCAATCCGAAGAAAGGAGGCAAGTTGAGTCCGAGATATGTTGGACCTTACAAGATTTTACAAAGGATCGGGAAGTTAGCCTACCGACTCGAGTTACCAGCACCATATGCGGGAATGCACGATGTATTCCACGTGTCGAGACTGAAGAAGTATCAACCAGATCCCGAGCATATCATTACTCGAGATACTCCTCCTCTAATGGAAAATTTATCCTACACCGAGAGGCCGATCCGGATCATTGATCAACAGATACGACAGTTGCGTAAGAGAGAAATCCCGATGGTTAAAGTGGTGTGGCAGAACCACAACCGAGACGAAGACGCAACGTGGGAGATGGAAGAAGACATGAGAAATCAATATCCAGAACTATTCTGAAGAGAATTGGGGGACCAAATTCTTTTAAGGAGGGGAGGATATGAAGCCCCGATTTTTCCGAGCTTATAATTGATCCTTATTGTCATTTATACATTTGATCGACTATTTTACCGCGTCATTTTGACGGGTAATTATTAATAATATATACATTTTGTACTTAATTTAATTTTATTTAATTATTTGTGATCATGATCATCATTAATTCTATTTTGCATTTATGATCACTTGATTGATCATTATTACTATTTTTGTATTTATTAGTCACCTTAGAATTTTAAGAGACTATTTATTTTAGAGACTTTTACCTTATAGAATTAAGATTTTGATTTAGATTAAGTGATCATGAGACTTATAAGTGATCAAGGAAATCACTAATTATTTTGGAGATTGACATATTTCATCTACTATCATCAAATTTGGGACAAAAATAAATATATGGAATTACCATAATGCCCTCATAGTGGACGGCCAACATGGAAATTTTGGAGTAAAAATATCATCCAACTCTTGTACACCTACACCTTATATTAGTCATCTTGTGTATAATTATACCATTAATTCAAACATTATACGCATCATCTCTCACATTACTTCTTTAATATTATTTTTGTCAACATGTTGGAAGTCTTCCAACATTCCATTCAAACCAAGTCTTTCCCATACCTTTGACCTTAAATTGTCTCCCATGCATGAGGCAAAATGCAAGACACAATTTGAACAAAATTCCTCCCCCCCTCCTCATCAAGGTGGACGGCCATATGGCCATTTTTGTGCCAAAATTTCATTTCATTTTATCACTAACACATTCATCTCATACACAAAATCCTCCTCCTTCTCTCTAAAATCTTCCTACTTCTCTCTACTCTTCTTCTCACTTTCTTCTCCAACACTTAGAAACTTTTTCAAGAATTCTCTCATTATTCTTCATAAAAGTCGAACCAAACCATACTACAAGGTAAAAAATTTTATCTTCAATCCATTTTTCATATCACCTAGTTCATCTCTTCCACCTTCTTAACTTAAGTTTGAATTTGATTTGGAGGTACATTTAGAAGACCATTTGAAGATTAGAGCTTGACATCATCTTGAAGAAGGACTTCAAGAATTGAAGAACAACTAGTAGAGAATTTGGACTACAAGGTAAGAATTGAGTACTAGACCCTAGGGGTGATCACGGTGTGGTTTGGGCGGTTTTTTTAATATTTTCAAACTGAATTGCTAAGTGTGGTTCGGCCAAGAGTTTGATTTTAAGTCGCGGTATTTTAGAATAAAACAAACATGCGGTTTTCGACGGTTTCGGGCGGTTTTGCGGTTTTAACGTATTGTACGTGAATATTATGCGGAACAATCAAAATGAGCAAAAAAAACTTATCAATTCGATAACTAAAAAGTTAATGATATGTTGTTGTCTAGTAGACCCCTTCTTTCCTATTCTTTTTATTTTTTTTCAAATTTTAACACCCCGTTTTCATTTTTGAGAAATAGGGGCTGACCTTAGGTGATTTTGGAGTTGAACCAAAATTTTCAATTTTAAAGCTTCAACTAGTCTCCAAACACCTACTACACAAGGTAAAGTGTAGTCCTTCTCATTTTCTTATCTTCTTCTTTTTCTCCTTAATTTTCTCTCATTTTTCTAACTTCAAATTTTTGATATTTCTTGACTTAGGGGCTGACCTAAGAAGCCTCATCCAAAAATTGTGAAATTATCCTTTTATTTCACAATTTCCAATTTTAAGGTGGGTGGAAAAATATTTTCCAACTATTAGGTGTTTTTATTAAAATGCATGTAGAAAATTTGATCATGAGCCTTGAGATATATATATATATATATAATCTATGTATTTCATGTCAATTTTATGTATCAAGTCATGAAAATTCTCAAGAGTTGCTCAAAAGTACTATTTATTGAATTTTAGGTGCATGCATGTGCAATTTAATGTTTTATTTGATGAATTCTTGTATGTATTGGACATGCATGTGTATGATCCTTAAATTCATCTTTTGGATGACTTATAACCTGGACAAGTCGAGCATAATTGATTAAATTTCAATTTTGGACTTAAAAATGTAAAACCCCTCTGCAACTTTCGAATTTTGGGACTGTACTCAGGTTCAAAAATGACTTTTGGACATTTTAATAAAGTTTTAAGAGTTTTAAGATAAATAAAATCAACCTTTAAAAGTCCAAGGACTAGATTGTAAAATTTTGAAAGTTTAAGGGCTACTTTGCAATTTTTAAAACTGCACCAGGCCTAAACTTTAAAATTTGAAATTTTTACTCTTAAGGTACTGGGAATTACATATTTTAAAAGCATTCCAAAAATCCAAGTGTTTAGGGCTTGGAAAGTAATTTTACAAAAATTGAGGGACTAATGTGTAAAATACTAAACTTGAGGACCCAAATGAAATTTCCAGGACTTATGCAGCCCATGCACCTGGAAATACTAATTAACTATAACATAATTATATTTTGGACCCAAGGTTCAAATTTCATAACAATTGGACCCCTAAAAGCCTTAAAGGCAATTATTTCAAAATGGGACAAAAATGATATTTTCAAAGGTTAAAGGACCTACACATATTTATTTTAAAAACAGATTTTGTCCCAATATTCTACTAACCTTAGTGACATTTTCCAACTGGAATCACATTAAAAGCCCTTCCGGTTTGTGAGTTCCGATTATTTTAAACTTAAGGTCCGAATTGGCAATTTTTACAAATTTGGGGCCAATGTGAGAATTTTATAAAAACTCGACCTCAAAACTTTAAAAACCTGAATCTTTGGACAATTTAGAGAATTTAGGAACTGACCTCATAATTTTTCAAGGTCGGGATATTTAATTATTCAATTTTTAACCCCAAAAGTGTTGATTTTTATAAAACGGGGCTAAATTACAATTTTTCTTTTATAAAGGACCTAACTCAAATTATTTTCTCTTTTAATAAAATAGCCCTGGACCCTCTGACTTGAAGATTTAATTAAAGTATTTTATTTTCCCAAAAACTCTTGACTTATCGGATCAATTTGACCGATTATTACCCGATCGCGGAGCGACTTCCTCGCCTTGCGATTTGAATCTATAACGGACTTATGTTCCACCTAATCTTTCAAGATATCGAAGGTTGATTATCCTTCCGATAATCATCTTCATCCAAAACTCCACCAACGCCAAAATTGCCCTCGCGTTATTTTCAAAAAAATTCTCGAATCGCTTCCTGAATCAATAATACTCGATTTGTCCTGTTGACCGCTGTACTTGTATTTACTTTCCGCCTGAGTCAACTTGGTGTGTCGAGCTCACGATCGGAATGGATACGTCGGGGATGGAACCGGGAAGCTTCATTTCCGCTATTCCACTCTTCCTACCCCATCGTCCCTAATCCCGCAATCGAGGGACGGAGTTTGTCCAAGGGAAGCGGGTCATAGTATTTGAGGTATAATCATGATTATGACAGATCCAAGCCTTGCAAGCTCCACTGTGGATTTTGTCTTTGCCTATGGAGTGATAAGATGACCGGTGTTGGACCATCCTGCCTGGGAGTTACAAGGAAAAACGAAAGAATCGCTGTCGATCCACACGATTCCGGAGTTATCGACCCATTTGGTTGGCGCTACAAATCCGTCACGCAACCGCTACTTGTTTTGCATTGGTTGGCGCTACAAATCCGTATGCAACCATTATCTACCTTGCATGGGATTGGCGTTACATTTCCGCAATGCGTAATCCTACTGTCTTGATCAATCACATAGTGCTGTGTGACCATGAATCATTTTCTTGAATCGTATAAGTATATTACTTAAATATATTTATCACGACGCTTGTGGATCGTGTGTGAATTCATGCATCATACTCACGCGTTTTTCATATAATCGTTTTCGCATTAACTATATATATCGCCACACTTGCACACGATCACCCCATCTACTGAGATTTCTGTCTCATCCCCACCTATTTCCTAACCTTAGATGAGGATTTCGTTGAAGATGTTGAACCGGCCCTGGATTGAGACCTTGTACTCCGTTTGTTGGATTTACTACTTCTTCTTGTTGTTGATTTGACTCTTTTATTGTGTTGTTGTTGGACTCTTGTATTTCTTCCCATTCCGGTTTGTAACTAAAGGGCGTAGGACCCTTTGACTTTAAGTTGTTGTCTTTGGTTGATTTTCCGGGTATGTAATTTGGATTATGGATTGTGGACTGTAAGTGGTATTTGTACTTGTTATTTATTTCCGCTGCTATTTAGACTCTATTTCATTGGGTTCTCGTTGATATTTGTCTGGATTGTTTGGTTATTGTATTTAAGTTGTGGATCGTCGTCGCGTTCCGTTTGGGGCGTGACAGCAAAAACATGATTACGATCAGCAATATCATTGAATTGTAAACTGAAATAACCCTTACCAAGTGGTACCAAGCGCCAAGTATATTGAATTCTCCAAATGGCCTGCAATTTAGACTTGAACACGTCCAAAGAACTAGGCTTAGCACCCTTTGGAAGTATGAGGCGTCCTATCAATGAATCGCGCAACTCCGCTATACGTTGATTATAAATCCCTTCATCTATAGTAACGGAATAAAAATCACCTTTCTTAACTGGGATTGTGTCATCTCCGGATTTAATTTTTTGCGCAAGAGATGGTTTTGCAGCAGTTTGAAAATTTTCTTGACTTTCTTGACCAATTTTTGTAGCATTCTTGAAGTTCTTTGAATTATCGCACGGATAGGACAACAAATTTGAGTTGTTAATTTCAGGAAATAAAGTATAATCAAGAACCAGGATGAAGAGGATGAAGTCAAGATGCGCCGCGGGGAGACATCTTGGCACCTGACCTCGGTGGACACATGTATATACATCCAAAATCAACCATCCATATTTATATTGTAAACACATGTCTATCATCCAAAGAGTGGAATAGGGAGTGGAACACCAAAAGTGGAACAGGAAATATGTTTCCTAATGTCATCATTAGTGAAGCATATTACAATTTCAGTTTTATTTATTTTAATGTTAAAAAGGTTATCTAATCAAGAATTAAAAAGTGAAATATTTATCTTGCCCACCCAATATCCTAACTAGAGCTGTCAAAATGGCCCGGCCCGACCGGCCGGTAATGGGGCTGGATTGGGCTATGATTTTGTAGGCCCTAAAAGATCTGGGCCTATTTGGCCCGGCCCGTTAGGCCCAAAACACCGGGCCAGCCCAGTCGGGTCGGTTGACCCGAAACATTTTTAATGTATTTTTAATACATGGGCTGGATTGGGCTCCCCAAAATAGCGGTCCGAAGAAATTCGGCCACCGGTCAATTCCCCCACCCAATGGGCTTAAGACCGACTGGCCCACCGCCACTTTGACAGCTCTAATCCTAACTAATTACATTCTGGTTGTAAATATACTTAGTGCATATTATTATACTTTTGCTATAATTTGTGCCTAGTTTAAGTATATACTTGCTACTACCACTAGTTTGTAGTTCAAGTGGTATTACTCATTCTTTGCAATAGTGTTGACCAGTGTTTGAACCCTTTATCTTTCAGTTTTTCTGAAATTTATTCTCTACCCTCCAACCACTCCGCCCAACTTATTAATATATATATATATATATATATAGGGATAAGATCATATGTGGCAAGGGCCTTACCATGTGGCAGTGTGGATCAATCTAAGCCACTATCTTGTTTAATCCTAAGGCCCTTGTTTTTTCGAATTTGTTTTTTATATATACTCAACTCAGCCCATTTAAGGGCATAATGGGAATTTTGTACACATAATCATATATCTGTTTTTGGTAACTCCCTCATAATCCTCCTTTTTTGGGATTTCATTCAATCGGTTCCTACTTTCTTGCAATCTCAGTTTTCACGAAAAAACAAAACCTTCTTTTCCTCTCTTTCTTCTTCACTTTTCCAACCCACCGTTTCTTCTCTTTCTCCTCCATTTTACTGTTGCTAGCCGAGAACAAGAATACTGTGTCAGTTTTCGAAGATTTCCAGGTTTCATTCTGACATCAAAGTACCGAACGACCTTGGTAGTATTGGTAAAGGTCAGGTTTTTGTTCTATTTTTTTCCAATTTTTTGAGTGTACTTTTTTGTAGTAAGGGTTTATCCTTCATTTTTTCTTCATTTTTCGTCGAATCATGATGATGTTTTTCTGGGTTTTGGGTGTTAGTTGCAGTAAGTAGAGCACACATTTTTTTTATTTATATTAAATTTCCTAGGGTTTTCTTCATCAATTTTACACAATCTCTCTTTTTTCTTGCTTATGGAAATATTTGTTGTGCGAAATGTGGCAGATTTTGGGAGAGATATTTTTGTATTAAATTATATAAAAACGATGTATATTTAGGTAATGGATTGTGTAATGTTTATGTTATTGAAATTGGGTTTCGTCCTTTCTGAGGGAAATCATTCCTTTTTTATTTGGTGTAAATTTGCGTAAGTATGATATATCTTTTAGTACTTTTGGTATAACTCTTCCACTAAATTAGCTCTTTTTTCGTGTTTCTATTTGCTGAACCATCCTGTTATTTTGGTGTAGATTATCCCTAGAATGATATATGTTTTTCTACCTTTCGTATATAAATAAATAGGTGTTGGTATTTTTGTATGACCACTGCACAAAAAAAGGCAATGTATATATGTATCGGTGTACATTTAGTATTGTTATAATATCATGAATATGTGTTTTGATGCATTGTTTAAGTGTGGCAATTTGTATAGAATGGACATACAAATGATGTTTAAATAGTATTAGTTTCGTATACAGTTAGAGTATATTTAGTGCACAATTAGTTTAGATGTTGTATTCTATTTGCTATACATAGTGTAATATTTTCACAAATGTTTCTTAATTCTAGGTTCAATGGCACGAGGAAACAGGAAGAGACCTGCATCTCCAGGGCCGAGCGAGGGTGCGCGTGATGTTGATCAAAGGTCCAAGACCGCAAAATCTGTTTTGAAAGCTTCGATGCCAAACTAAGGACAAGATACATGCCTAATGTTCTATCGGGCGCATTGGTTCGTCTCAACAATTCTCAGACTAGAGTTGTAATTGAAATGGGCTTCTGGAGTTTGTTTGTGGGGTATAAACGCCAAGAATTACCGGGAGGTTAATTTATTGGTTGGTAGAAAAGAGAACATTAGGTGTAATTGCTGATAGTTTTGGTGTATACACGTTTAATAAATGAGTCCCTGATTTTTTTTAACGCAGTTGTTTAATGAACCGTGTCAATGCATAATTTATAAGCAATTTTCGTACTGTAGTACTTTAACTGCTGATAGTTTTTGGATTTCAATGTGATTGGTTAAAAATCTAAACCTCAATTTATATTACAAACATACAATTAACGTTGTGTTGGTATACGATTAGTAGTCTTTTGGCAGACATATAGATTTAAAATTAGGAACGGTATTAAAATACCAAAAAACATGAACACAGGACAAGTTGGCTCATAATCACTGATGACGTTGTGTATAATTAACAATAAATAGGCACTCATGTAACAATTACACACTCAAAGCATTTATGCTTTAGGTCAAGTTTTTTTATTTAATTTTCAAAATATACAATAGTTTCAGTATTATTATACAATATTCTAAATTAAACATCTAACAATGCACTATTGAATGTTTATATTATCACCAAATATTGGTCAAGTGTATACCAAAATATGATTTTATGGTACTGTAATGGAATTATTTGTACACCATAATTTTTTTGATTATAACACACCGAAGTATGCATATATATACACCAAAATATGCTTCTAATGTACAATATTATCGTTTTCTATGAATTTGGTGCAGTTTTCTCTTTTCCTCGTTTTTTATCGTGAATGTAGAGTGAAAAAGATTACGAATCCGTTATTTTGCCCCTAATTCAGCGTTTTACGTATGGAAAGTCGATAATCAATTTATGTTATGACAAGATTGCAATCAAGAAGATCCCTTGATTATAGGTTATTAATTATGGTATTTAATTACCCATTTTTTGTGGATTACGGAAATACCCTTTTGGCATTAAAAATAATTATAAAATGGTGTTTTGTAGGGCTAATCTAAACCATTGATTGTTTAGAATGTAGGGATGGGATCTGTCCATACTGCCGCATGGTAAGAGGCTACCACATGAGATCCCATCCCTATATATATATATATATATATATATATTTGAGAAAAAGGGAAAATATTTTATTCATTCATATCCAAGTGCGGCAAATCACGATAAAACAAAGGGGATAGACCTCCCGACCATGACGTCGAGGCATAGAATCGATCGCTTTAACAAGACAATAAGCAACACGATTCGCTGACCTCCTAATAAAACTAAAAGAAACAAACGGTAGCTCTTGACTTAGACACAAACAATCATCAATAACATCCTTAAAATATGAAGTGTTTGATGAAAATCCTCGTAGCGCTTGAATTACCACCAAAGAGTCCGATTCCAAAATGATGTTAGCATTTATGCCTCTTCCCTTAATCCAAGAAAGAGCCTCCTGAACACCTAAAGCTTCAACTAAAGCCAGATCGGCAATCCCCAGAGTGACACATCTTCGAGCAGCAACAAAAGCACCCTCTCGAATCTCTTAAAATGCAACTATATCCTATCTTTCCCATTTGCTTGAAAATTGCCCCATCAATGTTACATTTTAAGTCCCCTGGTTTGGGTTTGCACTTGCATAACAAAGACCATCTCTTTTTCCCCGAAATCTTTGTTCAACATTCTTAGCAACTTGTGCTATTTCCCACTGCAATAAAACTGAACTTGCAAAGTTAAACAACCCCCCTGCAGAACGGCTTTTCCCATGCCACACCAACTCATTCCGATTTTTCCATAATGCCCACAACACCATAATCACCATCCTTTTCTCATCCACTGATAAACATCCCCAATTCGAATTAATACAATTCAGCAAATCAGTACACCCACTGGTTCGAAATGGAATAGATGACGAACTCCAACACAACGATGCAAAAGGTCATGATAAAAAAATATGATAAATAGATTCCGAACCATTATTGCAAACCGGGCAACTAACCAAAATATCTACTTTCTTTTCTACTAACCTAGTTCGAGTAGGCAAGATGTTTTGGCATGCCCGCCACACCGTGTTTTTCACTTTAGGTGGAACCTTCAAGGTCCAGAAGTTTTTCCAATTGAAGTCAGCTTTTATATACGGCGAGCTCATTCCTTCACACAACAATATGTATCCGCTTTTAACAGTATAATTCCCACGGTTATCTCCCACCCAAATCCACGAATCAGCCCTGTGTGAACTGGACAGAGGAATTTGGTAGATTAGCTACTGATCCCTTGCCTCAAAAAGGTCCTGAATTAAATCTCTATCCCATTCCAATTTGTCTGTTTTCATCAAACTATGTACCATGGTATCTTCCAGACCTTCTATTCTTGGTGTTTGAATATATGCATTATTTCTATCTGGTAGCCAAGGTTCTTCCCATACTCTTATGTTTCTCCCATCACCCACCTTACGAATACACTTTCCAATCATTAAGTGTTGTGCAGCCCATATACTACGCCATGTAAAACTCGGATTATAGCCCAATTTTACTGATAAAAAGTCCGTGGATGGAAAATATTTAGCTTTTAGCAGCCTAGACGCCAACGAGTTCGGATTCAAAATTAATATTCATCCCTGCTTACCCAACAGCCAAATTAAATTAAATTGGTGGTCAAGAAATCCTAAACGCCCTTCGATTTACGAATACACATATGATGCCAAGCAAGCCATTTGATCCCCTTATCATTCTCATTACTATTTCCCCACCAAAACGAGTTCAACATCCTTTCTATCTCCAAACATAACTCCTGAGGCAGCAAAAATACACTCATTGCATAAGTTGGAATTGATTGAGCCACCGTTTTTAATAAAATCTCCTTACCAGCCCTTGATAACAATTTACCCTTCCAGCCTTGTAATCTAGCCCAAATCTTGTCTTTAATATAAGAGAAAATCTCTTTCTTTTTTCGACCCACTAGGGATGGTAAACCGAGGTAGTGGCCATGATGGCGTATAGAATTTACCCCAAGAATATCACTCACAACCTTTTTATCATCATCAGCCGTATTCTTGCCGAAAGAAACAGATGATTTCTGCAAATTTATCACTTGACCCGACACCTTAGAATATGCTTGAAGACATTCTTTTAAGGCCATTGTTTCAGCAGGGTTGGCTTTGAAGAAAAAGAAGCTATCATCCGCAAAGAAAAGATGAGAGATACTCGGGGCACCTCTAGCCACTTTACACCCGTGTAGCAGACCTCTCCTTTCGTACTCTTGTAGCATAGTGGATAAACCTTCGGCACACAATATAAATAAATACGGAGATAAAGGATCACCTTGACGAAGGTCTCGCGTAGGGATTATTTGATTCGACTCAAACTCGCCATGAACCACCTTATATCTCACTGTTGTAACACAAAGCATTATCAAATCCACCCACTTAGAATTCAAACCAAGCTTTGAAAGCATTCCCTTAAGAAATGGCCATTCAATGCGGTCATACGCCTTACTCATGTCGATTTTCAACGCTGCATATCCAACCTTGCCTTGACTTTTCCTTTTTCGGATAGTGGTTAATCTCAAAAGCTACCAAGATATTATCGAAATTAACCTATTCGGCACAAAAGCACTCAACCTCTGAGATTATTGATGGGAGAATTATCTTCAATCATGGCTAACACCTTTGAGACTACTTTGTACAAGACATTGCAAATAAATAGGTCTCAAGTCGTGATATACTCGAGGATTCTTCTTTTTTTGGAATTAACACGATATTCGTATCATTCGGACCATCCGAAATGAACAACTTGTCAAAAATTGGAAGCATTCTTGGGTGATGTCCTTACCAAAGAATATCCCAAAATTTCGATAAAACCCACTGGAGACTTATCGATACATAGCAAAGACAAAGACTCTTCTTATTTCCTCCTTCGTAAATGGCTATAGCAATAATTCGTTCTGCTCTTTCGAGATTTTCCTCCGAATATTATTAAGAAAATCATCCACTTGCTCCCCTGCAGTTGTAAATAGGTTGGAAAAGTATTGGGTTATATGATTCCCCAAACCACTTTTCCAATCAAAAATATTACCATCTTGATCCTTCAAAGTATCGATGGTATTATTCCTTCTTCTTTGGTTCGCAGTCGCATGGAAAAACCTCGTATTTGAGTCTCCCCCTTTGAGCTAAAATACCTTAGCTCTCTGTTTCCAAAAGTCCTCTCTTTGGGCTAATAGAGAACTATATTCCTTCTGTGCGTTATTGTAACAATTAATAGATAAAAGGATCACTTTTACCTATGGAAGCTTTCATTCTCCACTTTGCATCAGAAATCCTCTTGTTAGAAGAGAGTTTATGTTTCTCTCCCCATTTCTGTAAGTCTTCACCCATGATACCAATTCTATTAATAATTGGACAGCCCACACTTTTATCCCAGCTTTTTTGAACAATACTGCGACATTCCGCTTCTCGAGCCCAACCATTCTCAAATCTGAATCTTCGAATTCTGGGTGTAAAATTAATTAAGCCAACAACAAGAAAAATGGGGGAATGGTCTGACGTGGTAGCTTCTAAATTCCAAACCTTGCAATTTGAAAAAATTGACAACCAATTATGGGTAGCAAGAGCTCGATCAAGGTGTTCCTCCACCCAATTTGAAGATCCTCGACCTCGTTCCCATGTAAATTGGTATCCAGCCATCCCAAGATCCACCAAACTACAATCATTAACAGCTTCTCTAAAACCTGAAAAAAGCCATTGAGGATGGACACCACCACCCCTCTTCTCCGTTGGATAGAGCAAGTCGTTAAAATCGCCGATACAACACCACGGAAGAGAGGACTGAGTACATAGGTTGCGTAGAAGGTCCCATGACTGTCTTCTTTTATGGCGTTCTGGATATCCATAAAATCCCGTAAGTCTCCATAGTGCTTGATTTTTAAGCGACACTTCGACATCAATATGGTTCGTTGAGAAGCTCAGAAGTTTTGCCATTTCTTTTTCTCTCCAAAACATTGCTAACCCTCATCCATGATCGATGCAGTCAACCACAAATAAACCTTCAAATTTTAATTTCTGACGAACAATCTCCAATCTTTCTTTCTGACTCATAGTTTCCACTAAAAAAACAAAATTTGGCTTTTTAGTTTGGACCAAGTCCAAAAGCACTTGAACTGTCCGTGGGTTGCCAAGCCCACGGCAGTTCCAACAGAGGGTACTCATTGCTTTAGGTGGGCCTGGAATCCAGGACTCACCTCTAACACGTTTTTTGGAATAAGGTTGGAGTTTGTTTCATAACTAGGCCCAAATTCAGGCCCAAGAGCATTACAAACCTCATCCTTAGAGCTCTCCACACGGCGCCGTTTCATATCCGTAATTATTATCTCTTCAGATACGTTTTCCACCAACCCCTCTTGCATGTAAATGGGGTTACCATATATAACATCCACATTCACGTTAGTAGCTCTATTAACGCCTGCATTATCGGCCCTTTCTATGGACTTACCTTTTCCACGATTAACATCCTCCGTAATTTGTGGCCCGAATCTGCTTGTTTCCATCTCCATATTCTTAGCCGTTACACTTTCCTCTGCACTACCGGAATTCATTTCCGGCGGAACATCGCGCAACCACGAACTTTTAGCTTGTGTATCAGACTTGCGAATTGGAGCCCTCAACCACGACCCAAATAGTCTTTCTTCAGGGACTATAGGCATATCGTAGAGTTTCTCACAAAACCTCTCTGAATGTCCCAAACAACCACAAAAGAAAACAGAATGTAGGTAGTCGTTCGTATTTGAAGTTTATCCAAACCCAATCACCACTCGCCTTCTTGATTTTCATTCTCCGCTTGATAGGGTTACGCACATCAAACAGGACTCTAATTCGCATAAAATTCTTCCAACCACCACTGAAATTCTTTGGATCAGATATTATGTATTCTCCAACATAATTGCCAATATCTCTGCAAACTCGTTCCGACATAAAACCCACCGGAAGATCATAGACTTGTACCCAAATAGACGTGTGGAATAAGGAGACCTTAGAAGGTTGATCTCCCTTGGTAAGTCTTTTAGATAGCAATAACTGATTATCAAATGTCCACGGGCCGTTTTCTTCAACGCGTTTAATATCCAATTCATGAAAAAATTGGAATAAGAACATATTGGGGCATAACCCTTGATCAGAACTCCCTTGACTGGCCGCCACAACGAAGCAAGCGTGTTCTTCATAGCAAGAAAATTGATGTGCTTGTTTGTTAGAAACCGTCCTACTAAGCACCATTGGAAATCATTGGCTAAAGAATCTGGTTCTTGTTCGATAACCAGGCCATCTTCTTCTTCGTCATCTAATTTCAATCTGTTGTACATATCTTCCAACGAGGATGCCATATTCCACTCTTTTCAGAACTTGTCCACTCGGCAAGACAAAACTCACTTGTCAAAAGACAAGACTCTAATCCTATATATATACATATATATATATACTTGCTACTTACATATTATTTTTTTTTACTTTCTCAGGGTCATACATTTTTTTTACTTATACATATGCAAATTTGTGCATGATTTAATTTGATCACATTCTTATTATAAGTTACTGATAGGGTAAAACGTTTAATTTGGTCTCATTCTTATATTTGTCTTTTTCGTTTTCTTTTTTAAAATTTAATATTTTTTTGTCTTAACCCGATTTTGACATATAATATATATTTGCGATCTTTTTATGATCTTCAATTTGAACATAGTTCACAAAAAAATAAAAATATAAACATGATAAATAAAAAATGTATAGGATATATTTGCTCAAATTTTTATTTTGTAATAAATTTTAAAAATTATGAATTCAGACTATTAAGAAAACGCACATGTCATAATACGAAACAGATACCTCACAAATATATAGCATGTGCATTGCACGGGGTCACATCTAGTAGTATTAAAATAAGCCGTATTTTTCTTCCAAACAATCATTTTATGTATTATAGTTGTATGTCTACAAATCCATATATTAATTATTTCCGTATTTTTGTTGGAAAGTTTTACTATAAAATTTAATAAATATTTATAATATTCTTGTACGTGTTAAATGTCGAATTTTTTCCATCCCATATTTAACTAACTAGGCGTCGGAAAAAGACAATAATTTTTTTAATTCTTGATTAGAATCATTAGATAGCATTTTAACATTAAAATAAAAATAATATAAATTGAAATTTCCCAAAACTAACATTTTCTAACAATTGAAACAATAAAAAAATGTCATGTTAGAAACGCCTTTTGTAATACCGTTTTTAAATTTAAAAAAATGCAAAAGAAATTATCACTAGAAAATGGCTTTATATCTCTTGCATTATAATAACTTTGATATAGTATCAACCAATAGACATGAAATATTATTTAATATTTTTTATTGATGAAGTCAAAAAAGAAAAAAATATCATCTTCATAATTATAAATAACACATTCAAGGCTGTGGATTTGTGTTCTATCTTCGAAAAATGATTTTTCATATAACCGCACAGGGGTACCTACATCGCCTATTTCATTTTAATCATGTCTAGATTTTTAATGGTGAAAATTGGTGTCACACTTTTTTCAAGGTTATAGTACTAAATTCCGATGAAAATTTATTTCCAAAGTTGTTTGTACGTGTAAATTGGTGGCAAAATATTTTGCAAAAGCTCATTGTAAAATAAATGGAAAGTTAACACGTGTAAATAAGATAATAGGAGAATTAAGTACAATAATTAATAAATAGTAGTTAACAAAACATAGTTTTGACAACATTATTGTTTTTATTAGATTTATTTTTTGGAGATATTTTTCATTTTTGTCGATTTTACCATGTATTTTATTTATTGAAATAGTAGTCAACAAAACATAGATGGTCCTCGTGATTTATGTAGCAGGAAATCTTATATGGTAAAAAAGAAATTAAAATGTAAACAATGCTAATTAAGATTTGTGGGAGCATCAGATGTATATTACAACAGATGTATATTACAATCAGCGTCGGCGAGTCATCAATTTTTTAATCATTATTTAGAAATATTTTACAGGGTCCAGAAAAAAAATTCCAACAAAATATGCTCCTCGAACCAAGAGGTGTAAATTTATTGCAATGAAAACTCTAATAAACAGCAATGTCTACAACAGAAGATTGAAGGGTGTATAATACATTGAACAAAAAAGGAATTTCATTGACAACGAATTTCGTCGACCACTTGCGATATAGACAACATGAGCAATATGAAGTCACTCATGAACAAACTAACAACCAAAACAGATCATACAAGTACAAATATTTAACTATGCCTAATCCAACTACCATGGTAATACAACATTTTGAGGTCTAGACATGCATTAACTTGTCATTCACCATTGCATGAAATATTGTCGCAATGACTATAATCCACGACACCACGCACAACGGCAACAAACGCTGCTCACGCACTTTGGCAGTTGCCAATACTATTTTAAGTGTGTTTATCTTCACGCATAACAACTCGGCCACAACCTCTTTCGAATAGTCGCATATAGGTGGAGAGCACCATATAAGAAGCCACACTTGTTTGACTGCAATCACATATCCAGTATCAAATATAACATTATAAAGTCTTAAACATCGTAATACAGATCATACAGAGATAGATATGATGAAATGCAGTTACCCCTCATTTAGGACATGACATAAACAATCTACCAGGGTTGGACTTAGTCATGGAAGTCTGAACATTTAGTACAAAGCCACAGTGACAACGAACAAGACCCTCACAATACCAATTTTTACCATGAGATGTGTCGTTGCTTCGATTGGAGAATGGAGAGCTATTGCTAGTGCTCATTCTGAAGGTCGGAATTCAATTAACTGAAAAGAGTTTACAAGGTCAACATGCCAATGTTATCAAATAAGATCGAGTATGAATAATTCTCAAATAACACATCCAACAAACCTACTAATCACAAAATAAACACAGTTATAACCGGACATGCTCATTGTTAATCCCCAAAGTTCAATTTCGATAAACCCTAATCTAGAACAATGATGAAGTTACGAAGGTAATTTACAAAATTTGGGTGAAGTATGGTAGAAATTTACCCAATTGCGGCAGCGTAGGTGGCGTTGAATTGTCACAATGGGTTTCCACGGACTAATCGTCGTTTACACAGTTTGAAGTAGGGTTTAATTTGGGGTTATGAGGAACGAAATTCTTTCGAAGAGGGAAACATGAGGAAATTGCTTTAACAAATTGGGGGTCGGTTTTTTTGGTCATTTTACACACTTATCCTCACTTGTCATACCTAACAAACAAGGGATTAAGAAATAATCCAAAATTGTGCAAAAATATCATCATAGATAACAAACACAAAATTAAGTTACCAGGCTACATGCAATCCAATCATATCACATTCCAATCCCATCAAGAAAAACAAACAAGCCGTAATTGTTTCTACTCGCAGCCGCAACATTTCTCCTACCAAAGTCCAGCCCATCAGCGTCTCCATAGCCACCGCAATCACAAAACCACCTACCACACACCCACGCACTTCTCCTAATACTACATACCTCAAATGTAGTATGTGTATTCCCTCAAAAAAAAAAAAAAAACGTAGTATGTGTATTATCTCCACCCTGCTTCTATCCACCAATCCGTTTATGCTGCTGTCTAGAAGCCTTTCATCCTCGCGTAATCCGCCGCTCTTCTCGAAATACTCCACAGCTTAACTGGGATCGTCAAATCTCCCATCACCCACACTCTTCCGCAGGCCAGTTTCATTGGGTATTCTATACAGCTTCCCCAAAAATAGGATCCGTTTATTTTTCGGATCTTTTGTAATTAGTTGGTCAATCACCGAAATAATCCATCCAGTACACGTTGGTTCTTTTGGTATATTTCAGATTTTTTACGGATTTGTGTTCAAAATCTAATATGTGAAAGCTTGAAAACTCATCCAATCGTGTTGTTCGGAGTGTTTAGTTTGTTATGGGTCTTCCCCAATTTTTTATTCCCAGTTTCATGTATTGGTGGTGATTTTATTGCGCTGTATTGGAGATCGAGTGACAAAATTCCATTTGGTTCTTATTTTGTTAGGAAATTTCATTTTTCTTCTTTGAGCTCTTTGGGTTTTTGAGCTATATTTGATTACCCGTTTTCTGGGTAAAGTCTCTTGATGTTTTATTTCAACTAGGCTTTAGCTAATTGACTTTCTACAAAGTCTTTATTTTTGGAAACCTTTTACTTGGCTCCTGAATCTCGGTGACATCTTCTATACTTGATTATCAATATTGTCATAAAATCATTTGAACTGTATCAATTCTGTTTTTTAACTTTTTGGATAATGTTGGCTTAGTTATGTTGGATGGGTTTTCTTGGCTTGGGCTATTCTAATCATATGTGATAATATGACTTGGTTTCAGTTATTTGAATTGGGCTTTTTAATGTTTTGCATAAGGTCTTCTCATATAGTTCAATTGCTAGGGCTTATACTGCACAACATGTCTTTTGATTCCAATAAGAAGCATCAGTGGTTTGTCTGGTTTGCTTTCTGTTTCATGAACCGGTAGAGGCTTTGGTGCTCCAGAAAGGTGTTGCTAATATGTTAAAAAACAATCTGTAGATTGGTTTCAGTAAAAGTAGTAAATTTCAGACATTCATACTATAAGAATTTTTGAATTTGACTTTTGGCCTTGACATATGCTAGTAAGAACTTGCACCTCTGTTATACATATAAATGAAATTGACTAATGTTTCTTCAGTTTATTTGGTATAGGTTTCAAGTGATTGCATACTGCTGGATCCTAGTTTAAAAATTATTAACTTGTGCATTTTCATTTTCCCTTTCTGTACCAATCCCTTTTTTTTAATCTCAGCACAAAGCACCTCCATGTGTTTTGTAAGATTTGTTGTTGCACTTGCCCCCATTCATGCCACATAAAACAATGGGACTTCATGTGCAAATGTTCTGCCAAAATGAACAATTTATTTTTTCCTGTAAATAGAAGATGTTATTATACAATATGTGTGGGAATTGCGTCATTTTGGTGTGGTTGGGTCTCTTTGTTTACTGTGGATATCAAAGGATATTCCAGTTCAAGCTTACTAAGGAATTTAAAACTAGTCACTGCATTTGTTGCATGTTATGATGAATTTAAAACTAGTCACGTAATATAAAATTGCCATGGGTATTGCAAGTATTTAGCTTTCCTTTGGTTGATTGTAATTAAAGATTTTTTTTTTGAGAAGTGATTATAATTAAAGATTAAATGTTACGATGAACCTGCAATTTAGCGCTCCAAAGTGCTAACATGTACATAAGTAGAGAGGACGGAAGGATATGAAGCACTGATACGAGTATGAGACACGGGTGTGATACGACATGGGTACGGGAATACATAATATTTTAAAATTTAAGGACACGAGTATGATATATATACGAGTATAAAATTGCATACTTTTATTATATTGAAAATATAGATGTGCTAAATGCCATTGAAAAACATTTCAAGCATAAAAACTAAAATTTCATAAATAATTAAATCTGAAATGTGATAACTCACACAGACACTGAGACACACAGAAAAATATGTGAAATTATCAGCATTAGAACAAATTATGGAGTATCCATAGAGTATCGGATAAAATATCGTATCCGATATGTATACGCACGGGTGCGCCATCTTCACAAAAGTGTCCGTGTTTCCTAGATGGAAGGTAAATGCTTAAATGCAATATTGGTCCTGTAAGTATAAGGGTGTGGTATATTTGATCCTATAAGTATCTTATATAGCAATTTTGTCATGTAAATCTATTAGGTTGTTCATATTTGGTCCTATAATTATCCTATTTAGCAATTTAGGTCCCGTAAATTTTAATTTTGTGCAATTTTTGTTTCATAAATCCTATTTTTGTGCAATTTTAGTTTCAAATGGGTAAAATATATTTCACCATTTCAGGGATTAAGATTGCACAAACTTAGAATTTATGGGAGCGAAATTGCTCAAAAATCAAAGACGGGACCAAAATTGCTATATAGTATTCTCAGAGGACCAAATTGCCAATTTTTTATATATACAAGAACAAAATTGCTAAACGAAATAATTACTAGACTAAATATGTCATCTAATATTTACGGAACCAAAGACTGCAATTAAGCCGAAGGTAAACAAGGAATTGAAGCTCTAGAATGAACCATAAAATTAATTTTAGTATACATAAATAAAGGAAGTAAAATTTTATATTAGGCCTTGCAAATTTAGTAATATATAAATACATAACTTTTGTTTTAAACAAAAAACTTTTTTTTTCCCTTTTATTGTAGGCTGATTCCTTTCTCTCCTCTTCCTCTCCATCGCCGCCGCCTCCACCGCTTCTCTCCCTCGCTCTCCTGCGGCTACTTTCACAGGTAAATGTGCTTCTGTCGAAACTATGTTTGATTAACAGGCCGTCTCTTTTCTTTTCTCAGTATTTATTACTCTGTGACCCGATTCTTGATGGTATACTTCAGAGCTTTATTAATTTACTGTTGGTTTAATTGGGGTCTCGAAAATTTTGAAACTTTGACTATTATTAGATTTTTTTTGAATTATTTCTACTACAGCTTCTGAGAAAGAATTTTGCTTTGATGACACGCCTCACTTTGTGTCTTCATGTTGTTCTATTGGTGTATCCAGCATTAGTTTTGAGAGTAGGGAATGGTGGTATGTATGTTAAGTAAAGTGAGCTTCAATTGTGAGAGATATATGGTTGCTCTGCTATCTGCGAATAATTAAAGATAATATGATCATCTTCTTGAGCTTTCAATTCTTTGAATATTTCATATACTAATAACATTTTTTAATTTTTGATGGGTTTTTCTAAGTTGGGATGGAGATTAATGAATCCTTTGGTTGGTGAAAAGGGTGTCATGTAAAGTACTTCTTTGTTTTTTAAGATTTTTTAGAAAACCTAATTGAGAATGGGATACAGAAAGCAAAAGTGTAAGAAATGTTCCCAATTTCATGTCATTGGTCATGTTAATTTCCGCCATGCACAACTAGTTTGAGTCATTTGATAAGAGCTTCGTCTGTTGTGCGATGACGTAAGTCCAGTAATGATATTGCATTATCTAGCAATTGAGCTCTATTCTTTAGAAAGCAGCATAACAGAATATCATTCTTTGAATCCAAAAAGTTGCATGTTAGGCTGCCAAATGCGAGAGAATTTTGAACTTTTTTTTTTTTTTTTTTTGAATTTTGAGAAAGTAAACAACAATAACTTTTTGTTTTATCATGTTATTGTCTGCACATAAGTCTTCTTCTATTATTGTATTGATCATTCACATGTTTGTGTTTTCAGGGTGTAAATTCGTCTAAGCCTCCACATTAACTGTAGTATAAATCCTCTAGCTACTTTTGTTCTTTCTAAATGAGCATGGATGATACAAAATCACATAACTTTTCTCTGCCAGATAGTGGACTAGAGCCACTGTTTGCTGCTTCTAGGACTTCAACTTTAAACAAAGCGCTAGAGCGTCTAATTGAAACTGCCAAAACTTCTGATGGACGACTAGATCTTGCTTCCAAACATATCCTTTCGCCAGTCCTTCAACTGTGCCAATATCCACTCCAACTTTCTGGTCAAGACCTTTTCTTATCCATAAAGCTGGTCAGAAACTTGTGTGCAGGAGAAATTAAAAACCAGAACCTATTTATTGAACAAAATGGTGTCGGGATTCTTTCGACTCTCGTTACTTCTGTGAGGTTGACTTGTTCTGATAATCGGATACTTCCTATGGTATTGCAAGTTTTAGGAAATGTTTCATTAGCCGGCGAACAGCATCGCCTTGTTGTATGGCGTCAATTCTTCCCCCATAGATTTCTGGATATTGCTAGAGTTCGAAGCAGAGAAACGGGTGATCCTTTGTGCATGGTACTTTACACATGTTCTGAAGGTAGCGATGAACAATTGGCAGAACTCTTTGCGGATCCAGGACAGGATATCTTAGTTGAAATTATACAAACAGTTACAGTAGGTATGCACCTTGTTAATTTTAATATGGGTTGATTACATATAATACACTTGAGGTCAGTCTGTTTACAAAAAAATCTAGCTACCTTTGAAATAACAATACAGCCTTGATATTTGTTTCAATTTTACAAAATTCACCTTTTGAGGGGGTAATTTGTTACGAAAATACAAAGCACAAGGGGGTGTTTGTAATACTTTAAGGGTGTTATTTGTAATTTTTTAAGTTAATTGTACTCTTTGGTAATTAAGCTAAACCTCGGGGGGTACTTTTTTTAATTTACCCTTTTAATATTGAACATATCACCTGTTTCTGGCTACTGAATATAAACTTTTTCAATAATTTCCCGTTTTGATTTTTGCAGCTGGTTTTAGGGAGGATTGGGTGAAATTGCTTCTATCAAAAATTTGCTTAGAAGAACCTTACTTTCCGTCAATTTTCTCTAAATTATCTCGAGTGGTTGAAACTGAAAACTCGGATCATTTTTCGGAGAAATCGTTTTTGCTGCGTATCCTTTCAGAGATATTAAACGAGCGAGTTGGAGATATTGTTGTTTCCACTGATTTCTCTTTGTGCATTTTTGGGATCTTGAGAAGTGCTGTTGGGATTTTTGAATTTGGCACGAGGAAAAGCTGCCTCTTCCAACTGGTTCCGCTGATATCGATGTTATTGGCTATACTCTTTCCATCTTAAGAGATATTTGCGCTTGTGATCCAAAATTTTCAAACCAGGATGAGAAAGAAGATGTCGTTGATAAGTTAGTGTCAGCTGGGCTTATTAAATTTTTTATAGGCTTACTTCGTGACCTAGAGCCTCCAGCAATGATTAGGAAAGCAACAATCAACAGCGACGCCAAAAACGAGGCAACTTTGCAGTTTTCCAAGTACTGCCCTTACAGAGGTTTTCGGAGAGATGTTGTTGCCGTTATTGGAAATTGTAGCTATCGCAAGAAGCATGTCCAGGACGAAATAAGAGAGCAAGATGGGATTCTTCTCTTGTTACAACAGTGTGTCACTGATGAAGACAATCCATTCTTGAGGGAGTGGGGCTTTTGGTCAATGAGAAATATTTTGGAAGGGAATGCAGAAAACCAACAATTAGTTACTGATTTGGAGCTCCAGAAATCTGTGGATACTCCTGAAATAGCTGGGTTGGGCCTCAGAGTCGAAGTTGATCCAAAGACTCGGCGTCCTAAGCTTGTAAATTTGTGATGAAGGTATTGATAGACAATCCATTTCTTTTTTGTTTCTGTTGCTAATTAGTTAAAGCGATAATTACAAATTTACCCTTGAGGTTTAGCCTAATTACGAAAAAAAAAAACAATTATAAATACCCCTTGACATATGTTTCCATTTTACAAGTTGCACCTATTGTGGGGAGTCATTCGTCAAACAAATACAAATCTCAAGGGGATTATTTGTAGTTTTAAAAGGTAGCTGTATTTTTTTTTAAGTAGATTAAATCTCAGAGGTAGTTTTTGTTAATCCCTTTGTTGACAAAAATGGGAAAGATTCTCACTGGCTTCTCCGATTTCGCAGATGTTCCAATGGATGGCATGAAAGAATCAAGAAGCTGATTGTGCATCGATTGAATGATGGCGCGAGTGAGGGTAGTTGTGAATTTCACACTTGCTTCGTCCATAGCTCAAGAAACACACGAGTTAGATTGTCGAGTTTTCCTGAATGATGATGATGGACATCTTGTGAGGGTTCTCTTCTTGCCCTTCCTATTATTGGGAGCATTTGGACCTTTATTTCTGATAGCTCATTGGATGCAATTTCTCTTCCAATTAGCCCCATACAATTTGTCTACCATGTTTGCCGCACTCTGCGGATTCTGGGCAGGGTAAAGTAGTTCGGATAAACTGCAAATACTCATCCCACAAAGGTTATCTATATCCACTTACCTAAAGAAATCATGAATATAATATTTAGTTTCTAAAGAAATCATGAATATTAAGAGTTTAGGTTCCGATGGAGAATGTTGTTTGATCCGTGTTATCGTAAAATTGAAGTTGTTTTTTCTTGGCCATTTTCGCTAATGCCAGTGTGACTTGTATATATATGTATGTGTGATCTATTCTATATGACTTTAAATACCAATTAAGGAAAAGAATTTTTTTAGCAAATTGTACTACATTTAGTATGAAGAAACTACCATAACAACAATTTGTTTCTTTGATTTCACATTTATTAAATGATGCCAAAGCTAGGTGATGTTGAGTCGGGACCAAATTACCTATTTCATATTCCTACTAGTATCCCACATGCAACGCATGACGTGTATATTAAGAAAAAAAATAGTTTTAAATTTGTTACAGATTACAATGTCTAGAGTTTCAATGAATATGGTAAAGATTCTCTCCAGAGTTCGTTTCCTTCTCTCCTGAGTCGAGAGTACTTTTAATTCTTAATTATCTTCATAGTTTATGCTTCCCTATCAAATATGGAAACAAATTTGCTAATTTATCTTTGTTTGACGACGAGGAAGATGAGTTTTGTGTTTGAAAATGACAATCAAAAAGAGGGGAATTCTGATTTCACTTTATGCCTGGTTGGGAAATTTATTTCGAAAGGAGTGTCAATTTCAACATCATGAAACATCGATTAGCGAAATCTAGAGACCAAATGAAGGGTATGTCCGTTAAAGAACCGAAAGAACTCGGAGATTAACGGTTCTTATTCCAGTTCTATCATATACTCGATTTGTAGACGGAGGCCCATGGTCATTTGACAATTTGATGCTTATGTTGACTCAATTATATCCAGGAGTCGTGCCAATAACAATTCCCATTCATTCTCTTCTTTTTGGGGTTCAAATTTTTAACCTTCCTATCGGTTGTTTGAATGAGAATGTTGGTAAACAACTAGGGAATTGTATTGGATCATTTGTGGAGTATGACCCAAAGAAATCATCATTAGTTTGGAGATCGTTCATGAGGATAAGGGTGAATGTTGATATATGTGTTCCGCTTAAGAGGTGCAAGAAAGTGAAACTCCAGGGAGGGGAATGGTCAGTTGTGGAATTCAAATATGAAAGATTAGGATCTTTCTGTTTTATCTGTGGCATGCTGGCCCATACAGAGAGGTTCTGTGAGAAGAGATTCTCTTGGCCGGACGGCGAACCTCCAAAGGAATGGGGACCCAACTCGCGAGCAATTACTCGAAAGAGTACGGAGATTAGCGATAAGTGGTTAATTGAGGGTGATGATAACATGAAGGAGAATAGGCCTCCACAAGGTTCACTCGCATACCAGGGCTTTCAATTTTCTTCCGGAAAGAATGATGTACCAGGCTCCAGCGGGGTGGTCGAAGTTCGAGATTCCGACGAAACCAGCAGAGGATAATTCTCTGTGATGGTAGTGGCAGTTCCAATTTGCGGTTGAATGTGGTTACAAATAACTCCCATCGTATTGAGGAAAATCAAATAGAAAATAGGGAAAAAACCATTTGCCGACGATTACTAATAATTGCAAAGACCAATTCGGGTTCGAGGACTTGGAAAAATTGAGGAAAGGAAGCGGAAACGGTCGAATCGACGAAGAGGCCAAACTCCAAAACTCTCCCTCAAATGATCATTCTCACTCCACATCAAACAATTCTATGTCTAGCAGCCCACAACAACCTTTTTTATTGGCAGACCCTGGCTCTGGGGTCTGCAAGGAGCCATGATCGTCCTTAGTTGGAATTGTCGTGGGTGCCAGGCACCCACGGGCAATTCCGGTAATCTGTGACCCGGTTCGAGCCCATAAACCAGACATTATTATTTTATTCGAAACCTTGTCACATGCTACTAGATTGGAACATGTTCGGTCGAGAATCAAGTATGATGGGTTTTATTCGTGGTGGACAGAATTGGAAGAAGTGGGGGTATATGTGTGCTTTGGAAAGGGATTGATACTTGCTCTGTGTTTGGATATTCTAACCATCATGTAGATATGGAAATTAATGATGACAAAGGAAAATGGAGATTGATCGGGTTTTATGGTCACCCAGAAAGAAGTAGAAGGAAGGAATCATGGAGTTTACTTAGACAACTTCATGGAATACACAATATTCCTTGGTGTTGCATTGGCGATTTCAACGATCTACTTCACCCTACAGATAAAAAGCGTAGAGTAGAACACCCAAATTGGTTATATCGGGAATTTCGAGAGGCGGTAAATGACTGCAACTTAATTGATATCCCCCTCATTGGATATCAATTCACTTGGGAAGCACGTAAAGGTACTGCTGCTGCTGTAGAGGAACGTCTTGACAAAGCTTTTGTGTCGAGCAGTTGGCTTTCATTATTTCCGCAGGTGCATTTGTTAAATTTGTGTGCCCCTATTTCGGATCATACTCCTCTACTCCTTAATACCACATTTATACAGCAACAAATGAAGTATAGGCCTTTCCGTTTCGAGAACAAATGGCTATCAGAGCCAGACCTTCACAAATTGTGCACGAGGGATGGGGTGATGTGGTATATTCTAATATTTTGGGTAGGCTGAAAAGTTGCTCCGAGCATTTAAATCGCTGGGGAAGGAAACAAATTAACATATTCAAAGCAGAGCTCTCTAAATGCCATAAGGAGATGGAATATCTCAGAAATTTTGACGATTTAATCTCTGTGGAAAGATACAAAAACACAAAAGCAAGGTATGTGGACCTATTAAATAAGGAATAAGCTCATTGGCAACAAAGGGCTAAGGCATTCTGGCTTTGTGAAGGGGACTCCAATACTAAATTCTTTCATGCGGCAGCGTCGGCGCGTCGGAAGGGTAATCATATTCTGAAATTACAGGATGGAAATGGTGTTTGGCATGATAACGATCGAGCCATAGGAGATATAGCGGTGGATTATTTTCGGGGCTTGTTTGTTGCTAGTAATATTAATCATGGAATGAACATGATCATGTGCTACCGAAGGTGATGTCACAACAAAACGACATCCTACTACAACCTTTTACTAAGGAAGAATTTAAAAAGCGATTTTGGCAATGCATCCCGACAAATCGCCTGGGCTTGACGGGCAATATTTTTGGAATTTAATGGGTGACGATATTTTCGAGTTGGATCATCATGGCTATCGAATTTGCATTTTCCGAAAGGCTTGATGGAAACACATATAGTTCTTGTGCCTAAGTGCTAGCAACCAAAGTCAATGAAAGATTTAAGGCCTATATCTTTGTGTAATGTACTTTACAAGATAATATTCAAGGTGCTCGCCAACATGCTCAAAGGTATTCTTCCATCTATAATTTCTGAAACTCAGTCGGCCTTCGTCAAAGGGAGATCTATAATAGATAATGTCCTTGTGGCATTTGAAATTATACACCACATGAAATGCAAATCAAAAGGCAAAAAAAGTTTAGCGGCATTGAAGATCGATATCAGTAAGGCGTATGATAGAGTTGATTGGGCCTATATGGAAAATATCATGCTTAAATTTGGTTTTCATGCGAGGTGGGTACAAGTGATTATGCTATGCGTTAAGACGGTTTCTTACTCGGTGATTGTTAATGGTTCGCTAGTTGGCCCAATAAATCCTAAGCGGGGGCTTCGTGAAGGGGATCCCCTTTCCCCGTACCTATTCATTCTTTGTGCTGAAGGTCTCACGACTATGATTCGGAATTCAGAAATAGCAGGTCACGTACATGGTTTTAAATATGTCGGGGGTGCTCCAGCGGTCTCTCACTTATCTTTTGCCGACGATAGCTACTTGTTTTTGAAGCAAATAAGGAAGAAGCTTTACACATAAAACAAGTCCTAAACCAGTACGAAGCCGTATCCGGGCAGGCTGTAAATTTGCAAAAATCCAATATAATTTTCAGCAACAATGTGGGACAAGATCAACAAGTTGAAATTATGAGGATCTTTGAAGGAGTTCAACCTCAGGCTCAAAATTGTAAGTATTTGGGGTTGCCCTCTCTTGTAGGTCGAAGGAAAAAGGAAATCTTTGGGTATATTCGGCATATTTATGGTCGCATATTTAAAATGGAGGAATAAACCGATATCCAAAGCAGGTAAAAGTATCCTTGTTAAGTCGGTAGCTCAAGCAGTCCCAGCTTATTGTATGAGTGTTTTCTTAATACCGGTTTCTTTGGGGGATGAGCTTTAACGCATGATCAACTCATTTTAGTGGGGATCGAAGAAAGATGGAGGTCGTGGGATTAACTGGATGAGTTGGGACAAGTTATGTGCATCGAAAGAAGCTGGAGGCCTTTGGTTTCGGGATTTTCACTTTTTCAACTTAGCAATGCTGGCTACACTTGGTTGGAAATTAATTTCCGACTCAGATGCTCTCATATGCAGACTCTACAAAGCTAAATACTTCCCTCGTGGAGACTTCTTAAGTGCAGATATTGGGTCGAATCCCGCCACTTGGCGTAGCATCCGGAGTTCTGACAATTATTGAAGTTGGGCACAATGTGGATTATTGGGAATGGTCAGTCTATCAAGGTGTGGAAAGATCAATGGCTCAAAGACCCAAACGATTTTTTTATCCGCACTCTGCAGGTTGAAGGGCTGGAAGATATATCAGTAAATGAATAGTTTATCCCAGGCACATACGAGTGGGATTTGAATGTCATAGAAGAATTTTTCTGTCAAAGGGATAAAGAGCAAATAATTCAGATACCACTGTGCGAAACTGACGAAGAGGATCAGAGAATTTGGAGTTTCTACAAAATAGGGTTATACACAGTGAAAACAGGGTATAGGTTACTGTCTTCCAACGAGGAACAACTTGGCAAGGAAAGGGATGCAAATAACCCAGGTATATGTCTTATGTGAATCTCATCTCGAAAATACATGGCGTTCGTTCATCACGTGTCCTTTTGCTGAAGAATGTTGGAGAGAAAGCCAATTATGGGGCCTCCTTAATTGCACGAGTAATAAAATTGAATCCTTCACAGCTTGGTTCTTCTCTTTATTGAATGATAGATCAAAGGAGTTTATGGGACGATTGGGAGTGATTGTTTGGAGTATATGGAAACAACGGAATTGTAAACTCTGGAAGAACACACACTTGAATGCCAAACTGACATCACAGAACACGTTGTCTTATTTGGAGGTCTGGACTGAAGCACAAAAGTCTCAAGTGCAGCACTCGTTGAATATAAGAGCTGGCTGTAAAGGGTGGCATTTACCCCCTGCTGGGACTGTCAAATGCAATATCGATGTGGCTTTCTTCAAAGAGCAAAAATTATATGGATTGGGCATGGTGATAAGGGATGATACAGGTACATTCATCGCGGGGCGTTCTTGTTGCTTTCAGGGAGATATATCAGTGCTTGAAGGAGAACGTAGAGGCCTTCTTGAAGGTTTAAAGTGGACTAAGTATCTAGGATTCTCAAACGTCATTTTCAAATTGGATGCTAAGGGAGTAGTGGATGCTATTATGGGTAATGAGAATGTTCAAACTGAGTTTGGTAGACAAATTAGGGTCTGTAAGTTACGTCTTAATTTTGAACCAAATTATTCGGTTCAATATGTATGTCGTCAAGCGAATATAGTTGCCCATGTTCTTGCTAGGGCATCATATTCATACGCTAGTCCGACAACGTGGGTGGAGCCTCTGTCTGGTGTGGTGGCCCATCTTCACAAAGTTTGTACTTTGCATTTAGCTTAATGATATTTCCTTTCAAAAAAAAAAAAAAGTTTCAATGAATATTTGAAATATGAAGACAAATAAATATGGTTTAATGAATATATAACAAATCTTAAGAGCACACCAAAAAACTTATTAGAAAAAACTTTATTTTTAAATTAAACAGAAATATAAAGAAATTAAACCACCGATAATACAATTTCCGATCTCATTTTCAGTATTCTCAATGATAAATAATATAAGATTGTTAATGTTACATTGATTTACATCCGCATCTTTATCTAAGTGCCTTTTATTGTTAAGCATGACATTAATGGAAGTGTTGGAACAATCTTCATCACTTTGTTAAATCAATATTGCGAGAGATATTTGTGGTTGTGAATGAAGCAAAATTGTGGCGAATAATTTAATTTTGTAATCGTAATGTGTTGCCCGCAAAATGAAATTATAAATATTAACATGGCATCTCATTATAAATTTATATAACAATATAAATGAAAAAACAATTTAATAGTTACAAAATATCATATCTCAGACGGTATCAACCCTGTTATCCTTGATTGTGCCATAACCGAATATTACAATAGCTAACCGAATAAAACTATTACGAAGCTTTCCTACGGGATAGGGACTGGGGATAACAATCAATTTGATACTCGGAGCTACACGTTCCATCTAAGAGCATAAACCAGCACAAGCACCAACAGAAAAAATTTAGAACAGTAAAAAATGGAACTGAAATATTTCCTAAAACCGATTACCCACAATGGCTGGAAACCATTTAGGTTGAAAGCCATGGTGTTGATACCTAAAGCAGTGAACATGATACCAACTACACCTAGAATCGTACCTTGCACACGAACCAGACTGAAGCTAGATAATGAAGTCCAACAGTTTTTTCGGAAATCGACAAACACCCCACAAAAAGAATGCAAGCCAAGACACGGACCAAGAAGCCAACAACACGAAGCCCAACATACAAAACCACCAGAGCAGCCCATCGGAGAATAGGTCAGAACGAGGACACACAACCCAGCCCTAACTCGAGGTTGCAAACACCAGCCCTCACTCGCGAAAAGCCTCAAATCTCTCGAACAATACACAATCACACAAAGCATATCGAGAAGGTTGAACATTAAAATCTCTGAAACTCACTCAAAGAATCACAAAGAAACGAAGAAAAAATGTCGATTCTTAATGAGAGAAAGAGAGAGGAGAGATAAAGAGAGGGAGGGAGAGAGAGAGAGAGAAAAGAATATATAAGAGCCGCTAGAGATAGAGATGAGCATGTATTTTATGAATTAGGGTTTCAGCAAGAGAGGACTTTTAAGAGGGAGTTCTGATAAGTGTAAAATATACGTGCATCTAGACGGGTTATTTGAGTACATATGTGATACATTTGCATGTATATTAAATGTGTTTAGGTTAGTTTCCTTTGTTGGGCGTGATACTGCGTATTCTTATATACTTTTACAGAAAATGAAGCGTATTACGAAAAGATATCAGTGGAACGACCATGATAGGAATGCCGAAAGCTAAGGGACGATCAAATACGCGAAGAAAACGACGAAGGACAAGTTACACGCTCAGACCGTGGGAATGTACACGGGCGTGGGAATAGGATCGTGGCATTTTACACAGACGTGTGACAAGCCAAAGGTTAAATTTATAGAGACAAAAACCACGATCCACCCGTGTGAAATACCACGCCCGTGGGATTTGTTCGAGCCAAAAACAGAGACAGAATCATGTTACACTGTCGTGGATTGGTTCCCGGGCTAAATTTGTTTCCTAATTTCGTTGGGACTCTACAAAGGATCTCTCAAGGCAACTATAAAAGGAGGACTACGCCCTAAAGATGGAGACACGAATTTTAAGAGAGAAAATACACATCAAAGAGAGAAAACACACAAGACAATGAAGAACAACACAAGATTTCTTCCAACCACGAAGGCGCGAAAGTTCGAGATTGTAAAGACATATCCACCTACACAAGAGGGTTCTATCATCATAGTCTAGGGCCTTTGTTCTGTATTTAACTCCATGCTTCACTATTTGTTTTTAAATTTGTCTATGAATTTGCAAGCAAGTATGTTAGGCTAAATATCTTGATCCTAGGGCAAGATCGAAACTGTGGATTCATATTAAACCTAATTTGATTATTTCTTCTTAATTGGTTTCTTGTGTTCTACTTATGAATTCGTGTGCTTATTTCTTGTAGATTATCTGGCCAATAATTTGCATGTGTTATTTGTTAGTTCATAATTTGGAAGATGAGGTCTAATTTGTGATAAACGAATTCATAACATAAACAGGTATAGAGTTGGGAGACTTATAGCGTTTGTGGGAGTTTACTTCAAGTTTATATGCTTTTGGGAACTCATATTAATTGTTGAGTAGGGTTACTAGCAATTCTTATTAATGTATGATTTGTTTGCACTCGGGGGAGGAAATAAACTATCTTAGGAATTAAACCCATAGATACACAGAAACTGGTTTTGATGAAACATTAATTGGAATTAATATTAATGAAGCATATTAAGATCATGGTCCTAGGATTACTTTTCATAATTGTTTGATTTCTCATGAAGTTTGGGAATTATTATTACTTAGAAATTTTAGTTTGATAGTTTTAGAATTAATTGAGATATCACTTTTATTTTCAACCGCTTCAATAAAATTGTAATACGATATTTGTTATACTTTATGTATTTTGGATTCAATCCTTGAGGAATACGACCTTGCTCACCATTGTCTATAAACTACACTATACACTTGCGATTTAGTGAAAATATTTTCATGATCGAGTTTTTGACGTGGTTGTTGGGGATTGAATGATTCAACATAAATATAGTAATAAGTAGTTCAATCTTAATTGAAGCACAAATTTTTTTAATGTTTAACATTGTTTTTGTTGAGTGCAGATAATGCATGATCACGCGTTCCCGATCAGTTGAGGTGATACCCATTGACTTGGAAATTGAAAGAACATCGGCGCTTGAGAAAACAATCGAGAGTGATGGCAGAGGGAAACAGTGAGAATGGTGTGAACAACAGGAATAATGAGGAGCGTCTGTTGGTACCACCTGGTGCTAATGAACATAATTTGATAGAGGAAAGGCAAGTGAGAAAAGTTGTGTGAGATTACTTCCAACCAAAAGTTAATCTTAGATATGGGGGAGTGTCAAGTCACCCGATCAACTTTGAACTGAAACCGGCGTTGATCTAGATGGTGTCATAAAACCATTTTGGAGGAAGAGCAGTAGAAGATCCGAATCCGCATCTTGCGCAATTTCTAGAAATTTGCGACACAATTAAAATGAATGGCTTTTCTGAAGATGTCATTTGTTGTCGTCTTTTCGTATTCTCTCTACGCGATAAGGCCAATAGATGATTATTTTCATTAACACCACCTGCCGCCAACTGGATGGAGCTCAGTCAAAAATTTCTAGCTAAGTACTTTCCCCCAAGCAAGACACTGCAATTGAAAAGCGAGATCGCTCAATTTAGGCAGTTTGATGGTGAGCTGTTGTACGAGGCATGGGACGGATTCAAGGAATTACTGAGAAAGTAACATAAGTATATTGATTACCAACAGGTGCAGTACTTTTATAATGGTTTAAGTGGAAACCAAAGAACCATTATAGATATTGCATCTGGGGGGGAATATTGGGGAAATACCCAGATGAGGCGCTGGAATTACTTGCGGAGATTTCAAATAATAGTTATCAATGACCATTCGAGATATTTAATGTCAAACGAGTGGCAGAGGTTCATGATGAGGACAAAATTGCCATGCCAATCGAGCAAATATTTGTGCTAAGTATGAAACTGAACGCGATCCAGCAAGCAACTCCGAGAGAACCAGCAGTTGTTGAAGAAGAGGCGAATTTCGTGGGACAATAGAACTTCAATAACAACTATCGGAACAAATTTCACCGAGCAAATATTATTTTTGTATAAGTTGTTTATTCATGATATTGTCTACTTATGTGGTGGTATTTATTTGGTAAGTTTTGTAATTAACATTAGTCTTATTAATTCTTAATTCATTTGAACGCATAAAATCATTTTGTTCACTATGCAATTAGCTCAAAGAATCTCTTTCAAGTTTTCGTTAATAACTCTTGCATTCCCATTACCTTACCCACTGAGCTCGTTTACCATACCCCACGATTTCCTAAAAAAATTCAGAGATCGACGAACTTGAGCCTGGATACCAATACAAGAGTAACGTAGAATCCGAATCGTGTTGTGTCATATCTTTGATTTTTGCCCTAAGTATTTTAAAGCGTAATTCTACTAATCTTGGTTTTTATTTTTTGATGTATTATTTGTCATTATAAAGTTTTTGTAAGTTAAGACTTCCACAGTAATATTTGTAATATACTTAGTTTATGTGATTGGGTTTACTCTGTAATTTTTTTATATACTTAGATCCTGTAGTATTATAAGATAAATTATCGTACTTTTGGACAAATACGCTTGTGGAGCTTAAGTTAGTAAATATTCGCAGTCTGTTATTCATTAATCGAGATCTTTGATCTTATTTTGGTCTATTGAATTTGAGGCATTACGAAAAATATTAGTTTGTGGTGGTGATACATCGAAACACAAATAGAGAAATAATGTTGTATACAAAAAACTATTCTAAAATTTGTAATTTTTATTTTATAATGATGCAATTATTTTTTAAAAGAAAATTGTATTGTAGAGTTCTATATTATATATAGATTATACATGTTATATGCATTCATTTTATATAATCAGACACTACATACCCCGTGCATCGCACTGGTCAAAAACTAGTATGAGACTAAAACTGTATACTAAGTATATAAGTATAAATTAGTATACTAAATATATAAGACTAAAATTTATCTATCTATATAAAGAGAGAATAGTCTATAAAAAAGTAGTCTAAAAATTTTCCCGGCTAAAATATAATGTAAAAATAATAATATAATTATGTGGTCAAAATGTAATAGAGAAAATGCTGAAAATTTGGTTATTTTTGGTGCCCTTACCATAATTTTTGTAGATTCTGACAATTAAGATAAATTTGATTCAACAATCGATTTTACATTATTAATTTAAATAAATAATTTTAAATTTATTTTTATTAGAAATTTGATATTTACTGATTTTATATTTACTTAATTTAAATAAGAATTCTTTTTTCTGGAAATCACATTTTTAATAGTTATCTAAACTCTTATTTTTTCCTAATATTGGATTTTATTGATCTTATCTTTCTTAATTTAAAGAATAGTAATTTATTATTTTCTGGGAAAAAAATATATTATGTCTTCGATCTTTTATAACTCTTCGAATACTTTAAAGTATCAAATAAAAATATATTTCTATGAAAGAACTTTTTAATAGCATACCATAAGCATAACTAATCTTTTGACAAGATATATCATATATATTTAGTATTTCTCAAAACAAACCATTGTTGATGGTGAGAAATTTTATACGAGAATGATCCCACTCACTGGGGGCTATTCAATAAGGATACAGAACAAGTACAAGTACCCAGTTGCTAAATGTATCTGTCATTTACCTCTTATTTTTATATATTATACTATATATATATATATAACATTATATTATATTCCCGTAAATTGAATATATTCTGTAAAATAATTATTGATTCAAGAGAATACATTAATAAAACCCTAAATGATTTCTAATGACCTTAATCTTTATATATATATATATATATATCATTGTATACATAACAAATTTGATAAAATAAATTTTAATATTATAAAGTTAGTATTCTCCCAAAATGATACATAATATTTTAATAATTTTTCAATAATACTTTTCTAGAGAGAAAATAAATACAAATTTTATTTCAAATCTATATATACGAGAATGATCTCTCTCTCACCATCGACATATCTTCATATATATATTGTTTATGTTATATACATATACGAGAATAATCCCTCATCGATCCGTCTTCTGTACAACTTAATGTGTATGTTGTTTATGTTATATACAAATCTATGTGTATGAGAATGATTTTTCCTTCCACTATCAGTACATATTAATGTATCCCATATTTATGTTATATTAAAATTTATATATAGGGGAATAATCTCACCCCACTGTCGATATGATTATCTATTGTTGATGATGAAACATTTTGTAGGAAATTATCACCATCATTGGGGGCTGTTAATTACAAGTATAATACGAATATAAGTATCTGATTACCAAAATAGCCCGTGCACCCCACATGATACTACTAAGTATATAAATAAAAAAATAGTTTCCTAAAAAAAAGTACGCAAGTATAAAATAGTATATAAAATATATAAAACTAAAATAGTAGAATATAAATAAGTATAAAGTACTCTAAATTTATAAAGCTAAAATATTATATTAAGTATTAAGATCTATAAACTTAGTATCGTGGCAATATATACTTTAAAATAATCAATAAAAAATTCAAGCTTATAAAACTTATAAATTAGTAGAATCATTTTTACATTCTTATTCTCAAAAAAGTAGATTCAGTTCGTCGGCCAACCAAGAGGCCCAAATTGTTTAGCCCGGTCCATGCCCGAAACTGACCATTAGAGGTGGAATAATAGGCCAAGCTCGGTCTAAGGATGGGTTGGCCCGTCTGCGAGACGGACCTATGTGGATTTGGCCTGGCTCGGTTCGACCCATTTAACAACCCTAACTTCAAGTTGAGACAAATGATATACATTGTTCACAATGTTAGAATCATGCAAATATTGTTAGTATAACTAGTAATTTACCCCGTGCGTTGCACGTATATTTTTATTTTAATATTTTGGTTTCATAATATCTATTAACATGAACTGGTATTTATTACTTTATTTTAATAGTAAAATTCTTATAAGGTTATTAAAAACAAAAATTTATCTATCAATTTTATATTTTCAACTATAAACTTAAATGTCTAATTCAACTCGTTCAGAATTATCCCTCAATTTATGCATGTCTCTAAATTATTGTTTTATATATCCTTTTCTTTCTCACACACCTCTCTATAAACAACTAGTGCTTTACCCGTGCGATGCACGTCGAGTGTTATATTGGACAATATGAACTTTATTGTGGTTTACGATATTAGGTTTGTTGGGTTCGACCGTATAGATTGGATGTCTATAAAATTTATTACACATTAATAAAAAAAATTAGAAAATATACAAACATCGACTCGAACCAAAATTAATAACTACAAATTTTGAAAAACTTCTTTGTACTCCACGTTTTGCGTCTGTTTATTTTTTGATTCATCTTCGCCACATACTAATATTTTGAGTCCCTTCCGATTGGTGACTTGGGAAACAGCAACATATAATTGACCGTGACTGAATATTGGATTACTCAAGTACAGACCAACATTTGAGAGAGATTGGCCTTGGCTCTTGTTTATGGTCATTGCATAAGACACGATCAAAGGAAACTGTCTACGTTAAAACTTGAATGGAATTCTGAGGTCCGATGGTGTTAGTGTCATTCGTGGTATCAACACCTTATGACCTTCATGTGTTCCAGTGAGAATTTTAGCTTCAAGCACGTGTCTAAAGAGCCTCGTAATAACCAATCTAGTCCCTGATTACACAATCCAAATCGAGTGGTCCATGTTCCTCATGAGCATAACTGGAGTCCCAACCTTCAAATACAGCTCATGATTGGAAACGCCGGAATATTTTATGCCATTCAAAAATTCTGGCGTATGCAGATCATGTAAGAAATCAACATTAGCGTCAGATTTACTCGTGTTATCTGAGCTCAAATAAGTATGCCCCTCCGATGAATTTAAAGACGTCATATATTGGTTGATCGACTCAACAACATCAAGAATGGGGGCGAGTATCGCCCTATCTTTCAAATAAGTAGAATCATCAATGGCGTCTTTAAACATTGGATATGTATTCTCTATAATTGTTGCAATCGGATCACCGGATGATTCCAAAAGAATATCTTCAGGTATATCAATAGTGGCACAACCATCATTGGATCCTCCGATTGTTCCATCTCCGATGCTTGCTATCCACTCAGAGAATTGGACCAAAACTGCATAATCATATGTCTGATCAACGCTTTGAAGACGCATATTTTTAGTCAATCTCAGTACTGTACAATCTTTCCACAAGTATGATGAATTTATCGTGGCAATGACTACATCCTGTCGACTTCCCTTCGGTATAACAGGCAATATATGTCTGAAGTCACCCCCGAACACAACAGTTTTCCCTCCAAAAGGTTTTGATTCATTCCGTGGATTGATTAATTTTAAAAGAGCTTTCAAAGTTTCATCCACGGCTTCAAAGCAATGCTTGTGCATCATTGGTGCTTGTATAAAAAGACGCTGTCACGCGATCATTTCCTTTGTTTACATACTTGAATAGGTACTTAATAGATCTTGCCTGGTTACACCATTCCACATTTATGTGAGCTCCATATTTGAGTAACAATTGACGATTATGAGGCACCACATATCCGTTGTCCAAATGGACACCATTTTTTCAACTACTCTTCCATCATTCCTACGCCTATAACGCGGATAACCTTCTTCATCAATAGTAGTCGCATCTACAAATTTTTGGGAAAATATTTAGTGCAACGACAATTAGCCATATAGGAGAGTTTTTCCCGACATCACCACATGGACCATGAATCATATGATCCTTTACTACAAAGATAATAGCATGGATCAGTTATCTCGTCGGAAATTCGGCCGATCGATTCGATCGATGTCATCTGCAGCTTGGATATTTGTCTTCCTTCGCAAAACAACAATATATGTGCATGAGGCAAGCCACGCTTTTGAAATTCTATCGTATAGATAATCGCGCAATATGATAATAAAAAATAATAATAAGAATTTGAGACAATAAACTAAGTAAATGAATATTAACTATATTACACAAAATATATTAAAAATATTTAAAAACAAATAATAACCTCGCATTTACTTTCCCAAATAATTTATTTTGCCAAAGGTCTTTAATCAAAGAATCTAACTTCATTTTAAAGACTCTCGTAGACAATATCCTGGACGATCTTCGATTTAGATTCTTTTTCCAGAAAACGAATGATCTCTATCCATTTGGGATTGCAAGTAAATGTTATAAACAAATCCGGGTAACCCGCCCAACGACATATAACCATTGCATCTTGATAATTCTGTATCATATATCGAGCACCTCCGGTGAAACTTGAAGGTAATATGATGCTTTTACCTTGAGTACTCGGATCAATGTCACCATGCAAAATAACATCAGTCAATCCTTTATATATATCACAACGCAGCTTTTTCTGATTCAACTTGTTCAGAATTATCCCTCAATTTATGCATGTCTCTAAATTATTGTTTTATATATCCTTTTCTTTCTCACACACCTCTCTATAAACAACTAGTTTACTTTACCATGCGATGCACGACATGTTATATTGGACAATATGAACTTTATTGTGGTTTACGATATTAGGTTTGTTGGGTTCGACCGTATAGATTGGATGTCTATAAAATTTATTACACATTAATAAAAAAATAGAAAATATACAAACATCGACTCGAACCAAAATTAATAACTACAAATTTTGAAAAACTTCTTTGTACTCCACGTTTTGCGTCTGTTTATTTTTTGATTCATCTTCGCCACATACTAATATTTTGAGTCCCTTCCGATTGGTGACTCGGGAAACAGCAACATATAATTGACCGTAACTGAATATTGGATTATTCAAGTACAGACCAACATTTGAGAGAGATTGGCCTTGGCTCTTGTTTATGGTCATTGCATAAGACACGATCAAAGGAAACTGTCTACGTTAAAACTTGAATGGAATTCCCGAGGTCCGAGTGTCATTAACTACTATCAATCAACACCTTATGACCTTCATGTGTTCCATAGTGAGAATTTTAGCTTCAAGCACGTGTCTAAAGAGCCTCGTAATAACCAATCTAGTCCCGTTACACAATCCAAATCGAGTGGTCCATGTTCCTCATGAGCATAATGAGTCCCAACCTTCAAATACAACTCATGATTGGGAACGCATGAACATTTTATGCCATTCAAAAATTCGGCGTGATGCGATCATGCAAGAAATCAACATTAGCGTCGGTTTACTCGTGCTATCTCGAGCTCAAATAAGTATGCCCCTCCGATGAATTTAAAGACGTCATATATTGGTTGATCGACTCAACAACATCAAGAATGGGGCGAGTATCGCCCTATCTTTCAAATAAGTAGAATCATCAATGGCGTCTTTAAACATTGGATATGTATTCTCTATAATTGTTGCAATCGGATCACCGATGATTCCAAAAGAATATCTTCAAATATCAATAGTGGCACAACCATCATTGATCCTCCAATTGTTCCATCTCCGATGCTTGCTATCCACTCAGAGAATTGGACCAAAACTGCATAATCATATGTCTGATCAAGGCTTTGAAGACGCATATTTTTAGTCAATCTCAGTACTGTACAATCTTTCCACAAGTATGATGAATTTATCGTGGCATTGACTACATCCTGTCGACTTCCCTTCGGTAACCCAAACAACATATGTCCAAGTCACCCCGAACACAACAGCTTTTCCCTCCAAAAGGTTTTGATTCATTCCGTGGATTGATTAATTTTAAAAGAGCTTTCAAAGTTTCATCCACGGCTTCAAAGCAATGCTTGTGCATCATTGGGGCTTCATCCCAGATTATAAGTTTAGAACGAATAATTAGCTCAGCAAGTGGAGTACCCTGTTTGATATTGCAAGTTGACTCTTGACTTGGGTTTAAATAAATAACAAAACAGGAATGGGCAGTCCTTCCACTAGGCAGCAATAGGGACGCTATTCCACTCGATGCCACGTTCAACACAATTTCTCCTTTCGATCTCAAAGCCGCAGATAAAGCTCTCCACAAGAATGTTTTGCCTGTTCCCCCATAGCCGTATACAAAGAACATACCACCTTTATTTGATTCAACCGCTGTTATTATTTTAGAGTAAACCATTTTTTGTTCCTCATTGAGTCTGGAAATGAGGTTCTTGTGCTCTACTAAAAGAGCCTTACGATCATAATGCAGCTCATCATATATCAATCTGTTTCGGCTATTCCCAGTATCGTCAGCATCAGGAAATGGCATCGTATCAAACTCACGGAGACTCGTGCCACGACTTCTCAAAATTCTTTCAATCTCCAACAAAGCAAGATTTTTTTATCTCGTTCTCACTCAATACCAATTCTGCAAAAGAAATAATACGGCATTCAATAAATAATTAGATATATAAAATAATGTTATCAGAAAAAAAATATTATATTTAACATATTGAAATAATACCTTGATGTCGGAGAAGACGTCGCCGTCTATGTAGAATATCATCCGAAAAATATTGCCAACTCTTGTCCCATACTACTTCAGGTATGCTCAAAGATTCTGATGATAGCAACGACGCAAAAAGACTTCTGAGACTCTCTGCCGAGGCCCAATGGCTCGCTTCAGTGATTGCATCAACATATTCTCTATCATCTTCTAACAGACCAAGAGCATAGCAAGCGTCACGATAAGAAGCATGTTGAGTACCATTGACCTTTTTGTAGTCATCATGACACGTAGCCCCACGGACAATATTAAGAAGACACCGCAAATAGTACATATCACCAGCATCGGGAGGGACGAAAAACACTCGACCTATTGATTTCCCCATTTTTCTTGGCATCCACTTCCTGAGTTCTTTCTTCCATGTGAATTTGGTTGGGGCTTCAACATAGGTTAGCTCACGGGCTTCGGGATATATTTTGTTTGCTTCCATCCATGTTAAAAACATGCTCTCCTTAACTGAATCTTTACTAAGCACATCGTCTATTCGTTCGTTATCATCGAAAATAACACTCTGCTCATTCGGAAGATGGAAGCTGAGTCTTTCGACTGAAGGATATTGGTATTGAATCTCAAACCCCAATAACCGCCATGCAGCTTCACATGACGATATATATCTACAATCATAAAACATGTTGACTTCATCAACGGTTTTCCCTGAGTCCTCATCATTGGTGCTTGTATAAAAAGACGCTGTCACGCGATCATTTCCTTTGTTTACATACTTGAATAGGTACTTAATAGATCTTGCCTGGTTACACCATTCCACATTTATGTGAGCTCCATATTTGAGTAACAACTGACGATTATGAGGCACCACATATCTGTTGTCCAGCGGGACACCATTTTTTTCAACTACTCTTCCATCATTCCTACGTCTATAACGCGGATAACCTTCTTCATCAATAGTAGTCGCATCTACATATTTTTTGGGAAAATATTTAGTGCAACGACCATCGGCCATACAGGGAGAGTTTTTCCTGACATCACCACATGGACCATGAATCATATGATCCTTTACTACAGCATAATAGCATGGATCAGTTATCTCGTCAGGTAATTCGGCTGATATGATTCGATCGATGTCATCTGCAGTTGGATATTTGTCTTCCTTCGCCAGAAACAACAATATATGTGCATGAGGCAAGCCACGCTTTTGAAATTCTATCGTATAGATAATTGCAATATGATAATAAAAAAATAATAATAAGAATTTGAGACAATAAACTAAGTAAATGAATATTAACTATATTACACAAAATATATTAAAAATATTTAAAAAATAAATAATAACCTGCATTTACTTTCCCAAATAATTTATTTTGCCAAAGGTCTTTAATCAAAGAATCTAACTTCATTTTAAAGACTCTGTAGACAATATCCGGATGATCTTCAGGATTTAGATTCTTTTTCTGGAGAAAACGAATGATCTCTGGCCATTTGGGATTGCAAGTAAATGTTATAAACAAATCCGGGTAACCCGCCCAACGACATATAGCCATTGCATCTTGATAATTATGTATCATATATCGAGCACCTCCGGTGAAACTTGAAGGTAATATGATGCTTTTACCTTGAGTACTCGGATCAATGTCACAACGCAAAACAGCATCAGTCAATCCTTTATATATATCACAACGCAGCTTTTTCTGATTCAAACGGATATATTTCAATCAAGCGGACTCAACCATTGTGTATGCGTCGACAACAAACTGTTGAAACAATCTCCGAGAAGATAAAATAGTAGCCGATTCATGGTCTCTGTCGTGTAATCTATACGCAAAGTATTCACGCACACTAATTGTTCTTCTAGCACCGGTACTATTAGTCTTATTTATTGAAAATGGTATATCTTCTCTAAAACCATCCTCACCATACGGTAATAATAATGGATATTGTAAGGCCAAATAAGAGGCATTCAATTCATTTATCCACTGCAAAAGTCCAGATCTTGTTTCAATGACAATATCCCAATCGCCTAAAGCACGAGCAAAATCACCAACAATCAATATATCAATACCCAGTATCATATATCAATCTATTTCGGCTATTCCCGATGTTGTCGGCATCGAAAATGGCATCGTATCAAACTCACGAGACTCGTGCCACGACTTCTCAAAATTCTTTCAATCTCCAACAAAGCAAGATTTTTTATCTCGTTCTCACTCAATACCAATTCTGCAAAAGAAATAACACGGCATTCAATAAATAATTAGATATATAAAATAATGTTATTAGAAAAAATTATTATATTTAACATATTGAAATAATACTTTGATGTTGGAGAAGACGTCACCGTCTATGTAGAATATCATCCGAAAGATATTGCCAACACTTGTCCCATACTACTTTAGGTCTGCTCAAAGATTCTGATGATAGCAACGACGCAAAAAGACTTCTGAGACTCTCTGCCGAGGCCTAATGGCTCGCTTCAGTGATTGCATCAACATATTCTCTATCATCTTCTAACAGACCAAGAGCATAGCAAGCGTCACGGTAAGAAGCATGTTGAGTACCATTGACCTTTTTGTAGTCATCATGACACGTAGCCCCACGGACAATATTAAGAAGACACCGCAAATAGTACATATCACCAGCACCGGGAGGGACGAAAAACTCGACCTATTGATTTTCCCATTTTTCTTGGCATCCACTTCCTAAGTTCTTTCTTCCATGTGAATTTGGTTGGGGCTTCAGCATAGGTTAGCTCACGGGCTTCGGGATATATTTTGTTTGCTTCCATCCATGCTAAAAACATGCTCTCCTTAACTGAATCTTTACTAAGCACATCATCTATTCGTTCGTTATCATCGAAAATAACACTCTGCTCATTCGGAAGATGGAAGTTGAGTCTTTCGACTGAAGGATATTTGTATTGAATCTCAAACCCCAATAACCGCCACGCAGCTTCACATGACGATATATATCTACAATCATAAAACATGCTGACTTCATCAACGGTTTTCCCTGAGTCCTCATCATTGGTGCTTGTATAAAAAGACGCTGTCACGCGATCATTTCCTTTGTTTACATACTTGAATAGGTAATTAATAGATCTTGCCTGGTTACACCATTCCACATTTATGTGAGCTCCATATTTGAGTAACAACTGACGATTATGAGGCACCACATATCTGTTGTCCAGCGGGACACCATTTTTTTCAACTACTCTTCCATCATTCCTACGTCTATAACAAGGATAACCTTCTTCATCAATAGTAGTCGCATCTACAAATTTTTTGGGAAAATATTTAGTGCAACGACCATCAGCCATACAGGGAGAGTTTTTCCTGACATCACCACATGGACCATGAATCATATGATCCTTTACTACAAAGATAATAGCATGGATCGGTTATCTCGTCGAGGTAATTCGGTGATACGATTCGATCGATGTCATCTGCGATTGGATATTTGTCTTCCTTCGCCGAAACAACAATATATGTGCATGAGGCAAGCCACGCTTTTGAAATTCTATCGTATAGATAACTGCAATATGATAATAAAAAAATAATAATAAGAATTTGAGACAATAAACTAAGTAAATGAATATTAACTATATTACACAAAATATATTAAAAATATTTAAAAAACAAATAATAACATGCATTTACTTTCCCAAATAATTTATTTTGCCAAAGGTCTTTAATCAAAGAATCTAACTTCATTTTAAAGACTCTGTAGACAATATCCGGACGATCTTCAGGATTTAGATTCTTTTTATGGAGAAAACGAATGATCTCTGGCCATTTGGGATTGCAAGTAAATGTTATAAACAAATCCGGGTAACCCGCCCAACGACATATAGCCATTGCATCTTGATAATTCTGTATCATATATCGAGCACCTCCGGTGAAACTTGAAGGTAATATGATGCTTTTACCTTGAGTACTCGGATCAATGTCACCACGCAAAACAGCATCAGTCAATCCTTTATATATATCACAACGCAGCTTTTTCTGATTCAAACGGATATATTTCAATCAAGCGGACTCAACCATTGTGTATGCGTCGACAACAAACTGTTGAAACAATCTCCGAGAAGATAAAATAGTAGCCGATTCATGGTCTCTGTCGTGTAATCTATACGCAAAGTATTCACGCACACTAATTATTCTTCTAGCACCGGTACTATTAGTCTTATTTATTGAAAATGGTATATCTTCTCTAAAACCATCCTCACCATACGGTAATAATAATGGATATTGTAAGGCCAAATAAGAGGCATTCAATTCATTTATCCGCTGTAAAAGTCCAGATCTTGTTTCAATGACAATATCTCGATCGCCTAAAGCACGATCAAAATCACCAACAATCAAAGCGGCGACTTCACTGCTCGTTGGCATATTATATCTCCTAGCATCCGTACTCCTCCTACCAATTAAAAGTAATTTTACGTCCGAATATCCATGTTCTCGAATCTTTTCTTTTGCCATTTGAAAAGATTTTACCAACACATTGTTCTCATCCAACATTCTCTTCAATTCAGACACTATAACTTCGTGCAAATTATTGGTATCACTACCTTGCCTACAAAATTAAACATTTGTTTATAAAAATTAAATAAAATTGTGTTTAACAATTTGAACAATATATAATAATAAAGAAACACAAAATAATAATAAAAAAATACAACCCTGACGGAATTCAACCTATGACTTATTTCATTCTCCGTATCGTATATGTATAGTTGAGCGGATTTGGGGGTCGATCCATCCGGAGGCAACAAACTTCTAATCAGGTGGTAATTTTGACCGTACATTCAAAAAACTGGAGGACCTCGACCTTTATTTACATATGTGTCAATTTTTCCTCCCATTGATGTAAAACAAAACATATTGTTATAAGATCGTATATTCTCTTGAAAGTGTTTGCTTTTATTTCCATTTCCAAACAATAGATCTTCAAGAACACTTGGTGGTGGTTTGATTGGCGGAAGTTGAATATTTCCGTGGCCACAACACAAAGAGTAGCGAGGCTTTGATTTTGGATAGGATGATAGTCTTTCTTCTAACTAAATAATGCTCCACAAAATTCGCATTTATAACTCGCATCTCCTATATCCCAATACTCTGAAAAATTAAAAATTGCTTCAATTAATAAAACTATATAAAATAATATTAATATACGCATATATGAAATGAACATATATAAAAAAATTCACTAACCAGCATTTGAAGGATTTAATACTTCACTGAGATCAATCTCAATTATTTTAAAACCAAAATTTTCATTGGTTGTCGGCTCATTAGAAGTCACTCGGGCTTCATTTGGTTGATTTTCAGTAAGATCAATTATTACAGCTTCTTTCGAACTCATCAAAGAGGGTGTCTCGGAAGTACCATAATTGGATACGTCACGATTAATAATATTTCTGCCAGAAAGTAATCTTGTGCCCGAAACTGTAATCATTTTCCAAAATTCAATGAATTATTTTATAACAATATAAGAGTATATTTCTTAATTGTTTATAAAAAAAAACAAAATTAAAATTATTTTGAACATACCGTTTGTGATATCACTTAGTGGACTGTTGGATAATGGATAAACCATTGTACTTGATGAGCCCTTTTCAAAAGACGTCCTTTTGGATATTGTTATATTTCCTGAAAAATAAATATTAAATTAAAATATAATAAAATGATTATATAACAAATTAAACAGTAATAAAAACTATATACATAAAAATTAAATAAAAAAAATTGAATTTATTATTCCAATAATAAATATAATAATAAAAATAATAATAATTGTAGTAATAATATTTCACAATAATGAGTAAAATACTAATAATATTTATAATAAAAATAATAATTATTATAAAATCGTTTAATTTAACAAAATCAAAATAATAAATAATAATATAATAAGAAAAGTTATTTAATACGAAAACATAATACTTAATAAATAATAATAATAATAATAATATATAATGCGTATATATATTCGAATTTTATTATTTGATATCTTGTATTAAATAAAATAATAATAATAATAATAATACTAATTATAATGATATAAATAATAATAATATCAATATTTCTATTTGGGCCCAATTCAAATTACACATTAATGTATTAACAAAAACACTCATTTCAAATTCAATCCAATTTAACTAAAAAGCCCACACATAATTCGAGCCCAATAAGAGATTAAATCAGATTTGTACACTTGTTGTATTTCATGTCAATCCAACGGCCAATATTACGACACGTGTCCAAAATCTATCCTTTGATTTTACATCTGGAATGTTCTAAGCTTATAGTGTAAGCTACCCAATACCACCCAAACCCACCCACACCCACCAGCCCACCGATTCACTACCCACTCCCACCTAACCCACCGATTCACTCCCTCACTTCACTCTGCACCTAACCCTAATTCTCACCATCTCTCTCTAACTCTCTCATTTCTGTAATCTGCCATTTTTCATTTGGTTTTTTCGAAAAAAATTCTGCCATTTTTGTGCTTTGTGAAATCGAGCTTTGTTTTTCTTGTTTACATTTCTGCCGATCTTGTATGTTATTTCGAGGTGCACATCATTTATTTTCATTTTTTACATATATTCGAAATGAATGCAATTTTTTTTTATTTCAAAAAACCAGCATAACTTAAAAAAAATATTTCGAAATCTTCATAACATTTTGAAGTTAGATTTCAAAATGCCAAAAGGGTTTCGAACAAATAAATAAGAGAAAAATACTACTTTCGAGTATTTTTTTTGAAAAATCGGCAGATAAATCAAAATTTTTTTGAAATCCTTTTAAAATCATTTTGAAATAGTTTTTTCAAAATGAGTAAAGGATGTCAAACAAAAAAATCGGTGGAAGATACTACTACGAAGTATTTTCCCATTATTTTAAATTTTTGGTATTTTCAAGTTATTTTCTGTGTTTTTTGTTTAAATACTTACAAAAAATAATTACGTTAAACTGCAGATCTGAATGTTTTTTTGTATTTTTGTTATGTTATATTTCGTGTGAAACCTTTATAATTTTTCTCTATTTTTGTTATAAATATTTACAGAAAACATACGATTAAACTGTAGATCTAAAGTTTTTTTGTATTTTTGGTATGTTATATATCGTCAGAAAATTTTATAATTTTTCTTTTTATTTTTGTATAAATATTTACCGATCTGAAGTTTATCAGATCTGAAGTTTTTTGTGTAGATCTGAAAAATTTATCAGATCTGAAGTTTTATTTAAAAATACAAAATTGAAAATTTTATATACCTTTTTTATTTTCGTAAATAAAAAATAATAACCTTTTATTTTGTTATTATTTTAATATATTTATATTTTAAATACTTCAATATTAAAAAAAGCTATACAGCTTTGGTAAAAAATATTGGATTTTTTTTAATCAGATATAGGGTTTTCTAAAAAATAGAAGAACATGCAAAATATTTCTGCAAATTTTTTTACGCAAATATATTTTCTGCATTTCCGTATTTTATTTTAAATACGGTTTTGGAGAAAGAAATATCCTATTTAAATGACAAATAGTATATCTGAAATGGCTTAGGCTTCAGCGCAGATAAGTATTTTTTTTATTTTAATAAGTTATTTTGTGATTTTTCTGTCTTATATTTTACTAACAATTTTTTTTTCTTTGTTTCAGATTATAAAATCCAATTTCTACTATGAAGGCAAACCAAAAGATATGAAGGGAGACTCAGATATGTCCGAAAAAGATAAGTTCCGGTTTATATTATCCTTTTTTATGATTTTTTTTTCTTAATTTTGCCTAGTTATTAGTTGCTTAAATATCGCTATTAACCTATTTGGAAAAAAAATATCGGTATTAATATATTAAAAAATAGTATACTTTCTTTATTATTACTCTGAATCTTTGTAAATACAAAATGGGGATTATTTTTCTGACAAGTGATTTTTATGTTGTTTTTCAGAAATATATCATTACCACTGAGGAGATAACAAACAACGGAATGGCTTTGAACAATGAGACTAAAAAACTTTCGTATAAAAGATAAGTTTTTAGACCTTGGTACTATTTTGTTTGAGTTGATCCATACCATTCTTGTTAAAAAAAAAATCTTTGCCCATTTTATTAACTTAAAATTCACTCAGGACCAATTTAAAAACATAATTGTTTTCGGCATAATTACTCTGGAAATTTTCAAAGGAACAAAACATTATAGGCAGTGTTGTTCTTTGGTAAACTATTGTGAAGATAAAATTGTTTTAACTATTGTTGCATTATCACATCCAATAATACAGTTAAAATAAATGCACTGAATCATATTTATCTATCTATCTATCTATATATATATATATATATATACAGTTAGAAATGAAATATAGAAAACTAATATGCAAAAAAAAAAGATATTTACTAAATGACTTTCAAAAACATAAAACATATATCACCTTGGTCGTATACGGTAGAAATGTTTCTTTTATTGCTAATTATATTGTGACCCAAAAGCTTCCTCATTGTGATGATCGACCTCTCTGAACTTAATCTGAATGTTGGCTTGAACTTTTTCTGACTTTTTGTAAGATGGATGATAATGTAATGTTGTGTTAAGGTCTGAGGACTATTTAAACATTTGAACTATTTGTGGTTTTCGTAAAATAGGCATGTGAATGATTTGAGATATAATCCTATTTTAAAACCGATTTGTATAAAATCTGTATAATGAAAAATTTATAGAATAAAGTTTGACTTACGAAGTATATTAGGCATGTGAATTATTGGAGATATAATCCTATTTTAAGTTGTTTATTTAAAGTACAAAAGAAAACTTATAAAATAAAATATAAGAAAATAATTTCCCTAAATAATAAATCTTTAATCGATAAAATACATTTATCTTTTATTTTACATTATTTTTAGATATATTTTGATAATTATGATTTTTTAAAATAAATAGTAATTTATTATAAGATTTCTACAAAAATAGAACTGCATTATGTTGTCATCTTAAATTTGTTTGTGTTATGTACAAAAAATTAATATTTAAAGAAACTTAATTCTGTTTCTTGGAATGTATTAAAATTGTTAAAAATTTGTTTAACCTAATATGTTCTGTGTAAGTGTTTGAAGTTGTTGCTGGATTGTATGAGCAGATGATATTTTTACATGTTGTTTATCTGCTGGTCTTAATTCTTAATTGTTACTGGCATGTTTGTTCAAATCACAGTCTTATATATATTCTGATATTTCACTGCTTCTGAAGTATGTTTTTCATTAACAGAGTAATCATTATAAGAAAAAAAAACAACAAAATTCACAATAACCACTTGACCGTACACTAAAAGTGTATTGGAATCCTGTTGGTTAAATTTTACTCCGTTTATGTATTCGATTTCATTACTATTGTAGAGGAATCCTGTTGGTTAAATTTTTCATTAGTTTTCTGAATTGAATGAACATTATATATTTGCAGTAAGGCGTACAAATAGTTCAAATACTTTAAATAAAAAAGCACAATGTTTTTAAAATACATTAATTAAATTTCAGATTTATAATTACAAAGTATTTAAGAAACAAATTTTTAAAAAAAATATAAAATCAAAATATTTTATGGACCAATACAGGTTCTTACAAACAAACTAAAAATTAAAAAATTCAGATTATAAATATTGTCAATTTATTATAAGTTTTACTAATATAAAAAATCAGAAGCAATGTAAAAAAAATTTAGACTACTTAATAAAAATAAAAATCCAAATCCATAAATGTAAATGCAAAAATAATATTCATAATTGGGTAACTGACCCAATAAACCAAACAAAAATAATCGTTCCAAAATAATAAAAAGAAAATTGCATCCTATCTAGAAATCTAGCAATAAACTATTTAGCAAATACTATCAAAATCTGATAAAAAAACTATCCAACCACTATCTAAATCACTCAACATCTTTCTTCTCATCTTCAATCTTGATAACACTTTTTAACTTCATTGACGTTGTTGATTAAGAGAAATCCTCATTCAATCTACGTTTGCAAAGAGGAGATTCAGACGTAGAGGGCCTCTTTTTGAGGTTCTTGATCGGTGTACTGACCTCAGATTACGAGGAAGATTCCTCATACAAAAATAGAATAATAATTAAATCATGGTTTATTTTTGATAATTTTATATTATTAATATTATTTATATCAAAAATAAAACATTATCATCACCAACATCATCCGACTGTAGCCTCGACAAAAAATCAGATTCCTGTACATCCAAATACATTTAAAAATTTTAAATTATTGGTCCATAAAAAAATAGAAAAATGCAAAAATAAATTAGCCTGACTCTCAAGATTAATTACACCATACTTCCAAATTAAATCGGGATCTGCTGACATCTTAGAAACGGAAAAAATTCCGAAGTAGTTATGTTGCTTCTCAGATTTTATATGAACTTTGAAAAGCAGTTTCTTATTAATGAAACAGGATAGCTCCGGGGGTAACTCCTCGCCTCCACGCTACAATTTCTGATAAAAAAAATATGTAATTAATATTTCAAAGAAATATTAAAAAATTTGTATAAAGTAAATAAATGATGAAAAAAATTAAATTATACCTCAACATGCTCCTTACTCAAATCTGAACATGACTTCCCGATTAATTTTTCTAAATCCCTATCCCAACAAAGCAAGGTGGCTCTAGCGGATTCATCAACCACTTGAACATGTGCCATGTACCTATTGTAGAAAAAAATAGTAAGGAGAATTGGAAAAACAAAAAATAATAAAATCAAATTTTAATATAAATTTAATATAAAATAAATGTAACCTAAGCAATATTAAAATGTTACCTCAAAATTCCAATTTCAAACAATGAATCACACTTTCCACAAAAGAAATTATCGGTTGCCGGATGCATTTTTTTCGTACATTTAGTGCAAGCAATGTACCATCATTCATCCGAAATGGAAACCACTCTAGCACAAATTCAAAAGCTGCCACTCTATATATATTGTATAAATAAATTAGAACAGAATTAATATATTAATAAATATTGACTATTTTATTAAATGAAGTGATCAAAGAGATTAAATAAAATATATACCTTCCGACTGTCATACAAATAATCGACCATTTTCACGGATGCGTCCGGAGCTTCAAGCTCTTCTCGGGCGGTCTGTGCCAAGGGCAAACTCACGTGGCTGATTGAGTGTGTAGGATTATTGCTGCTCATTATCCTAATTTTGAAAATAAATGGGAATTAATATAATATAAATTAATAATTCTGAAAACAGAAAATATTAAAATAAATATTACCTTTTCTTGAAGTCTTCAATCTCTTACACTTTTTCATTCACAAGTAGTTTTGTGACATGAAAGCTGTTTGATACCTTCACTTGATCTTACCAATATTAAAATAAAAAATTAAAATTAATACATTACAATATAAAATAAAATAATAAACAGTAATAAATAATAACAAAAATAAATACAGAAAATAAAAAGTAATTATGCCAAGTGAGGCAATATAAACAGAAATAAATAATAACAAAAATAAATACAGAAAATAAAAATTAAAATTAATACATTACAATATAAAATAAAATAATAAACAGTAATAAATAATAACAAAAATAAATACATAAAATATTAATAACAAAAATAAATACAAAAAATTAAAAGTAATTCTCACAACCTCTGAAGAACTTTGCACGACCCATTTGTAGAATAATAAAGACTGGTTCAAAAAGTTGCTGCTCCAAGTGAGGCAAAATCTGTTCAGCATAGTTCTCCCAAAGCGTGCATGTGAGCCGATTGTTTCTGCAAATACAATTAAATTACAAATATACATAAAAACATAAATTAATAAATTGAATAGGTTATAATATTATAATAAAAATTATCTTACTCAAGATCTTCCAACGTTAAATCAAGAAATCTGGTAAAACGACCGTTTATGTCCTTATGTTTTACAGAATGCATTGAAACAACTTTACCAATAATATCTAAAAAAGACACAAATAAATCATTAGTACATAAAAAAGAAATTGAAAAAATATTACTATGAATATAAAAATTTCGAAAATACCAATCAACATGGTGTCATCAACTTTATCCTTGTCGTACAGATCCGTAAACTTTAAAAATATACATGAACCTCGGGAAAGTCTCATCAAACATTTCAAACACATGAGTCTTTCCATAGAAAAGAATTTTAACTTTAGTGGCTGATGTTTTATATTTATCTGTTTCTTTCTCGACCACAAAATCCTTTATGGCATAAACATGCCCTTCTTTAAGTAAAACTGAATCTAAACAATGTTCAAAAAAATATAAAAAGGTTAAATAACTACCGCAGCATCATGAAAAACACATTCAAGGCTGGATATCTGTTTGTTGTCGTTGGAAGCTGGTTTTTCGTAAAATCGCACAAACCTTAGCTTAATCGCCCAAAGAGTTTTGCTGTTGTCAGTTCGCGAATGAGGCTGAAAATTGGGGCCATTGCAAATTTTATGATGATGATGAATGTATTCGAGAGAAGAATTTATTTTCTTTGTATGCTTTTAATTCTCGCAATCAAATATGTAGAATGAATGTGAAAATAGTTCAGAATAGGCTTCTAATATTTATAGGGGAAAAACTACCTTTTCTAAGAGATTTTATTTCTGCAGAATTTTGAAGTATATTAGGTCCGATTTTCAATATCCATAAATATTTTCGTTTGAATTTTTGAAAGTATATTTTTGCAAGATATTTCGTCCAATTTTTAGTATCCAAAATCAAAAAATCAGTAAGAAAATCAGTATAAATTTTAAATTGAGGAATATACTCAAGATATAAAATAACATTTCCGAAATTTTAAATTCAATGTTGATTTGTTTAGATTCGAATTTTAACTTGCAGTAATTATTGATTATTTTTACTCAGTAATAAATCGGTTCTAACTTTTTCCTAAAAAAAAACGATGCCGATATATGCTTGACAGAAATCCTGGAAAAATATATGGAAACAAAAGGTCATACATTCCATTTATATTTAGGTCAATCAAAAAAGGGAAAAAAAGTCAATTAGAGCAGTTTTTTTTACACTATCGATCAGTTTGATATTATGCCAAATTCAAAACAGAAATTCTGGAAAAAGATATGGAAACAAAAGGTCATACATTCCATTTATATTTTGGTCAATCAAAAAAGGGAAAAAAAAGTCAATTATACGATTATTTTTACATTATCGATCAGTTTGTTATTCTGCCAGTTAAAACAAATCAAAAGTTTTTAACAATGTCAAACTTTCTATTTTTTGGTACCCAAAATCGTAATTCAGCACTTAATCAGCCCAAAATATACCCGAAAAGTTTTAGCAATAGCGTTTGGGCGGGAAAACATTTATAGAAATCATTTTGCTATTATATATATAGATTATATATAATTTGTGAGACATGTATTTTTATATTGTACTTATATTGTTGAAAAAAAGGAATACTTCACATTGTTAATAAAAAATGTAAATTGAGATATTATTCAAAATAATAAGGTAGAAAAAATCGTGAATAAAATTTAAAATGAACTATTATGTCATTGATATAAACGTTAGTAGTATTAACATAAATTTTACAAAGAATATCATAGTAATCCACTAAAAACTTACGAACATAAACATGATATAACCAAATAGGGTATAGAAATATTACAATTGATACCAATGTTCATTCTTTGACATTTATTTTCAATAGATGTATGTAAACCCCATGAATTTTCTCATTTCGATCAACAATGGATTGATGTGAATCGCTCATCAATCAAAAGAAATGATAGAATACACCGGGAAGTTTGACAATCCAAATATTTTTAATTGAGAAGTTTATTTTAAAATGTAACATCAATGGATTAATTCTATATAAATGATTATATAATTGATTTTACAGTAATTTATTTAATGGCATTGGTTGACAATATAATTATTAATTATCATATATTGAGTTAACAACACATTATTTTCGTTACAAAAAAATCTTTCTATTGACTTACCAAATCAAAACACCGTCAATTTTGGATAACTCCAAAACATAAATTGGTCGCTAGATATTGATTATTTCATCTTCCAATATTGATTTACCAAAATAAAGCACCACCAATTCTATGATTTTTTTCTAGAGTTATCGTTAATAAACTATAAAAATTAATAAATATTAATTGATTACATATACCAATTAAGTAATTATATGATTGATTTTATAGGGCAATTGTAGTACTGATTGATCATGTCAATTATTTAACGTCAATTTGATTAGTTTTATTAATCTCATATCAAGATATGAAAGAAATGTGTACAATTTTCAAATAATCAAATATTTGTTACCATTTTTTAGTTTTGTAAATATTTTAATTAGTTGTTTTTCTTAATTAAGGTAATATATTGTTGTTCAATCATAAACTTGTGCACACTTGAAAATTTAAAAAAAAAAACTCATATTGACAATTATTGTCTTTTTTTTAAGTTAATACATTTTTTCTAAATTGACAAATATTTAATCATAAGGTACGATTTTCTTAATTTTTGTTAAACTTCTTGTCAATTGTCTCGTTGTGTGTAGCATAGTCAAATTCAATTAAAAAATATAAATAGATACTCTCAGTTGTTTTACCAAAGGCTTGGTTTAAAAATTCTTTCAATCAATATTTGATGTTATCTATAGATTGAATAAATACGATGATAAATAATTATTGTATCTATAGTAATGATTACAGTCAATTTATTGATTGTATAGGACAATAATAGGATTGATTATAGAATTTTTAAATTTTCAAATCTCAAAAAATATTACAATCATGACCGGAAAAATAATTAGCCAATAAAATATTTATGTTACTAAAGATTCTTGACATTGACTTATCAAATCAAAGCATCGCTAATTTTGGATAACTCCAAAACATGCATTGGTTAGGAGAATATTTGAATTGATTTGTCCAAAACTGTATCTTATTTTACATCTTTTCTTTTTTTATTATTTTTTTTCCTGATTGAGTTGCCTTAGTTAGATCATATATATACTAATTTTATTCAAACAGTAATTAGAGTTATTAATTATTTTTAATTAAGCAAATTGTCATCAAATTAACACCAATGTTGATGAGTGGACCAATTAGAAGATAATTTATTTTTCTAGACTGAACTTAATTAGTATTTGTTCACACTTCTGAAATACCAATATTTCAAAAACAAATATAATAAATAAATATTGCAACAATAATTGAATCAATATGAAATAAAAATACAGATATTCATTCAAAAACATGATATAAAAATCAAACATCTTATTAATAATAAAATATTTTCGAAATAATCCATAAAAAAGTCCATAATCCAAAATCAATTTAAATGAAAATGAAAATTGGCAGCAGAAAAAAATTCAATCATGAAAGAGATATAATACAATATTTCCTAGCAATAAATATTTGTTACCATTTTGAGTTTATAAATCTTTCAATCAATTGTTTTTCTTGAGCTAATACGTTGTTGTCCAATTATACAATTTACTCCCTTGTAAATGGAAAAAAATGCCCCATTGACCAATTATTGTATTTTTTTATTAAAATGTAATACATTATAAATTTTCTAGATTAATAAATATTTAATTTTAAAGTGCGGTTTTCTCATTTTTTTCTTAAATATCTTGTCAATTATCCACTCACATAGTATTGTCAAATTCAATTAATAAAATATTAGTAGATATTGTTTATGGATAAAAGTACAATTAGATACCGCCAATTGTTTTACCAATGCTCAATTTTAAAAAATTCCAATTAATAGTTCGTTTTATCTATAAGATTGATTAGAAAAATAATAAATACTTATTGTATCTATAGGATTAAATATCACCAATTTATTAATTGTATACAATAAATTTAATTTTGGCAACCACATTGCATGAAAATCCTGGATTTCTCTTGCTTTAATCCGACACAATATTGTTTTCTATTATGTCTTATAATTGCATCATTTTGTTCTTTGTGTGTACCCTTGATAAAATCATTCCAAAATTTCATAGGTATAGGATGTTGATAAAAAAAAAATATTAAAAAAAAATCTCACCACTAAATAAACATAAGATATCACGAACTTACACACATACACACATATACATATATGAGTAAATACTTACCAAGTGAGGTTTCTTTATATGTGACTTTGAGTGAATTAATCGAAAAGTCGGATTCTCAACAACATCCACCTTAACGTCATCATCGTCAGAATCATCGCTGCTTGTTGCACACATATTAATTAAATCAATCAATTAATAAATTAATTTATAATTAAACAGAAATATCATATATATATATATATATATATGATTTGAACTATAATATATTATCTGAACTGATATCAAATACATGTATAGTCGGGTAAGCATCAATTCTCTCACATGAATCATCATTAGAAAATATTGACACATCAAAAACGTGGTCTGCACGATAAGAGAAAATCAACACTTCACCATTTGAAATTTCGTTATCATGGACGAATTTGCTCAAACCATCCGTAAAACAGAATGCGCCATAGGGGCTGACCATATTGACCGCCCAAGTGTGTTTGTTCACATTATGCATGTCACAATTTAATGGTGTAAACCATTAAATTGACCGCCGAATTTGCATGGAAGACGCTGACACAAAAAATTTAATGTAATTATAATTTGTAATGAATTTCTAATTGAACAATATAAGAAACCATTACAATAAGTAGATAGAAGTTTATTGCCGAATCAAAACTATAAAACTAATAACAAAAAAAAAATATTGGCGGGGATAAAAGTTTATATATATGAACAGAAAATGTATGTTGACACAAAATATATTGACAAAAAATATGTTAGTATGAGGAATAAAAATAAATAAACAAACCATACAAAAAATAACTTAAAAAAATACAGCAAAACTATCAAGAATAAGCAAAAATGAAATTCACCAAATATTGTTCGTACAAATCTACAATATAGTTTATATAAAAACTCTTGTTTATTGTAGAATTTGAGTTCAATACTGTCGATGTTGACGGGACACTTGATGAAAATGGAAATTGAGGGGAACGTGAAGATGAAGCCATATTTGGTGGCTATGTTTCGAATTTAGGATCAACAATATCAAAGTATGTCTCTAATACAATTTAAGTAGTATAAATATAAGAGGATTTAGCATAAATAATAACCTGCCAAAAAAATCTCTGAACACAAAATAAATTGTTAATTCAATGGTGAAAGATACATAAAATAATAATTCGTCTATTTTAACTATTATTAAACAATTTAGGAAAATTTGAATAGTCATCAACATTTAAAACTTGATTAATTAATATTATATTGTACAAAATTGCATCGACACCATTGAAACAAATAAACAATATATTTGATGAAGATATGATGTATAGAATCAACACATCATTGTAATATATATTTAAGAAGAACTGACATATATTAATATCAATTATGGTGAAATACTATTTGTAATTTTTAAAATCTATATATTATATATAGATAGAATTGATACTATAGACTCACTTTTGTTATAAAGTAGGAATACCAGAAAATAAAATTTTCCTAATTTTTATACATATAAAATAGGTCCTAATTTATATACATATAAAGTAAGAATACCATTTACAATCTTTTCTTATAGTATTTTCCTAATTTATATAATTACAATGATTTTCTTATAATATTTTCCTAATATAAGAATTTGTAATAATTACCATTTATAATGTTTACAATTGTTTCCTAATATAATAAGCAAAAAGAGCGGAAAAATAAAAATTCCGGACTTCTGCTATTATATATACACTAGTGCTTTACCCGTGCGATGCACGGCGAGTGAAATGTGGGAAAATATGAAGTTTATGGTGTTTTACGATTTTGGGTTTGTTGGGTTCAAGCGCATAGATTGGATGTCTATCTAATTTATTATATATTAATAAAAATAGCAAATGTACAGATATCGTCTCGAACAAATTAATAACTACAAATTTTGAAAAACTTCTTTGTACACCACATTTTGCGTCTGTTTGTTTTTTGATTCATCTTCGCCACAGACTAATATTTTGAGTCCCTTCCGATTGGTGACTCGGGAAATGGCAACGTATAATTGACCGTGATCAATACCGGATTCTTCAAGTCTGAGACCAACATTTGAGAGATTGGCCTTGGCTCTTGTTTATGGTCATTGCATAAGACACGATCGAGAGAAACCGTCTCGTTGAAACTTGAATGGAATTCCCGGTCCGACGGTGTTAGTGTCATTCGCGGTATCAACACCTTATGACCTTCATGCGTTCCAGTGAGAATTTTAGCTTCAAGTACGTGTCTAGAGAGCCTCGTAATCACTAATCTAGTCCCATTACACAATCCAGTCGAGTGGTCCATGTTCCTCAGGAGCATAACTGGAGTCCCAACCTTCAAATGCAGCTCATGATTGGGAACGCCGGAACATTTTATACCATTCAAAAATTACTCGGCGTATGCGGATCATGCAAGAAATCAATATTAGCGTCATTTACTCGTCTATCCGAGCTCAAATAAGTCTGCCCCTCCGAAGTATTTAAAGACGTCATATATTGATTGATCGACTCAACAACATCAAGAGTCGGTGCGAGTATCGCCCTATCTTTGAAATAAGTAGGATCATCAATGGCGTCTTTAAACATTGGATACGTATTCTCTATAATTGTTGCCATCGGATCACCAGATGATTCCAAAAGAATATCTTCAGGTATATCAATAGTGGCACAACCATCATTAGATCCTCCGATTGTTCCATCTCCGATGCTTGCTATCCACTCTGAGAATTGGGCCAAATCCGCATAATCATCTGCCTAATCGAGGCTTTGAAGATGCATATTTTTAGTCAATCTTAGTACTGTACAATCTTTCCACAAATGTGATGCATTTATCGTGGCATTGACTACATTATGTCGACTTCCCTTCGGTATAACAGGAAATATCTGTCTGAAGTCACCCCCGAACACAACAGTTTTCCCTCCAAAAGGTTTCGATTCATTCTGTGGGTTGATTAATTTTAAAAGACCTTTCAAAGTTTCATTCACGGCTTCGAAGCAATGCTTGTGCATCATTGGGGCTTCATCCCAGATGATTAGTTTAGAACGAATAATCAGCTCAGCAAGGGGAGTCCCCTGTTTGATATTGCAAGTTGACTCTTGATTTGGGTTTAAAGGAATAACGAAACGGGAATGAGCAGTCCTTCCACCAGGCAGCAATACGGACGCTATTCCACTCGATGCCAAGTTCAACACAATTTCTCATTTCGATCTCAAAGCCGCAGATAAAGCCCTCCACAAAAATGTTTTGCATGTTCCGCCATATCCGTATACAAAGAACATACCACCTTTATTTGATTCCACCGCTGTCATGATTTTAGAGTAAACATTTTTTTGTTCCTCATTGAGTCTGGAAATGAGGTTCTTGTGCTCTACCAAAAGAGCCTTCCGATCATAACACAGCTCGTCGTATATCAGTCTGTTTCGGCTATTCCCAGTATTGTCAGCATCAGGAAAGGGCATCGTATCAAAATCACGTAGACTCGTGCCACGACTTCTCAATATTCTTTCAATCTCCAACAAAGCAAGATTTTTTATCTCGTTCTCACTCAATACCAATTCTGCAAGAGAAATAATACGGCATTGAATAAATAATAAGATATATAAAATAATGAGAGAGAGGCGCAAAAATGAGAGATTTAACATATAATAATAATACCATCATGTTGGAGAAGACGTCGCCGTCTATGAAGAATATCATCCGAAAGATATTGCCAACACTTGTCCCATACTACTTCTGGTCTGCTCAAAGATTCTGATGATAGCAACGATGCAAAAAGACTTCTGAGACTCTCTGCAGAAGCCCAATGACTCGCTTCAGTGATTGCATCAACATATTCCCTATCATCTTCTAATAGACCAAGAGCATAGCAAGCGTCACGGTACGAAGCGTGTTGAGTACCATTGACCTTCTTGTAGTCATCATGACACGTAGCCCCACGGACAATATTGAGAAGACACCGCAAATAGTACATATCACCAGCCCCTGGAGGGACAAAAAATACTCGACCTATTGATTTTCCCATTTTTCTTGGCATCCACTTCCTGAGTTCTTTCTTCCATGTGAATTTTGTTGGGGCTTCAGCATAGGTTAGCTCGCGGGCTTCGGGATATATTTTATTTGCTTCCATCCATGCTAAAAACATGCTCTCTTGAACTGAATCTTTACTAAGCACATCATCTATTCGCTCGTTATCACCGAAAATAACACTCTGCTCATTCGGAAGATGGAAGCTGAGTCGTTCGAGTGAAGGATATTTGTACTGAATCTCAAATCCCAATAACCTCCACGCAGCTTCACATGACGATATATACCTACAATCATAATACATTCTCACTTCATCAATGGTTCTCCCTGAGTCCTCGTCGTCGGTGCTTGTATAAAACGACGCTGTCACGTGATCATTTCCTTTGTTGACATACTTGAATAGGTACTTAATTGATCTTGCCTGGTTACACCATTCCATATTTATGTGAGCTCCATATTTGAGTAACAACTGACGATTATGAGGCAACATATCTGTTGTCCAGCGGGACACCATTTTTTTCAACTACTCTCCATCATTCCTACGTCTATAACGCGGATAACCTTCTTCATCAATAGTAGTCGCATCCACAAATTTTTGGGAAAATGTTTAGTGCAACGACCATCGCCATACAGGAGAGTTTTTCCCGACATCACCACATGGACCATGAATCATATGATCCTTTACTACAAAGATAATAGCATGGATCGCTTATCTCGTCAGGTAATTCGGCTGATATGATTCGATCGATGTTATCTGCAGTTGGATATCATTCTTCCTTCGCCAGAAACAACAATATATGTGCATGAGGCAAGCCACGCTTTTGAAATTCTATCGTATAGATAACTGCAATATAATAATAAAAAATAATAATAAGAATTTGAGACAATAAACTAAGTAATTGAATATTAACTATATTGTACAAAATATATTAAAAATATTTCAAAAACAAATGTTAACCTGCATTTACTTTCCCAAATAATTTATTTTGCCGAAGGTCTTTAATCAAAGAATCTAACTTCAGTTTAAAGACTCTGCAGACAATATCCTAAGGCGATCTTCAGATTTAGATTCTTTTTCCTCGGAGAAAACGAATGATCTCTCGCCATTTTGGATTGCAAGTAAATGTTATAAACAAATCCGGGTAACCCGCCCGACATATAGCCATTGCATGATTGATAATTTTGTATCATATATCGAGCACCTCCAGTGAAACTTGAAGGTAATATGATGTGTTTACCCTGAGTACTCGGATCAATGTCACCACGCAAAACAGCATCACTCAATCCTTTATATATATCACAACGTAGCTTTTTCTGATTCAAACGGATATATTTCAATCGAGCGGACTCGACCATTGTGTATGCATCGACAACAAACTGTTGAAACAATCTCCGAGAAGACAAAATAGTAGCCGATTCATGCTCTATGTCGTGTAATCTGTACGCAAAGTATTCACGCACACTAATTGTTCTTCTAGCACCGGTACTATTAGTCTTATTTATTGAAAATGGTATATCTTCTCTAAAACCATCCTCACCATACGGTAATAATAATGGATATTGTAAGGCCAAATAAGAGGCATTCAATTCATTTATCCGCCGCAAAAGTCCGGATCTTGTTTCAACGACAATATCCCGATCGCTAAAAGCACGATCAAAATCACCAACAATCAAAGCAAATGACTTCATTTGCGCCGTTGGCATATTATATCTCCTAGCATCCTGTACTCTTCTACCAATTAAACGTAATTTTACATCCGAATATCCATGTTCTCGAATCTTTTCTTTTGCCATTCGAAAAGATTTTACCAACACATTGTTCTCATCCAACATTCTCTTCAATTCGATACCACGATAACTTCGTGCAAATTATTGGTATCACTCCTTGCCTACAAAATTAAACATTATTTTTATAAAAATAAAATAAAATTGCGTTTAACAATTTGAACAATATAATAATAAAGAGACACAAAATAATAATAAAAAAATACGAACCTGACAGAATTCAACCTATGACTTATTTCATTCTCCGTATCGTATATGTATAGTTGAGCGAATTTGGGGGTCGATCCATCCTGAGGCAACAAACTTCCAATCAGGTGGTAATTTTGACCGTACATTCGAAAAACCGGAGGACCTTGACCTTTGTTTACATCTGTGTCAATCTTTCCTCCCATAGATGTAAAACAAAACATATTGTTATAAGATCGTATATTCTCTTGAAAGTGTTTGCTTTTATATCCATTTCCAAACAATAGATCTTCAAGAACACTTGGTGGCGGTTTGATTGGCGGAAGTTGAATATTTCCGTGGCCACAACACAAAGAGTAGCGAGGCTTTGATTTTGGATAGGAGGATAGTCTTTCTTCTAACCAAAATAATGCTCCACAAAATTCGCATTTACAACTCGCATCTCCTACATCCCAATACTCTGAAAAAATAAAAATTGCTTCAATTAATAGAACTATATAAAATAATATTAATAAACGCATGTATGAAATGAACATATATAAAAAAATTCACTAACCGGCATTTGAAGGATTTAATACTTCACTGAGATCAATCTCAGTTATGTTAAAACCAGAATTTTCATTGGTTGTCGGCTCATTTGAAGTGACATGGGCTTCATTTGGTTCATCTTCAGTAAGATCAATTATTACTGCTTCTTTCGAACTCATCAAAGAGGGTGTCCCTAAGTACCATAATTGGAAACATCACGATTAATAATATTTCTTCCAGAAAGTAACCTTGTGCCGGAAACTATAATCATTTTTCAAAAATTGTGTCATTATTATTAATAAATATAAGAGTATATTTCTTAATTGTTTATAAAAAAACAAAATTAAAAAAATTTTGAACATACCGTTTGTGATATCACTTAGTGGACTGTTGGATAATGGATAAACCATTGTACTTGATGACCCTTTGTCAAAAGACATCCTTTTAGATAATGTTATATTTCCTGAAAAAATAATTTCAAATTAGAATTTAATAAAATGATTATATACTAAACTAAAAAATAATAATATCTATATATATAAATGGATTTATATAATTCATAAAATATTGATTATTCCGTCATAAATATAATAAAATTAAACTATATATAATAATAATATTTCTACTAATAATTTTGATAATAATAAGTATGATAATAATAATAAAAATAATAATAATATCGATTATTTTAAATAAAATAATAATAATAATATAATAAATAAAATAATATAATAGGAAAACTAAATAATTATTTAAGGATATAGTTTTACCTATATATATATATATTATAGTTATTAATAATATTATAATTATAATTATAATTAATATTAATGTTAATATGTTAATAATATATATTTGTATATAATAAATAAATAAATCTATTAATACAAAAACTTAATAATTATTAAATGAAGATGATGATAATAATAATAATAATAATAATAATAATAATAATAATAATAATAATAATAAAATAGTTTATTCTCAAAGTTAGTAATTATTTTATTTAAATATATTTAATAAATTAAATTATTAGAAATTAAAAATTAAATTAAATTAAGATAAGACCAAAAAATACACAATACAATAAAGCCAAACACAAAAAAGAAGCCCATTCAAAAATGGATTTTATATTTATATAGAAGCCCATTTGAAATACATTCAATTCATTTTCCAAATTTCAAACCCATTATCTAGAACATTCTATCGATAATTTTTCGAAAATAAACGGTCACGATCTAGACACGTTTCAAAAACCAACGGTCGAGATTGAATGAAATGTTAATGGGATATCTTTCCTTCTAGGGTTTGTAAACCCATTTCCGCCTCATTTGCATCCATCTCTCTCTCTACTCTCTCCGTCTCTCTCTCTAAAATGTTCACTCTGTTTTGAGTATGAGTTTCTCTAAAATCGGTAAATCCGTTGATTTTGTTCTTATCTTTGCTTCGAGTATGGGTTTCTTTAAGTTTTTGGTTCGAAAACTCTACTGACTTGTGATTTTTTGTTTATAATCGAAAAAATCAAAATTTCAAAACCCTAAAAAATTTTCGTCAAATTTTTTTTGATGCCTGATGATTTTTTTGAAAAGAACCAAACATTTTTTCAGTAGAGCACTGGTTATTGATATGAAATATTTTTATTTTATATATAGATACGTAGATTTAGAAAATATATTCTGTAGATCTCATCTTTTTTTTGTATATTCAAATGTTTTTGCTGGGATTTTAACGGTGAAAATGGGGATTATGAGCCCATTCACGATGTCAGTTTTAGGGTTTTTATTTATGATATATATTTTTTTTAAAAAGACCTAAACTTAAAATATAAGATTTTTCTGGAAAAATTGTAGATCTATGTTTTTCAAAGTTTCAAAAACCCTAGATCTGTAGTTCTTATGGTAAAAATGGGGTTTTACAAAATTACAGTGCTATAGTTTTTTGAACTATGTATATCGGTATTTTTTTTCTATAAACTGTACTAAAAAATGTTTCGATACTTTTTTTTTAAATTTTACTTACATTTTTGAAGGTATTACAAAATTCCCAGATTTAGGTTTTAACGGTGACTGGATGATTTTCTAAAATCAAATAGCTCGGTCAACTGACTGAGTGCCTTAAACGATTTTAGTTTTTAAAAAAACATTTTCTGTAAGTAAGAAACCCTAAACAGGTTTTGTAATTATGTTTACATTTTTTCATTAGTTAAATCAATAAGGGTGTCAGAGTTTAATGGTAAAACAGGGTGTTTGTAAAAATAGGATTTTCTGTAACATAAATGCAGATTTTTGTAAAAATACTCTTTAATTGAAAACACCCTGTTCTACCATCAATGGTTTTTTTTTAAAAAAAAAGGGATTTTCGGAAATAAAAACCCTAAGTTTACTAATTCAGATTTTTTTAAACCTGTGAATACCATTTGTATGATGAATGTTGAGCATCAAGATTAAAAGGTTAATATAGTGTTGTACATTCGAAACATGCATAAAAAAACAACTTGACCCTACAACACGATTGTAGTGGAATCCTGTTGTTTGTAAAAGAATCTTCATTTATGTAAAATTGTTATTATGAAATCCCAAAGTTTGTCTGGTTGAAGAGCTGATACCAAAATGCAGGCCAAAGAGTATGCAAAAAGATAAGTATTTCAATTTTTCAATATTTTTTAGTTTTTTTTTGTTTAATACGTTATTGGATGCTTGATTGATATTTGTTGAAAATGTTACTGAAATTCTTCATTGCTATTTATCATGAATTATGCACTTTAATATAATCAATGGTTACTAATTTATTTTTGAAAAAATTAATTTCCAGGTTACTGATAAAGGATGGTCAGTGATAAACAAAACTTCAATAATAGAAGTTTTCGCAATATGTGATAAATCTACAAAACAATAGAAACATATGGTCGTAGAATACAGCATCAAATGATAAGTTTTTTATTCCAATCCAGACAATAAAAAGAAAGAAGTTTAGGAAACTTAAATATACAAATATATGAACAATTAGGAATAATATTTATAAAATTAATATGCAAAAAAAATAAAAATTTTGTTAAGATTTATAAACAAAAAACATAGATCACCTTGTTCGTATACGCTAGGACTTTTTATTTTACTGCTAATGATATTGTGACCCGAAAGCTTCCTCATCGTGATGATGGTCTTGTGTGAAGTTTATGATAAATTTTGCTTGAAGATTTTTCTGGATTTTTGCTAAGATGAATGAAATTGTTAAAATTATGTTGGGCTCGTTAAGAATTGAGAACTACTTATACGATTTAATTTTTGTGTTTTTGGTATGTGAATCGAATTGGTATCAAGAATTTCTGTAAGATGATTGTTACCCATTTCATAAGATCTATATACTGATAAATCAATAGAATAAAGACTGAATTAAGTGTTATATTAGGCATGTGAAATATTGGAGATATAATCCTCTTTTTTATATTATAAAGTCAATAAGAAAACTTATGAAATAAAATATACGAAATTTATTTCCATAAATAAAAAATTATAATCGATAAATTAAATATATCTTTTAACATTACATTATATATCATAATATATTTTGGTAATTAGATTTTTTTAAAAAATATAGTAATTTATTGTAAGAATTATGCAACAGATGTATGTTATATTTAAAACAATGCAATCATATTTTCGATTTTTTTAGAAATAAAAATTCTATATATAAATTGAGTTTATCAATTAAATGTAAATGAATGTTTGATGTTGTCAACTTAATTTTGTTTGTGTGATGCCAAAAACATTAATATTGACATAATATTAATTGTGTTTATTGAAATTGGTTAACCTAGAATGATCTGTACAAGTGGTTGAGTTGTTGCTGATTGTATGTATCAGATCATCTATTCACATGTTCCTTTTAATCTTTTAATTATAGTCTGCTATGCATGCTGATATTTCCCTGCTTCAGAAGTGTGTGTTTTTCATTATAATAAAAATACTAACACAATTAAATTAAAAAAAACCACTTGATCGTACACTAAAAGTGTATTGGAATCCTGTTGGTTAAAAATGTGAATTTGTTATAGTGTTCATCTTTTTATTATGTTTAGTTATTGTAAAGTGACTAAAAATAAATACCACTTGACCCTACAACATGATTGTAGTGGAATCCTGTTGGTTTAATATTATTCCGTTTATGTATTCAGTTTCATTAATATTGTACAATAATCTTATTGGTTTAATTCTTCATTAGTCAGTTTTCTGAATGGAACATATATATATTTGCAGTTAGGTAGAAATAGTTAAAATACTTGAAATAAAAAAGCCCAATGTATTTAAAATACATTAATTAAATTTCAAATTTATAATTACAAAGTATTTAAGAAACAAATTTTAAAAAATATATAAATCTCAAATATTTTATGGACCAATACAGGGTATTAAAAACAGACTAAAAATTAAAAAAAAAAACTTCAGAGTATAAATATTGTCAATTTATTGAAAGTTTACTAATATAAAAAATCATAAGCAATGTAAAACAAAATTTAGACTACTTAATAAAAAAAAATCCAAATCCATAATTATAATGCAAAATAATATTCATAACTGGGTATCTAACCCAATAAACCAAACAAAAATAATTGTTCCATAATAATAAAAAGAAAACTGAATCCTATGTAGAACTCAAGCAACCTACTTATTAGCCAAAACAATCAGAATTTGATAGAAAAAACTATCCACCAACTATCTAAATCAATCAAAATCCCTCTTCTCATCTTCGATCTTGATAACACTTTTTAACTTCATTGACGTTGTTGATGAAGAGAAATCCTCATTCAATCTACGTTTGCACAGAGGAGATTCAGACGTGGAGGACCTCTTCTTAAGGTTCTTGATTGGTGTATTGACCTCAGATTCCGAGGAAGATTCTTCCTACAAAAATAGAATAATAATTAAATAATTGTTTATTATTGATATTTTCAGAATATTAATATTAATTAGATCAAAAATAAAACCTTATCATCACCAACATCATCCGATTGTAGCCTCGACAAAAATCGATTCCTATACATCCAAGTAAATTTAAAAATTAAAAATTATTCGTCCAAAAAAATTAATTTATCGGAAAAATAATTTACCTCGACTCTCAGGATTAATTACACCATACTTCCGCAGTTAAATCGGATCTCACGACATCTTAGAAACGGAAAAATTCCGGAGTAATTATGTTGCTTCTCGCATTTTATATGAACTTTGAAAAGCGATTTCTTATTAATGAAACACGATAGCTCAGGGTAACTCCTCGCCTCCACGCTATAATTTTTGATATAAAAATCTGTAATTAATATTTCAAACAAATTTGAAAAAAATTGTATAAAGTAAATAAATAATCAAAAATAATTAAATTATACCTCAAGATGCTCCTTCCTCAAATCTGAACATGACTTCCCGATTAATTTTTCCAAATCCCTATCCCAACAAAGCAAGGTTGCGCTAGCGGTTTCATCAACCAATTGAACATGTGCCATGTACCTATTGTAGCAAAAAATAGTAAGGAGAATTGGAAAAATAAAAAATATTAAAATCAATTTTTTTTTAAATTTAATAAATATAAAATAACTGTAACCTAAGTAATATTAAAATGTTACCTCAAAATTCCATTTCAAACAATGAATCACACTTTCCACAAAAGAAATTATCATTTTGGGATGCATTTTTTAGTGCAATTAGTGCAAGCAAGGTACCATCATTCATCCGAAATGGAAACCACTCTAGCACAAATCCAAAAGTCGCCACTCTATATATATTGTATAAATAAATTAGAACAAATTTTACAAAATGAATATTGACTATTTTATTAAATGAAGTGATCAAAGAGATTAAATAAAATAAATATACCTTCCGATCATCATACAAATAATCCACCGTTTTCACGGATGCGTCCGGAGCTTCAAGCTCTTCTCGGGCGGTGCATGTGCGAGGCAAACTCACGTGGGATGGAGTATGTAGGATTATTGCTACTCATTATCCTAATTTTGAAAAATAAATGGAAATTAATTAAATATATATTAATAATTCTGAAAACAGAAAATATTAAAATAAATATTACCTTTTCTTGAAGTCTTCAATCTCTTGCACTTTTTCATTCACAAGTAGTTTTGTGACATGAAAGTTGTTTGATACCTTCACTTGATCTTACCAATATTAAAATAAAAAAATAAAATTAATACATTACAATATAAAATAAAATAATAAACAGTAAATAAAAATAAAAAATAAAATATTAATAACAAAAATAATTACAAAAAATAAAAAGTAATACACAAAACCTTTGAAGAACTTTGTACGACCCATTTGTAGAATAATAACGACTGGTTCAAAAAGTTGCTGCTCCAAGTGAGGCAAAATTTGTTCGGCATAGTTCTCCCAAAGCGTGCATGTGAGCCGATTATTTCTGCAAATACAATTAAATTAGAAATATACATAAAATCATAAATTAATAATTTGAATATGTTATAATATTAAAATAAAAATTATCTTACTCAAGATCTTCCAACGTTAAATCAAGAAATCTCGTAAAACGACCGTTTATGTCCTTGTTTTGTGCGGAATGCATTGAAATAACTTTACCAATAATATCTAAAAAAGACACAAATAAATCATTAGTACATAAAAAAGAAATTGAAAAAATATTACTATGAATATAAAATTTTCGAAAATACCAATCAACATGGTGTCATCAACTTTATCCTTGTCGTACAGATCCGTAAACTTTGTAAAATTATACATGAACCTCGGGAAAGTCTCATCAAACATTTCAAACACATGAGTCTTTCCATAGAAAAGAATTTTAACTTTAGTGGCTGATGTTTTATATTTATCTGTTTCTTTCTCGACCACAAAATCCTTTATGGCATAAACATGCCCTTCTTTAAGACTTCGTTTAAAATTCTGAATTTGATATTTCCGAACTGTACCCCGTATGCGATCGCCCTGCAATTTTGAACATTTGAAATTATTAAGTAATATATTCAATTCATGTAAAACTGAATATAAACAATGTTGAAAAAAATATAAAAAGGTAAAATAACTACCGCAACATCATGAAAAACACATTCAAGGCTGGATATCTGTTTGTTGTCATTGAAAGCTGGTTTTTCGTAAAATCGCACAAGCCTTAGCTTAATCGCCCAAAGAGTTTTGTTGTTGTTCAGTTCGCGAATGAGGTGAAAATTGGGGCCATTGCAAATTTTATGATGATGATGAATGTATTTAGAGAAGAATTTATTTTGTTTGTATGCTTTTAATTAAAATCAAATATGTAGAATGAATGTGAAAATAGTTCGAGAATAGGCTTCTAATATTTATAGGGGAAAAACTACCTTTTCAAAGAGATTTTATTTCTGCAGAATTTTGAAGTATATTGGGTTCGATTTTCAATATCCATATATATTTCCATATGAATTTCCTTGGAAAGTATATTTTTGCAAGATATTTCGTCCAATTTTTAGTATCCAAAATCAAAAAAATTTGTAAGAAAATCAGTATAAATTTTAAATTGAGAAATATACTCTATTTAAAATAAAAAAACAATTCCGAAAATTTTGATTATATGTTGATTTGTTTGGATTCGAATTTTAACCTGCAGTAATTATTGATTATTTTTACTCAGTAATAAATCGGTGCTAAATTTTTACACACAAAAAAATCGATGCATATATATTCTTCACCGAAATTATGGAAAAAGATATGAATACAAAAGGTCATACATTCCATTTATATTTTGGTCAATCAAAAAAGGGAAAAAAAAGTCAATTATACAGATTTTTTTAACATTATCGATCAGTTTGTTATTATGCCAACCAAATTATGCAACCCTAGGAGAGATAATTAAAATTTGTAAATAATCTTCCTTTCTATATCGGACAAAGAGTAAATCAAAGCAAAAAGGTATGATTTAATCTGTTTTTTTCCTTAAAACAAATCTAAAGTTTTTAATAAGGTCAAACTTTCTATTTGTTTCGAGACAAAATCGTTAATCAGCACTTAAACAACCTAAAATAATACCCAAGAATTTTTAGCAATAGCGTTTGGGCGGGAAAATATTTATAGAAATCATTTTGCTATTATATATATATAGATATAGATGTCATTGTAAGAAGATTTGGAAATAGAGTAGCTCATGAAGAGGGATTAGGGTCTAGTCATTTTTCATCTTTTATTAATGATGCTGTAAGGACTGATTTTTATTGCGTTTGATATAATATTTTTGCTTCCCCATCAATAAAAATAAAAGGTGGTTATTATTAGAACTTTTTATTTCCTATCAATAAAAATAAAAGATGGTTATTATTAAAAGTTCTATTGTTAATCTTGGACATTTGTCAACTTCTCATCCTCTCAAATCCACATGGCGACTTCACATTTATTTATGTGGCAACCCTATCTATAAATTTAAATGATAACAAATTTAAAATATAACAAATAATCTAAATTAAAGATATCTACATTATCTTTTAAGTTTGTTATGTTCTAATTATTATATACAAAACAACCATGAATCTATATATATAAAAAAAGGAAGTCGCTTGAAATAGTATGTTGAAATTTTCCCGCCCTTTTGCAGTTACTATAAAAAATATGTATAAAGATAAGAAGTGGTAAATATTTGGTATTTCATTATCTTTTATAGTCAACTTTCTTTAAATAATAACTTTTTAAAATGATATAAAAATAAAGTTATATAGAATTAACTTTCTAAATATGTGTGTACTACATTAATTATTATACTTATATTTTTCTTTTTTTAAAATAAAAAATGTATAATATTTTTTTCATTTTTGTTCCGTTTTTGACATACAATATATCAAATCAATTATTTTTTTACGATCTTTAGTTCGACACCCATGTTGCATATAGAAATAACAAAAAATAATAAATAAAAAAATATAAGAAATATTTACCCATTATTTTGTAATTTGCAATGGGCTTCAAAAGTTATGTATTCGGACTATAAAACATCAATTTGTATGTTCATATATTTTGGCTATTTATGATATATGTATAGTTGTTGTTTGAGTTTAGCCCATTTCTTAATAGTTATATCTTATTATTTTTAAATTGATTAAGTTCAATTAAAAATACTTATTTTAATTGAAGAAAATATCTCAAAATATGTATCCAAATTTTATGTATCACATATATCCATACATTATATATATTTATATAAGAAGAAAATTAAGATTTATTAAATGTGAATTTATATTCATAATAATATTTTATACATAAGAAATTATTTTCTATATATCAACACACTTTCCATGTTAATAGAAATTATTATTTTTATTTATCAACATATTTTGATATTCAAGTTTCAAAGATGTACATTTGTAATTAGATATGATTTTTTGTTTGATAATTTTTTGATAAATGTGTATATAATTTTTTTCTTTTTCAAATGTTTCATTTTCCCTTAGAAGTGTGTAAAATATAAAACATAGTTTTTATTTAATTCCTTTAATAATTTTGATAATTATTCAGTTTCCTAAACCCCTAAAAAAAATTAGAATTTGAAATGACTTTATTGTTAATTGTATTGAAAATAAAACATATTAAATATTAGGTATTGCGGTAGTAAAAACAATTTAACATTGGGCAGTTAAAATATTTTTCAAACTTTTACTTTCTTATAGATAAAAACATTCTATAAATAGATACAATTCATATTCACACAATCAAATATTTTCACATTTAAAGAGATTTTCTTATATTTTATAATAACTTTTTTATATTTTTTAATCATATGATTTATAATCAAATTGATTATCTTTATACTTAATTATTTTTTGAAATTTTAAATTTTTTGGAATCAATAATTTTTCATAAAATATATATAACATAAATCCATAATTTGTAAAATAAAGAATAAGAACAAATAAAAATGTAAAGATTTATGAGATTTAATTTATAGAATTAATAAAACAAAAAATTATAAATATAATTAATAATAACAGATAAATACAATACACATATTCAATGAATGGGGATGGGAACGAATAATTCCTGTTTTATCTAATCGGAATAGAAGGGGGATGGATATAAATATCGTTTATGTCCCATACTCGATTCTAGAGAAGCAGAGAATCACCATTCCCGCCCACTTACCCGAATTAACCAGAGATTTCCCATTCCATTCTATTCCATTACCAACGGGATAGTTCTCCGCGGGGATCTTGTCATCCCTAAATGTAGAAATATAACTCATATAACTATTAGAGAAATGTACATGTAACAGTACAAAATAAATGCCTAAAAGATATACACTCCATACATTGCACGGGTAAAAGACTAGTTTATATTATATTGACACAATTTGAAGGTATCTGAATTTTTTATTAGTTCAGAATATACATTTTTAAATTTTAAAGATAACAATTTTTTTTTTTTGACAGATAACAAATTTAAGAGATAAGAAATAAACCAAAAGTCAAGGAATCTGTCTACACTATGTTTTAAAATAGTTATCTATTTAATTATTATTATTATATTATACTAGTGTTTTACCCGTGCGATGCACGGTTTATATTGTGAGGCCTCCGTTTTATACTGTGACTTGTGCATTATCCTAAAAATTCTTCGAATTATATCTCATGTGTTATAATAACTTTGATATAGCATCAACCAATAGACATAAAATATTATTTAATATTTTTTATTAATGGATTCAAAAAAGAAAAAAGTATCATACTTCATAATTACAAATAATACATTCAAGGTTTGTGTTTTGTGTTCCATCTTGAAAAGTAATTTTTCATAGAACCGCACAGACGTACCTACATCGTCTATTTCGTTTTAGTTATGTCTAGATTTTTAATAAGTGTGAAAATTGGTGTCACACTTTTTTCAAGGTTATAGTAGTAAATTCGGATGAAAATTTATTTTCCAAGTTGTTTGTATGTGTAAATTGGTGGCAAACCTTTTTACAAAATCTCATTGTAAAATAAATGAAAAGTTAACACATGTATATAAAATAATTGGAGAACTAAGTACAATAATTAATGAAATAGTAGTCAATAAAGCATAATTTTACAACATCATTGTTTTTATTAGATTTATTTTTTGGAGATATTTTTATTTTTTCCGATTTTACCATGTATTTTATTTATTTATGTTATTAAGTCAATTTTTAATTTATGTATTTTATTTATTTTTAATTTTTCTTGAAATTTAGTTGTGGAGATTTGTATTGTACTATTTGGATTTTCTATTTATTATGTTCTATTTGAGTTCTCATATTTGGTATTTTTCAGGCGATGCACAAATTGTATTTGTACAAAAATAATTTTTAGTGATTGCAAATTTTTCATAATTTCAATAAATTATTGAAATAGAAATAAATCATACATTTAAATAATATATAAATAAATTATTACATTAAAAACCCTCTTTAAGGACAATATATTTGGTTGATAATAAATTTTGTGAATGTGAATTGTGTAAGTCCAAGCGGCTACAATAATCTAGAGGGGGGGTGAATAGATCATCTCCATTTTCTCGATTTAGCCCTCTTTTTCGAATCAAACAAGCCAAGACAATAGTAAAGGTGCGGGAAGTAAATAACATGCGTCGATTTAAAGAGGTTCAACCCACCTAGGGCCTAATCCTCTACCACCCCAGTATATCCGGGATGGATTTCAAAAAGAAAAAAAGATTTTATTAATTACCAAAATTAATACAACACCTTACAACATCACCTTGAAGAGCACCACACTCTTCTACAACACCACCTTTGAGATTACCACAATCTCTCTTGAAGATTACCACAATCTCCAATGGCACCTTGTGAAGATTACCACAATCTTCAACCTTGAAGAACACCAAATTCTCCAATACCTCAAGAGCACCACACTCTTGAAACACCTATCACCTAGATCACCCAAGTGTATTCTTTCCACAAGAATACTCACAAGGATGTCTTGTGTTGAATGATGACAAAAATCAAGATTACAACTCAATAATGAATATTACAATATGAGTGCAAGTGTAATCAAGAATCAAGCCTAGACCTCAAGATGTGAAAGTGAAATACTTAGGCTATAAATACAACAAGAGTGTTGAATATGAAAGCTTGGAAATTTGCAGATTTCTTGTTGTGTATTTGCTTGTGTTGTTCTTGTATCTTGTGTCTTCAATTCATCCTCTATTTATAGGAGAGTCTTCACCAACATAGGTTCCCAACATAGGCTCATTCTTCTTTACTTTTGTCTACAAAAAGAAGATCACAAGATGTAGAAATATTGTACAAAAATCAAAAGTAAATCTTGATGATAAGGATTGCAACGGTTGAAATTTTTGCTGTCAAAAATTACACAGGGCGATCGGTTGCCCTATAGAAAATTTCGAACGTTTGAATGAAAATAGTGCGATCCAGGTACGGGTTGCAGGGGGGGTCGACCGGTCGGAGGGGGGGTCGACCGGTGTGCCCTCCCCTGGACCGGTCCCCCTGCTCAGTTTTTTCAAGTCTGTACGTTATGTTTCAAGTTTTCTTTTCTTCAGGTACCGGTCGACGTTTTGCTCGACCGGTCGACCTTCAACTTGAAATGTTGTCCGATTTTTTTCAAAAATAAACTTCAAGAAATACTCCAAAAAATTAGTAAAAACATTTTAAATCAATTAGGAGTATTTGGACAACATTTATAAACATTATTTTGGTGTAAAAACCAATTAACTCAAAAACATTAAATATGTTGTCCAATTTTTTATCGAATAATAAACTCTAAGAAATACTCCAAAAATTAGTAAAAACATTTTAAATCATTTAGGAGTATTTTGGACAACATTCATAAACATTGTTTTGGTATAAAAACTCATTTAAACATAATCATCAAAATCTTGATAAAAATATTTATCTAACAAACTCCCCATTTTTGATGATTACAAACCAAAACAATTTTAGGAAGTCGATTTTAAAAACGAAACATATTTTCCGGTCTAGAACATTTATCCATTACAAGCAAGATTTATCATAAGAACAAACACACAAGGACATGAGCAAAGATTTTTCAAAAACATTTTAGCACAAGCTCCCCCTATCAATATGCATATTAAGAACAAGTATAAAAGCAACCAACTAAAAGCTAAAAAGCTTAGCTTTTACAAAATAAGCTTGAATTATTTGAGCTTAGAAGCTCCCCGTGTCACAAGACATCATTAGTCAAGCATAAAAGTCCAAAATACATCAAATGGACTAAGTAATATTCACAGCTTTTGGCTTTTAAGAGCCCTAGCTTATAGCTTTTTTTGTGAGCTTATTTTTGCTTCTTTGAGCATATGATCGTTTTTCCTGTTTCTCCCCTTTGGAATCATCAAAAAGAGTATTAGCACGATAAGAACATCATACAATCATATCAAAGTGCACAATTTTATTGATTTATCGAGCGTTTTGAAAATTGAAGCTTAAACTCCGAATTAAGGGGAAAAAATTGCTCATTTGATTTGTAAAAGCCCATTTGATTGATAAAACATGATCTCTAGAAACTTATAAGACTTTTCAAAACAAGAGAATCATGTAGGTGATGAATTTTTCATAGAGACATTTTGTCGAACATTTGGCGTGCGTCGAATAAAACAAGAGATATATAACGCCTTTGTAAATGAATCAAGCCAAAAATTTTCATCACCAAATCAGTTCAAACACAATTCAATACATCATAAATAACAAGCTCATCACAAACATATGAAACTTCCATCAAAAATATAACAAATAAGTCACAATCTCAAGGGTTCAACCCAATTGAGCAAAGGAAGTAGAATTCTTACCATTCAATCGGTAAAGACGAGCAATTATGATGATAATCGAGCAATATAATCCCCAAATTATGTAATTTATGCAACAAAACTCATTTGGAGTGAATTGTGTGTGAAATTTGCAAAGGGGATGAAAATAGAGTTAAAAGGGCCAAAATGCCAAAGTCTGAGAAATAGAGACGAATTTAACCAAAAATATGAAACGGGCGACCGGTTCGGGGTGATGTCGACCGATTGAGGCATAGGGTGACCGGTCGGCCTCACCCCAAACCGGTCATCGGGATCGATCTATTTTGCAAAAGTCCAAATTTGATCCAAAAATCCGATTTTTCGCCCTAAGTTTTAAAAACGTGCAAAATGCAAACGTAGACCTCATCAATATACATTATGTCAAAGTCAAGCTCGAAATGAGGTAAAATACTCGGCGGTTAACAAATATCCGCGAGTTATCTTTGAGACGGAATTAAACACATCTCAAGTTTTCGTTTTAGAAACGCAATCCCTTAAAAAAAATATCGAATCTCAATATGTTTAGTTTGAATACGAATAACCGAATAATATATACCGGACTTGTTATCCCAAAAAATAAGAACGTTTTAAGACTTTGGATACAACAAGTCATAAGAAAAAGTGCCTTTCAAATATTTGAAAATTTCTTTTAACGACACTTTAATGAGATTCGTTGGGATAGTTTTGAATCCGAGCATATAGACATAAGGCATGGAAAATATCGAGTCTAAAGGAAAAAGAAAAGTTAGTGAACATACCTCGATTATGTTTGTCAATCAATATGCCTTCCTCAACCTTTGTCAAACTTTACATTGGTAGCCATAAAGGTTGAGATGATTCTTCCTTCTTCAATGCCTAACTTCTTCAAAGGTACTTTTGTATACTTTGATTGTGAATTACAACCACTTTCTTGGCATTGTTTAACTTGAAGTCCAATGAAGAAATTTTAGCTCCCCCATCATGATCATCTTAAGTTCACCTTGCATCAACTTAGAAAAACCATTTTAACCAGGCCCTCCATGTGGACCATTACCGACGAATCTTTGATCAAGAATTTTTTGAACTCAAAGTATTGGAGCATAACTTGCACAATAATTCATTAGTAGCACCATAAATGATATCATAAATTTTTACAAGTAAACAATCTTGCCCTTTTTCAAAAATAAAGAGAGTAGTATAAACTTTACCTCTTGTAAAACCATTTAGCAAAAATAGCTAAGTCTATCATACCATACACGGGGTACTTGATTTAAACCATACAAGGTCTTTTATAAAAATCATTTGGCCTAGAAATATTTTAAACCCCGGAGGTTTTACATAGATTTCTTCTTGAGTAAAACCATTTAGAAAAGATGATTTAACATCTATTTGATAAAGCTTGAAATTTTCTTAAAACAAGAATAGGCAAGCAAAATGTGAAAATCCACGGAAGCAAATGTATCATCAAAATCAATACCTTCTTCTTGATAATACCTTAGAGCTACTAACCTTGCCTTGGTCATCAAGCTTGTTCCAAAATACCAAAAATTTCTGCAAAATCTTAAGAAGATATCTTGCACAAGAGCATAGTAATATCGAAAAATAGAGACATAATAACAAGTAACACATACTATGCTTTCAAACAAATCATCAAGAGTTTCATAAAACATGTAAGTTCAAATAAGCTTATAGGAAGCTATATAAGGTCTCTTTTGAAATTTGAAAAATTCAAGAGCATATAGTTGAGACCTCATTTACAAGAAGCATATGAACAAGAGTTTTGACAAAGCAACCAAGAATAATTTTATATGTGCAATAAAATGCATAACTTAAAAATCAAATATTTTATCAAAAACAAAATATAATCCTTTACAAATCTTGGATAAAACAAGCTATGTCAAATAATGCCTTTTAAAAATCAAAAAAATCCTCCTAATAGCACTTGTATAAAATACTTTGAAAAACAAGCACGAATGACAAAAATATATCGAGTCTATAGGATGAATACCGATGATGAGCGTACCTCGATAGTTTATGGTCCTCTCTTGAGAAAATAACCATTGATGAAAGTATATATGTCCTACACAATTCTTAAACACGTTTTGCACAAACATAATGATACAAGTGTAGGCTAAGCAATAAGAGATATCATAAATGTGCTTATGCTATATAAAACCATAAGAGATAATAAAAGACCTTAGTCTATGTAAATGCACAAGAGTTGAGAACAAACACGACAAGAAAAAAGCAAATAGACATCGGTTTTTAATCGATGTCAATTGATGAAAAAAAGCGATGTTGAAAGCCCTGTTGTTAAAGGGGGGTTTTCAACATCGGTTTTCCACCGATGTCAAAATGTGAAACAACAACGTTAAAAAAACGATGTTGATAAGACATATAAGTGATGTTAAAGCCCCTGTTGTTGAAGTTATCAACTATTTAACAACATTTATTAACCGATGTTGTTTCTTTTAACAACATCGGTTTCTAAAATCATTTTTTTCCAATGTGGATACCTGAAACCACAACGGCTAATAAGCATTGTTGTTTCGAAAACGACATCGGTTTTGAAAGCGATGTCTTAATTAGCATAACTGATGTCGTTTGTATTTTTACACATCACTTTATAACCGATGTTTTTTTTATGATTTCATTTCGTTGAACGAAAGTCACCCTCGACTCCCGTAACGCAACTAACCGTTTTATCTACGACCTACCGAGCACCAATATTCACCAATCTAAAACAACAAACAATTAAGTGCAATCGAAATTAACATATATAACCTGCATTAAGCCATTCATTGAAAATATGCACAATGAATATTCGTAAAGGCCAAAACGTGGCTATACAAACGAGTACTTAAAGGGCCTTAATGTTGCAACATCCTCATAGTTCCCAATTTGTCAATTTATATTTCAAATCCTTACTAGTAATGTTTATAAACAAACACGAGGCAACAACATTGACATTCAAAAAAAAAGGAGATAAGCTCTTCATATTCATCGCCCCTTGTTGTATTTTTTCTCCAGCAGCTGCAACCTGGTCATCATGACAAAAATGAAAAACAGTAAAAAAAAAAAAAAAAACCACTGGTTAGACAAAGAAATCAGTATACACAATCCACAGGAGATTGAAACTAGAGAAATTGTTTGTGTTTGTATGAGTACAATGTTTTGCATTTTTTTCCCCTTTTGCCCTGGTTAGAACAGAACATGTTTATGATGTTTCCCTATATTCTCATGTCACAATGGTCCTAAAGAGAGGGTGCATATACTTTTACTTACTAATTTCCTAAAGAGAGGGTGTATATACTTTGACTTCCTAATTCCCAACAATATAACCACTTAAACAGGATCCAAATAAATCCCGTCTAGTTTTCATTAGCCAAATTTTAGTACAAGAGCATAGTTAATACTAATCCCATGCCAACATACACAATTCTATTTTTCATTAGCCAAAATTCACTACAATGCATGAACATAGTTAATATTAATCCCATGCCACCATACAGTTAACAAAATGGTGCTGATTGACAATGGAAAACCATTTGCCTTCTCATATTGGAGTTGATTGACAATGATTATGTGGGATTTTCAAACATTATTCAAGCTAGGTTGACATAGTGGGTTATTAGTTCTTGCCTAATGGAGAAGTATGGGTTTTGGTGGCAATGCCATGTGGCGTAGGGGCTGGATTAAACCAAATTGATGTTACTATAATTTATTGCATGCATTGATCAAAATTAATTATATATATACTCCTTTTTTAATTATTTTTTAAATATTTCAAAATTTATTTGAATATTCTAATTTGAAAAAATAAAGGTTCTGTCATTCAGGTGTTACAGGTAGTGGAGTGAATTATGCTCCTAAAAATTTGTTCATAACTGTAGAGTAAAATGAACAAGTGAAATTTGAAGATTAACGTGAGATGCTCTAGTGGAGTGAATTATGCTCCTAAAAAATTGTTCATAATTGTAGAGTAAAATGAACAAGTGAAATTTGAAGATTAACGTGAGATGCTCCATGTAAACGAGTGAAACTAGGATTACTATGTTATAATGCAATGTTCTATGATGAAATATTAGACTACTGAGCCTTCGAATATGCAAACATGTTACTGCACAGGGCTGAACAGAATGAGAAATACACAGTAGCTTGAAGCAAGTCAAGGGTAGCTTGAATACCTGTTCTACTCAAATATGTGATCTTGTATGCAATTAGCCCACTCCAAACGCACTTCATCAATTTGTGCTCGAGTGTATTCACCTTTTTTGAACTATGAACACAATCTTATATTAGTAAAATCCAACTATATTAATCTTGCTGGAAAAAAACAACTATTAATCACTTTGCAAAATTATAAATTACACAATTTTAAACTATTTGAAAACTTCAAATATGAAACTGTATATTTTACCATTGATCGCAATAGAGCTTTGTTAGTGCTGAAGCATCCGTAAATATTTCAAGTCATCAACCAGAGGTGCCAAGTAAACATCAATATCATTCCCCTATGCCTGGGACCAAATCAACATTGTTAGCATCATAAATTTTCTCTTCATACACAACCATGGAGGAAGATTGTACATGACCATTACAACTGGCCAACAACTGTATTTAGAACTCATCAACTTATGAGGATTGATGCCATCAGCAGCTATGGCCAATCTGAGATTTCTTGGCTCAGAAGCAAATTCTGGCCATTTATGGTCAACAAGTTTCCAAGAGGGTGAATCAGCCGGATGACGAAAATAACCATCACGCACTCTCTTGTTTGCATGCTAAGTTAACTCCTTGGATATTTCCTTACTTCGAAACATTCTCTGAAATCTAGGAATAGGTGGAAAATACCATAGGACCTTCGCAGGAACTCCTTCAATTTTCTTGGAATTCTTGCCCATTTTCCACCTTGACATCCCACAACTAGGGCATTCAATAATATCTTCATAATGCTTCTGGTATAAGATACAATCGTTGGGGCAAGCATGTATTTCCACATAATCCATCCCTAGCGCACATAGACTCTTTTTTGCTTCATATAAAGATAAAGGCAATTCATTTTCATCTGGAAGCATGTCTCCAAGTACGCTCAGTAAGTCATTGAAACTTGAATCATTCCAACTATATTTTGCCTTCAAGTTATATAATTTGACTACAGCAGACAACTTTGTAAATTTAGAACAACCAGGATATAATGGTTTCTCAACATCCTCAAGTAATTTTATAAATTGATTTGGATCCTCTGTAGTTTCATATGCATCATGCACCATATCTATATGGTCGTCAACACCAAAACCTTTCTTACCTTGCCCAACTTCATCATTGGCATCCATCGACTTCCTTTTTGTAGATCTTTCCCCATGCCATATCCATTTAGTATATGTTTGATCCATACCATTAGAAGTTAAATGCGCCCTAATGATGTCAACACTTTTCTTTCTTAAATTACCACATTTTACACAAGGGCTGTTAGGAATTTTATTGTTTAGATTTTGATGAATGCCATGTAAAACTTAGAATAGAAAGTTGGCACCCCAATTTTTGTTGTAAAACGCATTGTAACAATTAGAGCCGGCCAAGCCGAGTCAAGTCACTACGCCCTAACATGCAAGAAGACAATCAAGACTGGAAGGAAGACTCTGTGAGAGACAGTTGAGTATGGCAAAGAAGAGTAGACGGGAACTCTCTCAAGAAGCGGCTAAGATGCAATGAGTGGAGTATCGATCAAGTCAACTCAAGAAAAGCCAAGTCTCAAGTTGAAGTGACGAAGAGTCATCCAATGATTGGAAGTCGACTCTAAGTCACCTGGGAAAGCAAGGAAATGCGGTCAAGTCGAGATAATCGCAAAAGAACCGTTGCCGAAATCAAGAGATTTACTTAAACAAGTAATATCTCCATACCACCTTTCTCGGAGTGCTCGGTCCCAGGAAGCGTGCAAAAGGAATGAACCAATGGGAAGCACTACACCGTGTCGAACTCGAAAAGGTGAAAGAACAATTCATACGAGGAATTGGCAATTCAAGGATCGCAACAAGACAAGCCAACGACTGCAAGTGACTTTCAAAAATAAGCCTATCTCTTCAACGGGCAAATTTTTGAAAGTTCACTATAAAAGGCCGAGGAGTTTGTTTGAGAAGATGGATGACACACATGTGAGATATACAAGCAAATTAGAAAAACTGAAATATTCTCAATCCTCAAGCCTACATTACGAAGAACATCAATCCAACACTCACTGTGAAGGAAAGATAACTTCAATCCGTTGAAGAGGAAAATATCTGAAAACAAGGGGTCTACATTCCACGAAGGATTGTAGGAAGGTTCAAGGTTGAACCAAGTCTTAAGCTTTTGGAGGGCTTCGTGATCAAATCCAAAGAGCTTGAGCAAGTGAGTCAGTAGTAGCAAGGCAAATGCCCTGTGAAGAAGGCGAGTCGTCGAGAAGCCACCGAGTGATCAAGGCGTCTCGGATCGAGTCCCAAAGGATCAAGTCGGCCGTGTGTGATCAAGACTTGTATCCGGATCTGTTACCACTTTGTAAACTGATCATTACCTAGTGGATTCCTCCGGGAGTTGGAGAAGAGAGGAGTAGAAGAATTACCCCATCTTCGAACCTCTATAAAAATTTCATTGTGTCATTTACATTTCAAAGATTTTAATTCTTGCATTTTTAACTCGCTTATATCTGTGATAAATTTGCTATCCACTTAATAACTTATAAGTACTAAACCAAGCACTAAATTCTTGCTTAATCAAACTTAAGGGTGTTAAGTCTTCCAAAAAAACAAAACCACAATCGGGTTAATTTAGAGCCAACAAAGTGAGTTACTTCATCAACGGCTCGGTTGAGTCTCATTGAGAGATTAACTCTCTTGAGTGACTAAATTGATTGTCCATCAAGGACACAATGTGTAGTATCAACTCGAATATTTAAAAGGACTAAATCGAAAATTTGGTAAGGTTTATTCAACCCCCCTTCTAAACCTTACACTTACACCCCTTGGGACCTACAAGTGGTATCAGAGTGGTTGGTTCATTGAACCCTCCGCACCAATTCTTGAACTAGATCTCCAAACTTTTCAAAGTCCGCTTTAGTACTTAAACTTTCAAAACTCTTTTTATCATTAAAACTTACTATCATGGAAGCAAACTTGACACGCATTCCTATGTTCACTATTGAAGAATTTGATGATTGGAAAATTCGTATGCGGCTCATCTATCAAAGATTACATGATGAGATGTGGATAGTGATAGAAGATGGGCCTCTGCAAATATTAAAGGTGAACACAAATTTATGCGAAGAGTTGCGGTGAAGAAGAAGAAGAAGATCTTTGCTCCCGGACCATCATGGTTGAAAAACCAAGAACTCGAGTGGACAAATGATGACAGAAAAAGATACAACTTGGACAATGTAGCCAAGGACATCCTTTACAAAACCTTGGACAAAGCCATGTTCAATAAAGTAAAATCATGCAAAACGGCTAAAGAAATGGGACAAGTGACATTGATTTGTGAAGGCTCGGAGCAAATCAAAGAAAACAAATTATCGGTGGTCATGTGTCAAATTTGAGAACTTCAAAATGATCTCGGGAGAAAACCTGGATCAACTGGATGCTCGGTTCACGAAATCACAAATGAGCTATCTCGCACTTGGAAAGGAATATACACGAAAGGAAATGTGTATGAAGATCCTAAAAAGTCTTCCAAATGAATGGGAAATGAAGGTCATGGCACCGAGACATTCTATGGACCTATCAAAGACATCCAACCATGAGTTATTCTCGGACCTCAAAGCCTACGAGTTTGAGCCGAGAAGAAAAGACCAAGAAGAGACAGTTGTACCCAAAAACAGTTGCTCTAATTGTCAAAGATGGGAAGAGAGCGAGGTCAAAAAGTCATTGACCCGGAAAGAAATAGCCCGATGGTTAAGAGGTTCAACAAGTTCTTCAATAAGAACTACAAGAGAGGAAAGGGTGAATCTTCCAGAAGACACTCGGCTCCCTCCAAATCAAGGGAAGACAGGCCAACCAAGAGAACGGATCATCAAAAAGTTGAGTATCAAAGGGCCGACAATCCAAGAATGGAAAGAGGCGATCAAAAGGTTGAATATCTATCTTTGGGCTCAGACAACCAGTCACTATGCCATTGATCGGTCCATATCCTGTAGTCAACAAATACAGGATGAAGAAGAAAGAAAGGTCTTGAGAGAAAGAAGACAAGAAAAGAAAAAGGCAATGATGGTCAGAGAGATCGCCGAGACAACCAAGTCAAGAGAGACAATTCTGAGAGAGCGGTGGTGACTACTCAAGTGACTCGAAGAAGAAGCCCTGATCTGCTTGATGGCCAAGGAACAAGATCAACTTGACCAAGAAGATGAGGTACACTCTAACTCATCAAACTCAGACACTAGTGATAGTGACTGTGACACACACACTTCATCACCCACTGATCTTTATGATTCATTAGGCAAAATGATGAAAGATTTTGAACACATTAAATCCTCACACACACTATTGAATGAGGAAAACAGCCTACTCAAAAGTCAAAACTCAAAGCTGACTAAGGAGCTGAGTACTCTAAGTCAAATAGCTGATGAGAATGAAAGTCTAAAGGCTGAAAATGCTAAATTAATAGCAGAAATTGCTGCTATAGAAAAGAGGGAGAATGACCTCAAGAATGTTATTGCCTCATTCACTAAGGCATCTAAATCATTGGATGATCTTATTATGAGTCAAAGAGAATGTGGAGACAAGACAGGCTTAGGATTTAATTCCTCTGTGCTATGTCAAACCTCAAAAGTAAATTTGGAAAAAGGATCTTCAAGCCATGAAGAGTCTGAAAAATCCAAAACTATAAATGTTGCACACACATTCACTCCAAAGCACAATAACAAGCAAACTGGCCTTGGTTATAAGGGAAAAGGAAAAACGACCGAGTTGAGTGCGGCTGAAAGGGCAAATGAGAAGAGATTCACCCGAGTCCTCGAAACTCCAAACAGAAAATACTCTGTAAAGAAGAAGCAGAGCTACCAAAAACCCCAGAAAATCCATAAAAGAAATACATATGATGGGAATGGTAGAAAGTATCCAAGCCAAGCTGATTGGAATAATGTGAACTATCAGCATAGACTTATGGAATATAAGCCCAAATGGCAAAGGCCTAGAACTCAGCAAAGGCCATTCCAAAAGTATAAGAGCTTTCATCAAAGACACATATGCACCTAGGCACTACACTCAAAGACACCACAATTACCCAAGAAAGGCAATTGCTAAAACACATATGCGGCATACTGAAAAAAGAGACAATTTGTATGAACCTAGAATCCCCAAGCAATTTGCCAGGATTAATTATGATTATGGTACCGATAGATGGCAACCCCTTAGAGTCAAATCATTTGGCTATAGGTTGGTTGGATCATCTTACAATTCTAACCCCTCGGGACCCGCACAAGTATGGGTACCTAAAACTTAATTTCCTTGATTGCGGGTTCAAGGAACAGTGAGTGCGGAACCTGGTACATGGATAGCGGCATTCCGGACATATGACAGAAATACGAAAAATCTATCAAAGTTCAAGGAAGTTAAAGGAGCAAAAGTCATATTTGGAGGAAATGAAGCTCCTGGTGAAATAAGAGGCATTGGATCCATCAAGAGGAATGGACTAGAAATCACGGATGTTGCATATGTTGAAGGACTCAACTTCAACTTATCGAGCATCGATCAACTCGTGACAAGGGCTACAATGTTGGATTCAACATGGGTATATGCCAAATCAAAGATATTGAATCAAATGAAGTTGTCTTTGCAAGGATGTAGACAAAAAAATATGTATGTAGTGGATTGGTCAATTGCAACACCCGACTGCACTCTACTAGCAAAGAGCACAAATTGAATCAAGTTAATTTGTGGCACAAAAAGTGAGTCACCCGAATTTCAAAACGATCAACAAACTTGCGAAGTAATCTTGTGGAAGGACTTCCAGGACTCGATATACAAAAGGAAAGTATATGTGACGCATGTCGAAGGGAAAACAAATCAAGTCATCATTCAAAGAAAAGACATGCCAATCTTCAACAAGAATCTTTGCATCTCCTACATATGGATCTATTTGGCCCAAAGGAACCAAACATAAGTGGAAAGAAATACACCTTGGTGGTAGTAGATGACTACTCAAGATATACATGGACAATATTCATGTGTAAGAAGAAAGAAACTCTACAAAAATTACCACAATGATGAAGAGGATTCAAAATGAGAAGAGTCAATCCATTATCAAAATAAGATCGACATGAGAGGAACCGAGTTTGTCAATGGAATAATAACTTCGATGATTGTATTGAGAATGGTATTGGTCATGAACTATCGGCCAAGGACTCCACAACAGAATGGAGTTGCGAAAAGAAGAACAGAACCCTCAAAGAAGCAAAGCAAGGACTATGTTAGGCTCGGGGGTTACCAAAAAGATTTTGGGTGAAGCAATCAACACACTTGCTACACTCAAAACAGATGTATGATAAATAGACAACAAAAGACTCCCTATGAGATCCGGATGGAAGAAAACCAAATGTTGCATATTTCAGAATATTTGGATGTAAATGCTTCATCCACAACAATGGCAAAGACAATCTAAAGGCTTTTGATGCTAAAGTCGATGAAGGTATCTTCTTAGGATACTCAAATGAAAGCAAAGCCTGAGAATACTCAACAAAAGGACTATGGTTGTAGAAGAATCCATTCATGTGGTATTTGATGAGCCAAATGTGAATGGAGAAGACATAGAAGAGTCACCGATAAGTTGAATCATCCAACCATACGAGAAGAGTCCCTATCTTGAAGTTTGGAAGCCGGAATTATCAATTAAGAAGAAGATGAGATAGTGAATCTCAAAAACAATGGAAAATTTGCGGCTAAGTGATTACGAGAGAGCGACCACAAAAACACGGCTCCAAGACGATCGAACCCGGCTAACTTACTCCAACTTTGATGTAAGATGGCCGAGAGACCATCCACCGAACTTGTCATTGGAGATATAAGAGAAGGTGTCAAAACAAGATCCGAACTCAACAAGAAGCCATGTTCACATGCTTCATCTCACAAATAGAGCCCAAAGATGTGTCACAAGCATTGGACGACACACATTGGATTCAAGCTATGCAAGAAGAGTGAATCGGTTTGAAAGAAATAAAGTGTGGGAATTAGTGCAAAGACCCATACATCAAAATGTTATTGGAACCAAATGGGTGTTCGAAATAAGATGAACGAGGAAGGTTACGTGGTAAGAAACAAAGCAAGACTAGTAGCCAAAGGATATTGCCAAGAAGAAGGGATAGATTTTGATGAAACATTTGCTCTGTAGCAAGATTGGAAGCTATAAGGATGTTTCTTGCCTATGCGACTCACAAGAATTTCATTGTATATCGATGGATGTAAAAAGTGCATTCTGAATGGTCTATTGGAAGAAGAAGTGTATGTTGAACAACCTCCAGGATTTGAGGAGAAGACTCTTGGAGATAAGGTATACAAACTCAAGAAAGCCCTGTATGGATTGAAACAGGCACCCAGAGCATGGTATGATACCTTGTCACAATTCTTAATCGAAAATGGATTCACAAAAGGAAAAGTAGATAGAACACTTTTGAAATTCAAGACAAGAAGAGTATTCTACTTGTTCAAATATATGTTGATGACATCATCTTTGGATCCACAAACAAAGAGTCATGTGTGAAAAGTTTTCAAACCTCATGCAAAGTAAATTTGAAATGAGCATGATGGGAGAGCCGACATTCTTCCTTGGACTTCAAGTGAAACAATTTGAAGAATGGAACCTTCATAAGTCAAACAAAATACACCGAGATTTAATGAAGAAGTTTGGTATGGAGGAGAAGTCTTACGTAAAAATACCAATGAACACATCGACAAAATGGACATGGATGCGGATGGCAAGCACAGATCAAACAAGATACTGAGCACTTATTGGATCATTGCTCTATCTCACAAAGGCCAAGCGGGCGGACATCACCTTTCTTTGTAGGTGTATGTGCAAGATTTCAATCTGCTCCAAAAGAGAGCCATATGACAAACTAAGAGAATATTGAGATACTTAAAAGGAAGCCAAGAAGTAGGCCTATGGTATCCAAAGGAAGGTGGATTCAAGCTAATTGGCTATTCAGATTCGACTATCTTTGGATGCAGAGTGGACGGAAAGAGCACTTCGAGGCACATGTCAAATGCTAGGAAACAGTGATTTCTGGTTTAGCAAGAAGCAAAACTCAATAGCCACCTCTACACAATGAGGCGGAATACATAGGCTGGGCAAAATTGTGCCCAAGTCCTATGGATGAGACAAAAATGAGAGACTATGAAATTGAGGAAAAAGAAATTCCAATCATGTGTGATAACACAAGTGCAATTGCTATTACTCAAAATCTGTGTTGCACTCAATAACAAAGCATATTGATGTCGAGATATCACTTCATAAGAGATCATGTTGAAAAGAAGGACATCATCCTGGAATATATCTCAACCGATAAACAACTAGTGACATCTTCACAAAACCATTATGCGAATCAAGATTTGAAGAACTCAAGCATGAGTTGGGGTTAATTGAAATGAGTGATACTCGGAAGAATCAAAGAAAAGAAATGGAACAGAAAAGGGGGTGAAAAAGAGCGAAAAGCAAAATCGGTCGAAGAATCACCAGATATCGGAAAGACACTACACCGAGTCGGTGATAGGCTGAGTCACTAAGAGAATCGTGAGAAGTAGAGTTAAATCGGCTAAGGGATAAGTTTGAGTAACTTATGAGCAAAGTGACAAAAACGCATCGTTTTGACTAAGCGGGAATGTTTTAAGGAATACGTCGGCATAATGATGATGTGTACGGACATAAAGCCGCACACCAAGCTTATGATTGGATATAAATGTTGCCGCATTAAATACGAGACATTAAATGCTAAATAGGCGTGCAAAATCCAAGCCGTTGATTTCGATCACATTTCAAAACCACCCGCACGTCCTTTCATAAACCATATTTAAACCATTTTCGTCCGTTTCTCTCTCACACTTCTAAAACTGTTCATCTCTTTCTCTCAAAAGCAAAGGCAAAAATACTCTCGAAGCCCTATCTATCTCAAAGTCAATCTCGAGTTTTCCTTGATATTATCCGAAAAATGGCACCAACTTATGACTTTACCAAGTTAGGAAAGCAAATCCACACCTCTACGGTGGATTTTGACGGAATGGTGAAACAGGGTCCGACGACACCCTAGTGAAGAAAATCGCTGAGAAGTTGGAAACGTCCCCGGAAAACCGTTTCGACGTTAGAATATCCGATGACCTATGTGGAGGAGGTCGCACAATTCTACGTGAATGCTTGAGATTCACGATGAAGGAATCAAGTCATCTGTTCACGGAAAGCGGTGACTATCTCTCGCCAAGGATTTGGTGAACATTGCTCACTACCGCCAGAAGGAGCATCCGAGATTAAAGAAGCGATGTAAACTTGGTGACGCTTGGAAAGAAATAGCCAAGTCCGACTATCTTGATAAAATAATATACACAAAGAAACAAGAGACTCAGCTTTGAAGGAGGATTATCACAAGTGTTGGACATAGTTGCCAAATGTATCGACATCAAATTTGGCGGCTTTGACCAATCAAAAAGGCAAAGCTGATTGTAATGGCTGCAATCATCGAAGAAAAGAAGATAAAGCTGGCTGAGTTTGTCTCTGGCAGACTCTGCGAACGTGGGGAACAAGTCCTTCAAGGAAGATGGCTCATTTGGAGGATCCCTAGGATATGGCCTAGTAATTGGCCGGTGATGGAGGTGAAAGGAGTCCCTCTTAGACATGGGAAAGCATTCCATGTTAACAAGAGGATGTTCGAGCGAATCTCTCTGGCGCTCGAAGAGAGCCTACGCCAAGAGAGCGACACTAGTGAGGGGGAATCGGTGACCACAAGATACGATTGTTTCCTCCCCACCCAAGAAGAAAGCTGCCCCTGTAGCTACTAAGAAGATCAAGTTGCCCTGCAAAGAAAAGAAAACCAAACATGGTCCTGCCCCTGCAGCAGCAGAGTCACCGCCCGGCGGCCGTGTCTCCCCCCTGCGAAAGAACGGTCGAGAAGGACTCACAAATACCTTCTCGGATCGTCAAAAAGAGGAGAACCGACAAGCCAAGACGGCGCTCCTCGAGAAGCAAACACCAAGACACCGGCCCCCGCCGCACAAGACTCGAGAGGCCACCATCTCGAACCGAAATTCCCCTAGTACAAACCAGGAGACGAAGAAGAATCATCAAGCACTCGGAGCTTGAGAAACCGGGCCGAGTCGGCCACTCACCGTGGAGCGGATACGAGATCAGGCTGCGGAGAAGTAGAGTCTCCGGATGTAATTGATGAAACAGCCAAGTCTCTGAAGCGATCAGCAGAGGCAACTCAAGACACAAAGTAGTTCACACAATTTGAAACACAGAAGAATCTGCTAGAGCAGATAGTGATGTAATGATCCTATCTCCACCTTACCCAGACATCCAAAATCGTCTGCGTGAGTGGAGGAAATGGAAGTTGAGTAAGTCAAGGAACAGTTCCAACGGCCGAGTTTATAGAAGAAGAAGAGGAATCTGCTAAATTTCCTTGGACTAAACATCGTGCTCCCAAGACTTGATGAAGACAAATCGCTTAGACATCCTGCAGATTTTCAAGGAAAAGGAGAGAGAAAAGCAAGCCGAGGAAGGCGAGGCACGTGAGAAGGCAAGCATCCGCCCTATCTCCCACCACGAGATCACACACATCCTCTCCTTGATGTCTTCTCCGACGGATGATGAGGATCGGGAGAATCTTCACTCTGAAGAGTTGCAAATGCAGCAAGCATTGCATGAATCGAGAATTCTCCACGAGCAAAGGGCGATGGAGGGACCAGGAGAGTCCTCCGAACACGGTGAAATCGATCCAATGGGAGTGGTTCAAAGAATCGCCATCGTTGTTGCTTTGCCACCACTTCCCGACTCACTCGGAAGAAGGCAATAAGGAAATGGCGATGAAACCGGGATAATGGGGACCCCATTGAGCCAACCCCTATTGAAGGTGTGTTACCACCTTTGCCCAACGGCTGAACATTCAAAAGAAACAGTGGGAGTTTGGAGACGAGTGACCCCATTCCAAGTCACTCGGTGGGGTGCGCCCGGTGAGGGAAAGCTCCTCTCCACTGCAGGCAAGGTCGGAGGATCTGCGGTGACTCCTACAACGAATCAAGGAGGCGAAGTAGAGACAATACAAACACAAGAAGAACAGACAAGTTGCCATCAACGACGCTCGAGGCGATTGAGACTATCTCACCGAGGTGCCAACCGCTCACGAAGGCTAATGACGCTCGCGATGCGATCGAGGCACGAGGAAGGAATGACCGGGGAGTTAACACTGGGCGATGAAAGTGCAATCCATGGGGTTGAGACTCCAATGGATGCCACCATAGAAGACCCTAAGACAGGTGACACCGCCGAAAGGGAGGACCAAGCCTCGCCGCAAGAGAGAGACTATTTGGAGGTGCGAAGGCCACGGGTGGTTGAGACTTCCCGGGGTAAAGAAGGCGATGTAGAGAACATCCTCCCGCTATCATCGACCCATCCGAGAAGGAGATAAGCGCACTTCATGATTCCCGGGATAATCCTGATGTAACTTTTCCGGGATCGAAAGGCGAAGAAGAAGCGAGTCATCCCCGTGCCAAATCCAAAAGACTCAAACATGCGGATGTTCCAAGCACGAGCAAGTCGATCCCAAGACTACTCGTCAAACTTTTAACTTTGATGATGAGCCACCAATGGAAATCTCATCATCGTCCGATGACGCTTGATAAGGCCGAGGACCGATCTCATCGAAATGGAAAAATCACCGAGACCAACGGTTGTTAAGAAGGCAGTGAGGCTCGACAAGCGGGTCTACTTCTTCACAACAAAACCCAATTGAACCAGACCACGCTGCGCAGCTCCTCAAGTCAGCTGCAGGCAGGTCGATTCCTAAAAGAACTTCACGCGCACCGCTCATCATCGAACAAATCCCGGTGGCGGTGATGAATCTTTTATAGAATCCTTTCCTTTTTCTCTGGAGGTACCCGACCTCCATGAAGAGTCGAGAGAATGAACGCAGCGCACGCTATCACATACCAGCTCCGTCTTTTCATCGAGGCACCATTGTTGTTCCAGTTGCTTATGACTTTGATCTTTGTATGGCCATCACCGCAACGGAAGAATCACCAAAGTTCGAGAGGTGTTCAAGGCACTATTTGCCGAGTTGAACGGATGGAGAGGCATCGGCCTCTTTGGACATGCGACCGGACAACAGAGATGCCAACCTTACAGTGATCTAAGAGGCATAACAGATTCGGATAAGGAATGGTGGCAACAAAGAAGAAAACAATGCGTGTGGAACAAGTCGATTCTTCAGGACATTGTTCAACAAGCTGCTGGTATGGAGAGCTGAAAATGCTGATGCAAAAACGAAGCTGAGAGAACATATTGAGCATATGCATGAAGCTCACACTGCCGAGATAAAACTGCTGCGTGAGCAAAATACAAATGATCTCTGGCGTTTGGAAGAACACATGACTAGAAAATTCAGCCTTCTCATGGGTGAGATGAAGCGATTTCAGCGAGAATCCAACGCTACTCGATCCGAATTCCGTCTTTGCATACAACGCAAGGCGGACTCGAGCGAACTCAACCATCGAAGACTCGACTTCATGCTTGCCAAAGATGTTCCTGGGGTTCCTCTGTCCTTTGATGATGCCAAAAAGGGGAAGAGGAATACCTTAAAGCGCTAAAATCTGAAGTGAGAAGAAAGGAAGCTGAGAAGGGAAAATCACCGAGGAAGTCTTGAAACAAAAGAAAGGAAAGCTTGTTGAGGGGAAGGGTCGACGATGTGACTTTGATGGTTGCACAAACCCCCAACAAGGTCCTCACATCAAATGACATTATAAGCGAGCAAACTCCCTGTGACTCTGCCACTCCAACACTGCTATATCCATGGCCGATAAGAGAAAAACTATTGAAGCGAGGGATGAAGGAAGTGGAAGGAAGAATGGATGCCCGAATTATGAACATCTTGAAAGAACACGGAGGCATTCCAAAGCGAGAGACACTTATGCCATCTCGGATGTCGGGACAGAGCCACGATCGAGTTGATGAATTTAAAACGCTCGAATCGAGGGATACTTTGCAAATATGTCTATGGCTCAAGCTTGGGACTTGTCTTGGGAAAAGGGTCTCACGATATGTGAAGAAGGCGACGACAGAGACTACCGATCCTCTCTGGGTCACTCCGCTGGTCACTCGGCTAGAAAGAAGAAGACCCCGATCATATACGCCCGCAGGTAGAGGAAGAAGCGATGAGTGGAGGAAGAAGCTTGGACCTAGGCCTCCGCCAAAAACATTGAATACGTGGATCCGGGAAAGAAATGAGGGATCTCTTGGGCTGGAAGCTTGACTTGACAAGTAGCAAATTTGCAAGTGGCTAAAACTAACGCCGAGTATGTGAAAAGACTAGAAGAAGAAAACAAGAGACAAACTCAGCTATGGGAGGAGAGACGAGGAAAGAATAAGAAGAGATGAAGTTTGCCGAGGAAGGCATATGAAAAGAAAAAGAAAGCGATTGGCGACGAGAAAAAGAGAAGGAGAGAAGAAGATCTTGATCAAGATGAAAGAAGGAGACAAGGAGATGAAGTGTTGATGTCCACCCCTTCGTGTATTGTATTATGTAAATACATACAATGTAAGTCTTCTGTAATAAAGCTATAAATTCTTTATTTTTTTTGTGAAGACAATTATGTGCTCTGATACACCTTGTAAACAGTTGTGTTAAGGAACAAGAATGATATGATCAATAAAAGAATTGATTCTACGCATACATTCTATGTCAATACACTATCTGTATGTATCTTTCTTTTTTTGCATTTTTGAATGGTTTAAGTTTTGGCATCATCAAAAAGGGGGAAATTGTTAGGAATATTATTGTTTAGATTTTGATGAATGCCATGTAAAACTTAGAATAGAAAGTTGGCACCCCAATTTTTGTTGTAAAACGCATTGTAACAATTAGAGCTGGCCAAGCTGAGTCAAGTCGGCCTACGCCCTAACATGCAAGAAGACAAGCAAGATGGAAGGAAGACTCTGTGAGAGACAATGAGTATGGCAAAGAAGAGTAGACGGGAACTCTCTTGAAGAAGCGACTAAGATGCGGTGAGTGGAGTATCGGTCAAGTCAACTCAAGAAAAGCCAAGTCTCAAGTTGAAGTGACAAGAAGAGTCATCCATGATTGGAAGGCTGACTCTAAGTCACCTGGGAAAGCAAGGAAATGCGGTCAAGTCGAGATAATCGCAAAAGAACCGTTGCCTAAATCAAGAGATTTACTTAAACAAGTAATATCTCCATACCACCTTTCTCGAGTGCTCGGTCCCGAGAAGCGTGCAAAAGGAATGAACCAATGGGAAGCACTACACCGTGTCGAACTCGAAAGGTGAAAGAACAATTCATACGAGGAATTGGCAATTCCAAGGACTGCAACAAGACAAGCCAACGACTGCAAGTGACTTTCAAAAATAAGCCTATCTCTTCAACGGGCAAATTTTTGAAAGTTCACTATAAAAGGCTGAGGAGTTTGTTTGAGAAGATGGATGACACACATGTGAGATATACAAGCAAATTAGAAAAACTGAAATATTCTCAATCCTCAAGCCTACATTACGAAGAACATCAATCCAACACTCACCTGTGAAGGAAAGATAACTTCAATCCGTTGAAGAGGAAAATACTGAAAACAAGGGGTCTACATTCCACGAAGGATTGTAGGAAGGTTCAAGGTTGAACCAAGTCTTAAGCTTTTGGAGGGCTTCGTGATCAAATCCAAAGAGCTTGAGCAAGTGAGCTGTAGTAGCAAGGCGGTAGCTGCCTGTGAAGAAGGCCGAGTCGTCGCACGAGAAGCCACCGTGAGTGATCAAAGCGTCTCGGATCGAGTCCCAAAGGATCAAGTCGGGTGTGTGATCAAGACTTGTATCCGGATTACCACTTTGTAAACTCGATCATTACCTAGTGGATTCCTCCGGAGTTGGAGAAGAGAGGAGTAGAAGAATTACCCCATCTTGAACCTCTATAAAAATTTCATTGTGTCATTTACATTTCATTTTAATTCTTGCATTTTTAACTCGCTTATATCTGTGATAAATTTGCTATCCACTTAATAACTTATAAGTACTAAACCAAGCACTAAATTCTTGCTTAATCAAACTTAAGGGTGTTAAGTCTTCCATTAAAACAAAACCATAGTCGAGTTAATTTAGAGCCAACAAATGAGTTACTTCATCAACGGCTCGGTTGAGTCATTGAGAGATTAACTCTCTTGAGTGACTAAATTGATGTCCATCAAGACACACAATTGTGTAGTATCAACTCTGAATATTTAAAAGGACTAAATCGAAAATTTGGTAAGGTTTATTCAACCCCCTCCCCTTCTAAACCTTACACTTACACCCCTTGGGACCTACAAGGGCAATGTATTGCATTAGGATCACTAGCATTTTTGTCTTCGCAAATTGCAAGAATAATTCGACTCCATCCTCATACTCACGTGATAACCTATTCTTTGACATCCATTCTTTATCCATCTTAATAATGACCTAAGATCTTAAAAACAATCACAACAACAAACCAAATTTAATATGAAAATGAAAATGATCAGTCACATCAAGAAATATATATCTAAATCAAAAAATATAAAAGATTTCTTAAGAATATTTTAGAATGTTTTTGGTCGTTCTGTTATTATTTCAAGCATATTTGGTTATGGATTTAACCTTATTTACTTTATCCTAAATAGAGGAAATATTGACATCTATTTACTTATAATTAAGAGGAAATGTTGCAGTAAAAAAAATAGATGGTTATATTTCTCACATGTACTACATTGCTAAAAGAACATAATAAGTTATTATTATGAAGTTTTTTTAGTGAAATAATTTACTATTTTTTTCTGTGAACATTTTAAACATAATAATTGTGTACTCATGATATTGTTTAATTTGTTTAATTATATTTTGACTTTAATATAATAAAAATGTAATTCTACATTTTATCCACCAAATACTCTCGTTTAACATAATCAATTTTCAAAAAACTTAGGGTGTGATCTCGTTTAACATAATCAATTTTCAAAAAACATAGGGTGTGTTTGCAAACTCTAAAAACAAGTGATTTGTTTGCATCTAGAAGCTCCGAATCCCCATTTTTTAAGAGTTTGCAAACAACCGTCAATTAATTTTTAACTTTTATTTGCGAACACTACCAATTTCTGATTCTCAATTAATCGATGTATCCGCGGGAATAAATCACTTCATTCAAAAGCCGAATTCCGCAAGACTTCCTATGTTATGGTTTGAGCTAAATTAATTTGACCTCATGTTTTCATGGAATGACAAAGAGAAGAAAGTAAGTTATTTTACTTGAAGGTAACATATTCTATCTTTTGCAACTCACTGTGTATACCATTTATTCATTAGTTGCCTTCTTCAGTCATGTTCCTTTTTACCTACCAAGTTTCACAAATGAGAGGATGTAAGGATTAATACTTAACAAGAATTAGCCTGTTTATCTATATTTGACTGTCACGTTATTCATCACAACAGGGTATCATCATATATAAAAAGTATGATTAGTCATGTCTTCCAGCTGATTATCATCTAATACACATCTCTAACTGTCTATAGACTGTTTCACCATTCAGGGAAAAATAATATCAACAAGTATCGATAATTTCCGCAATTAAGGAGAAAAAAAGGAACAAATAATTAAACTGAACCTTTGGAAAGCTAGGAAGGAATTCAATTGAATTTAGTGTAGAACAAATAATTGCATTTTTTTGTAATATTAATTTTTTTTAGTGTTGAACAATAATTTAACAAATAATCCCAACTCAATAAAACAAATACAACAATAATTCCAAGATAGCCCTTGCCACAAAATGATGAGTATTAAATATGCATTAGGACAAATGCCATTGATTTTTGAAAATGACAGCCTTTTCCCCCACTCTCCACATTTGACTGCATTATCTTTTCATTCATTTAGCAAAGGATGATGAGTTTTCCAACGTTCCATTTTCACATGTTTATGACAACTTTTTTTATTTTTTGCGTCAATTGACAAAATTCACACAACACATGTACACAATTGCAAAACCAGCATGTCTATTGTCCCTCCACACATACAGAGGCAAACCTTTTTTTTAAAACAATTTTGCAATTGTCTAGTCCTGAGCTTCTTATGCGATTTTATATACTTAATTATTTATTCGTTTGAAACTACTTGGCACTTCAAGTATGTCAACCTATGTAAATATAGTTATTATCCATAATGGAAGGTCTAGTATTTGGCTATCATTTTCCATTATCAATTCCTTTTTATATATGCAATGAAGTGGGCTGCGTCTTCTTTTTAATGTAAGATCAAGATATCAAAATAGGGTGGGAAGATAAAATAGCAAATATTGCAAGAAATGTCCTAGAAGAGCAAAGCCCAAAGCAGTAAGTGCAAACAAATATATATATATATATATGTATATAGTGTTAATTGTAAAGAATACCATTGAGGTTTAGTCTAATTATAAAAAGACTCCCCTATTTTCCAAAATTATAAATACCCCTTAAAAATATTTATTTCTATTTTACAAATTACACTTCAAGGGGTGTTTGTAATACATTAAAAGGGATAGTTGTAATTTTGAAAGATACCGGTCTTTTTGTAATTAAATAAATCTTAGGGGTGGTTTTTGTAATTTAACCAAAATATTCACTCGGTTTGAGAACATTAGTTCGATCTAACAAGAAGAATCCATCTGCTTCATTTCCTCATAGGCTTTATAACATCCGGAGAACTTCAAAATCTTATAGAGCACAATGTAGCTCATGACTCCATATTCCAAGTAAAAACAATTCTAATTTCAAATTTATGACCAAAATTAATCTATTAACTAATTCTATTTTGCAGACTCCAAAAGAAGAAATAAAAAAGATTCTGCATACTACATTCCACCTCCAAGAAGTGAAATTGTCCATACATAGTGTTAAGTGGAAATGACAATATTAAAAAAATTAGTCCAATTGCAAAAACAAAAAAAAGTGAGGGTTTAGGGTTTAACATACCAGCGGCGCGGGAGTTTTAACAGTGGAGACGAGGGATTTCCGCAGTGAAGGCGATGCGGTGGGCCGGTGGCAGTTGAGGGGATCCGGTGGTGTGGGAGAGTGAGAATAGGGAAGCAGGGGAGGGAACGTCTCTGTGACTGTGAGAGGAGATCGATTTTAATTTTTAGGTTAATTAGAGGTTTAATTTTATTTGAAAAGTTAAGAGATAATTAGTTAGGTTAGGGTTTAACTGATGGAAAAAACGTCCCTAGAAAAAAAAAAAGAAAAAAAAAAGATAAAGAAAAACTAAAAGAAAAACGTGTTTTCTTAAAAAAAACGCGTCTCATTTTCAACATCGGTCCAAGAAACCGTTGTCTATTACCTGACGTTAAAGAACAAATCGACATCGCCGAAAGAAACCGTCGCATAAGGCGATGTATAATGGATAATAGACATCGGTTATAACATCGGTGTAGTGAATCCGATGTCTATTAGCGGACAAATCCGCTCATACACATCGTTTTGCTTTAGAACCAATGTTAAAACCTATTAGACAACAGAATTGTCAGGAAAACGATGTCTTTTTGGTGATATCTATTCATATTTTTTTCTTGTAGTGAAAATATACAAGATCTCCTTTTCAAAATATTTAAAAACACAAATATATATTGAAGACCTTAATATTAAGAAATATTTGAAAACTCATTTTACAATTAAGGCACAAATAAAAACATGCATAACAAAATAAAATGCATATTTAAATGAGGAGATACGGTTTACCAATTACGCCATTTCCATGGGTTGTGTCGTTCCCATCGTTGATGATATATTCCCCTTTGAAAATCATCTTGTTGATGATAGCTTCTCCAATTGCTCCATTTCCAAGGATTGTGATCTTCCCATTGTTGATAATGTCTTTCTCTTGGAAATTTATTTTGATGTTGTCTTCTCCTTTGATCAAATGAAATGGTCATTTGATGTCTTCTTGGCGGTATGTATTTTCCTCGGTTATTATTCCGCCGGGTACCTAATATGACATTATTTTGTGGTACCCTCAAGTGGTTGGGTTCTTTGAAATTAGCTTTGAGACTTTTAGATCTCAAATAATAATTAGAGCTATTTCTAGCCCGACAAGTATTAACCGTGTGACCCGTTTTACCACAATAAAAACAAGTTGTAATTTTGGGAGCAAAATGACCAACATGCATAGGGACTTGATTTCTTTTCACATAATTAACAACACTAGGCTTATGATCAAGTCCTTGTTTCAATTTATCACAACTATGAACATAAATAATATCGGTCATTTTATCGGTACTCAAGTTGGATTTTGATAAATCATTTTTCATGCAATTAATATCCTCAACAAGAGTACTATTTTCTTTTTCAATGTTTCTAACCTTGTCAAGTGTGGTGGTGTGATCACATGAAAGTGATTCATAAGAGGAAAATAAATTATCCTTATCAATTTTCAAAATATTGAATCCCTTTTTCAAATTTTTGTATTTAACAAGTAAGCTTTGGAATTCATTTTGAAGTTCATCAAAATCATTTTGCAAATCACTATAATGATTTTTTAATTCATTATCATAAGAAGTGGAGGGTTTTGAACTTACCTCGTTTTCTTCTTCGAAGCCCATAAGACATCGTTCATTTTCATCGACGTCGGAAGTTTTAGGAAGCTCATCCCATGTTGGGTTTGTATCCATTTGAGAAGTAGATGCTTTTGAGTGGCTCCTTTCATTTGTATATACTTCTTCTAATTTTCTCCATACTTCATGTGCCGATTTAATTCCTACAATATGATTATATTCCAAAATGGTAAGTGAACAATACAAAATATTAAGAGCTTTACCATTTAAGGAAATGGTTTTCTTTTCTTCATCATTGAGCTCTTTGAGGCCTTTGTGTGGTGTGTCCATCATTGGAATGGATTCTTCATTTACGACCGTATTCCAAATATTGGACCCGCAACCTTGTAGATAGCATTCCATTCTTTCTTTCCAAAATGTAAAATTTTTGGAATCGAATAGTGGTGGCTTGGTGGTGGAGGCGCCGGTGAGGTAGACTTCATTCGTAGCCGGTGATCGTTCCTCTTTACTCGCGATGTGGAACGAGCTTGCCAAAGAGTTTGGCTCTGATACCACTTGTAAGTCCAAGCGGCTACGATAATCTAGAGGGGGGTGAATAGATTATCTCCATTTTCTCGATTTAGCCCTCTTTTTCGAATCAAACAAGCCAAGACAATAGTAAAGGTGCGGGAAGTAAATAACACGCGTCGATTTAAAGAGGTTCAACCCACCTAGGGCCTAATCCTCTACCACCCCAGTATATCCGGGATGGATTTCAAAAAGAAAAAAAGATTTTATTAATTACCAAAATTAATACAACACCTTACAACATCACCTTGAAGAGCACCACACTCTTCTACAACACCACCTTTGAGATTACCACAATCTCTTTTGAAGATTACCACAATCTCCAACGGCACCTTGTGAAGATTACCACAATCTTCAACCTTGAAGAACACCAAATTCTTCAATACCTCAAGAGCACCACACTCTTGAAACACCTATCACCTAGATCACCCAAGTGTATTCTTTCCACAAGAATACTCACAAGGATGTCTTGTGTTGAATGATGACAAAAATCAAGATTACAACTCAATAATGAATATTACAATATGAGTGCAAGTGTAATCAAGAATCAAGCCTAGACCTCAAGATGTGAAAGTGAAATACTTAGGCTATAAATACAACAAGAGTGTTGAATATGAAAGCTTGGAAATTTGCAGATTTCTTGTTGTGTATTTGCTTGTGTTGTTCTTGTATCTTGTGTCTTCAATTCATCCTCTATTTATAGGAGATTCTTCACCAACATAGGCTCCTTCTTCTTTACTTTTGTCTACAAAAAGAGGATCACAAAATGTAGAAATATTATACAAAAAATCAAAAGTAAATCTTGTTGATAAGGATTGCAACGGTTGAAATTTTTGCTGTCAAAATTTACACAGGGCGACCGGTTGCCCTATAGAAAATTTCGAACGTTTGAATGAAAATAGTGCGATCCAGTGCGGGTTGCGGGGGGTCGGCCGGTCGGGAGGGGTCGGCCGGTGCCTGCCCAGGTGCAACCGGTCGGCCCTCCCCTGGACCGGTCCCCCTGCTCAGTTTTTTCAAGTCTGTACATTCTGTTTCAAGTTTTCTTTTCTTCAGGTACCGGTCGACCTTCAACTTGAAATGTTGTCCGATTGTTTTCAAAAATAAACTTCAAGAAATACTCCAAAAAAATTAGTAAAAACATTTTAAATCAATTAGGAGTATTTGGACAACATTTATAAACATTATTTTGGTGTAAAAACCAATTAACTCAAAAACATTAAATATGTTGTCCAATTTTTTATCGAATAATAAACTCTAAGAAATACTCCAAAAATTAGTAAAAATATTTTAAATCATTTAGGAGTATTTTGGACAACATTCATAAACATTGTTTTGGTATAAAAACTCATTTAAACATAATCATCAAAATCTTGATAAAAACATTTATATAACAAATTGTATCTATTTATTGAACATATTTGTCTATAAGAATGTAACAATTTGAAAAAAAAATACAATTTCCCAATGCTAAATATTAATGCATTATATTTTCAATACAATCAACAAATAAAGTTATTTCAAATTCTAATATTTTTTAGGGTTTAAAAAGTTAAACAACTGTTATAACTATTAAAGGAATTAAACAGAAATCTTGTTTCATATTTAGCAACCTAATTTTAGGGAAAATGAAATATTTCAAAAAATAAAAACTATTCTATTTTTATATATGCACATATATCAAAATAATATCAAACAAACAACTTCATATCTAATAGTCAAAATGTATAACTTTAAAAGTTGAATATTAATATGCACTGATAAATATTTAAAAAAATCTATTAACATGAAAAGTATGTTAATAAATATAAGAAGTAGTTTCATATATACATTATTATGAATATAATTTTATATTTAATAAAAAAATTGTTTTTTCTTACATGAATATATATAATTATAATGCTATGCATGGATATATATAATATATATAAATAATATTTGGATACATATTTTGAGATATTTTCTTCAATTAAAATAAATATTTTTTGATTGAATTTAATCAACTTAAATACAATTCTATATAATTATGAAAAAATGAGATAAACTCAAATATAAACTATACTCGTATTATAGATAGTCAAAATACACTAATATACAAATTGATGTCCAGTAGCTCAAATGCATAATTTTTAATGTCCATTATAAAATAATGAGTAAATGTATCATATAATTTTTCGTTTTATTATGTCAAACTGAAGATTGTAAAAGATGATTAATTGGATATATTATACGTCAAAAACGGATATAAAACGAAAAAATTATTAAAGTTTAAAATAAAAAGAAAAAAATATAATAATTAATGCAGTACAAACACAAATTTGGAAAGCTTATATAAATCTATCTTTTGTATAACTTTAGAAAGTAATTTATTTAAAGAAAGTTGACCACCAAAGATAATAAAATCTTATACTATTAGTTAAATCCAAAAAGCAAAACAAATTATTGTTTTTAGAAACTGATGGGCGGGAAAAGTAAGAGTTACTATTCTAAGAATAGCCTCTTATTATATATATAGATGTATCGATAAAATGCAGAAAACAAACAAGAAAGAAAAATAAAATCAAAGAGTTTATGACACTAAAATTTTATTTTTGGACAAATTCCATATAACACACTGGTGTTATTCTAGTTTTAACTAAATATTCAAATAAAATCTTTCAAATAAGCTCAATCAAACACCTCTAAGCTTATTGTCTTATATCAACTGGGATCCAAAAGGAATTAAGACAAAATTATAGAACTAAAAAAATAAATTTCGATCCAAAATCATCTTCATAATGAGCCAAGCCCTAACAAGTAACAACGCCACCAAATCAAATTTCCTACCCACACCAAAAGCGTTTATTCGTGTACACGTACTAATCTCTGGCTGGCTCTTAATTCACCATTAATGAAAAAGTCCTTAAACCCATATCCCGAGAAACCAAATTCTATACCACCCTTGTTTCCTCTCAGTATTTTCATTTATTTTTTTCATTTTTCATTTCTGTTGTACCTCTCTCTCAGAGATTTCTCATTTTCTCTGGGGTTTCACTTCCCATTCAATCGTTCAATTTCTTAAACAGGGCAACCCTTGATTTCCTGTGAAACCATGAGTATTCAGAGTATGGCGATGAGATGGGAGAAGGTGCAGCATAGAGGAGGGAGTGGTGGGCCCGGGGTGAGGTGGGGTCACACATGCAACGCCATTAGAGGGGGCAAGCTTCTGTATGTCTTCGGCGGATATGGAAAAGATCAGTGCCAGACTAATCAAGTTCATGTCTTTGATACTGGTATGAGTGTGCCCTCTTTGCCGCTCTCATTTTTTTTTTCGGGTTTTTGATGTCAATATTTTTTTGGGTCCATTTTGGGCGTTTTTAATGTTTCTTAAATTTTTGGATGAAGATTAATTTAGCTGGTTATGCCTTGAAAACATCGAACATTTACGCGATATGTTTGTTTTATAGATATGCAATTTGTGAGTTTTTAAGTGTTGAGAATGCATGGCCTTTGTGGTTATTGAAAACCTTGTTTAAACTTTTTATGCAGTGAGGAAAACTCATGGTTCTGATTTTTTGGAAGACGTATAGGTTTTTTCAGTTATTTTCTTATCTTCTGTGGTTGCATTGTTCTTCAGTACATGGAATTTTTGTTTGGTGGATTCTTCTTAGTACAAATGATGTTGTAGGTATCTATTTTTTGAAAATTTATATATTGGCTTTCTGGTAAATTTGTGTAGTTGGTTGTAAGTAACATTATCGGTAAATTGATGATTAGATGTGTAAAATGGAAAAATTGGGAGCTTCTATGTATTTTTCTCTAATTTTAGTGTGATTCATTTGGGGAACTGTTGAAATTGTGTGTCAACGAGTTCTATATAATACATGGTTTCTTGTTCATTGAGTTTTGTTTTCCATATTCACTATTTCACTGTCAATATTTTTGTTAAGGGTGAATTTTAGTTCCATGTCTTTAAATTGTTTTGCACGTCAACTGTAATTATTGTTGGTATTAATGGATTTTGATTTTCTCAATGTTATATGCACCGGTTCATTCACATGAGTTGGATGCATGCACATGACCGAGAGGAACCTCAAGTTTTCTAATGTTAATGTATCTTGTCATCAGTCAGTATGATTTGGAGTGAACCTGCGATCAAGGGCATACCACCTATCCCAAGGGACAGTCATAGCTGTACAACAGTTGGAGATAATTTGTTTGTATTTGGAGGTACAGATGGAAGAAGGCCGCTTAATGATTTGCACATTTTGGATACCTGTGAGTTATTTACTCATTTCATTACCTTTTATTGTTGTAAAATGTTGGCTTTCTCTTTGCAAAATACTAGTTACTCCTCATTTAGCCACAACTATAATGTTGCATTGGGTGTAAACCCATACACAATTCTGTTATTACCACAAGAATGAAGTCATGTATAAACGTGGAAGTGTTTTATTGTTGTTTATCTCCATTATGCTATTTCAAGCGGGTTTTACGCTTGAACATGCTTTATTTGTTTTTACTTTTTAAATTCCCATCTTTGTTCTCAATGTGAAGATAAATTTTCAGATGTGCAGATCCATGATTAGATGGACAAATCCCAGTAACCTTATTTTTTGCCTGCGTCTCCATTGAGTTCTCTCTTTCTGTTGCCCAATATCTTTCTATTACATATCCTGTTGTTTTTTCTTGATTATGCCGTTGTTGCTGATAGCCACAATTGATTTAAGATGTTAAAGGAAAAAAACTCTTTCTGTTTGCGATTATATACAAAATGAGGAACCTTAAACTTACATCGAAACCTTGGTTAACTATTATGTCAATTAACTATTTGTTGCCATATACTTATACATGCTAGCCTCCAATACATGGATCTTACCAAGTGTTAGAGGTGATGGGCCAGAACCAAGAGAAGGGCACAGCGCAGCACTTATTGGTAAAAGACTCTTCATATTTGGTGGATGTGGCAAATTTGAGAACAGTGAGATCTACTATGATGATCTTTACATATTAAATACCGGTATGCACTTTGTACTTTGCCTCTTAAATTGACCTTTAGTTAAATAAGTGAATATTACTGTCAGGACAGTTCGTTTTTGTTTTTGGCTGTTAAAGGTTTTTGCTAACATTGATTTATCTTTCTTAGTTACCTACTTTTTCCTTACATACGAATCAAGTTCTATGCTGCAAAGATGGAAATTCCTTTTTGATGACATAGGATGATGCTATTTGATTATTATAGTGGCATGTCCGACACGGATCATAAATAACTGACATGCAATTTGATCCTATATCAAGGCCTTTCACAAAAGAAAGGGATTAACCAACACTTCTTCGCATGAAAATAAATTTTGCTTTTATGATTGTTTATTTGATAGTCCTGAAATTCGTTCTGGTAATCAATTTTGAGTTTGTTTTACTGAATAGTACTACTTAAGTTGTATGTTGACAATGAAGTTACTTTACTTTTATCTCAAAGGCTTGGCCATTCTTTTAGGCTCTGTTGTAAAAATCCCCGCCTAGCCCCGATTAATCCCCGCCTAGGCGCTAGCCCCCTCTTGTCCGCCTACGATTTTTTTTCCGATTAGACCCGCCTAATGCCGCCCAGGTCCCGCCTAGGCTCCGCCTAGGCGCTAGGCCCCAGTCTTCCGCCTAGCGAGCGCCTAGCGCTTTTTATAACATTGCTTTTAGGTAAAATATTGGCTGATAACTATAAAAATCAAAGAACTTTAAGGACTTGGCGCGAAATAACATATATTTTATCTGGGTTAATTTGGCAAAAATCAATGTGTTGAGGCTCCTTCATCCCTTGTATGCAGAAACCTTCGCATGGAAGCGTGTAGTTCCGTCGGGCACTCCTCCAAGTAAGAGGGACAGTCATACCTGCTCTTCTTGGAAGAACAAAATCATTGTCATAGGTGGTGAAGACTCGTGTAATTATTATTTGTCAGATGTCCACATACTTGATGCTGGTACAATCAAATTAATTTTCGCTAAATGTTAAAAATCATAGTCACTTGACAGTACCTGTATATAAATTTTGTTGACATGATTTATCTTTTTCCTTGAGCAAATAGATACTCTTGTGTGGTGCAAGTTGAACACTACTGGCCAGCTATTGCCACCTCGGGGTGGTCACACATCAATTGGTTTTGGCAAAAACTTGTTTGTTTTTGGGGGTTTCTCTGATGAGCAAAACTTGTATGATGATGTATATATGCTTGACATTGGTAAGTATGCTTGTAATGGTTGCTACTTTGTTAATTTACTCAATCAAATTCATGTACCCAACAGCAACTTCCATGCGTGAAAAGATAACAAAAATAGGAAAAAGATGCCCTCCATTTATATTCTCTGATTTATGAGAAATGACTTACTGTGGAAACTCATGGGTGATCACTGGTCTATAAGTCTATAATGTTCCCTGTGAAGGTTGGCTTCAAACATGCTGAGTAACAGAACCAGAGTCTTAAATAGTGCACTTTAACCCTGAATCAACTCTCTTTATTTATTTATTTTTATTTTTTTGATTAGTGTTCAACTATGCTTCAGAATCAGTTTGTTTTCTGATTAAGCTGTTTGGGAAGGAAACTCGACTAGTCCAGTTCGTGCCTTGCTTTTCTGAGAAGTTTCTTTGGTGGAACCAAATTAAGTAGATCTTGATTTACTTGGGAGATCTTTCTCAAAATAATTTGAATTGCGTAGACTTTTAAATGATAAATCATAATTTTTTGGATTGGAATAATTGCTGTTGATATATCCATTAGAAATATATCTATTAAAGTAATCTGGTGGTTGCTAGTTCATCAGTTAGTTGAGATGCAGTGGATTATTTACACGTTATTTGAGTTCAGTTGTGTACATTACTATTCGGTGATGATGATTACCTAAGTGGAGCACAATGTGTTTTACTATCTTATTCGTTGATTCTGAATGTGAAACTGGTGGGAACTTTTAATATTATATACATTTTATATGTAGAAAGTGGCGCATGGGTGAAAGTTACAGCTATAGGAGAGGGCCCATCTGGCAGATTTTCCATGGCTGGTGAAAGTTTGGATCCCCAGATGGGAGGTGTGCTTGTTTTCATTGGTGGCTGCAATAAAAATCTTGAAGCGCTGGACGACATGTATTACCTGCACACAGGTTTTACTTTCCCCCAATTTTTATTGGAAATTTGCAGGTTCTCATTTATTTATTGAATTGGAGCGTAAATTAACTGCATTATCTTGGCTGTGAACTGCACATTACCAGGGCTTTTTAGGGAACTTGAGCGAGATGAAAGGCGGATTGAGAAGCTATCTCTGAGGAAACAGCTGAAGTTGAAATGCCAAGAACAGCGCACTGTCACTCCTGCATATGAGAAGGCTCCTTTTGGAGTTGAACATGAACATGATACTACCATATACCAACCCATGCCAATATCAAGTTATATGCCATCAGGCAAGAATAAATGTCTTAAGGACATTGTTGAGGTTTTTTGCTTTAGCATTATCTGTTTGTTCTGTACCTCACCTGGTGTTTCCTATTGTGGTACTTTTGCGCTTCTCCAGTATCTCTGTTTGATCACGAAGTATATGTATTAGAATGCTTGTAAAGGAATTTACACATTTCCTGAGACGTGAAATAGGGTATTTTTAGAGAGAGAGAAGGGAGGGGGGGAAGGTGTCTGTGTGAAGAAATATTTCTGAAAAGTTCAATCTACAAGAAGTTTCTAGCTCAATTAATTCAAAACTGAAAGATTGTTGTCTTTCACTGGTATTCTTTGCTAATTAATTGGATTAAGTACCTATTATATTAATAATTGATCTTTATTTTTTTTATAAGCCACGACCATGAAATTAACAGAGTTCAGTTTCTTTATAGCATAACACTGCAGTGCAACATGGGTTGCTTACAGTCTTAATAGAAACTTCGTTACAGTTTCTTGGTTTTCATTCATTCCCATGGGCCTCGTAGTTATTCTTTCGGAGAGAAAGGGATCTTCCTCGATTCATTGTTGCGAGTAATCACATATATAGGCTATAGAATGTGAAGAATAGGGTTTTGGTTGGCATCTGAGGTTCAAAGTCCTGTTCTTTACAATGTGTGCTTTATGTGGGATGTTGCACCTGAAGATTTCACACATACACTTTATTTAAGAATAAATCTTGATGTGACTGAGATGAGATGCTAAGATGGATATGTAGTAAAACAAGAGAAGAATTAAGCATACTGCGACTTAAGTGCCATCCCATAAAAAATAATTAAATAATAAATGGAAAATTGGTTAAAGTTATATGGCCGCATTGAGTGAAAGCTGCACGATGGATTGTCTACGATAAATTGGTTGCATTTAGTGGCAATGCAGGAGGTGTAGATTGACCTGATGTGGTGTGCAATTAGATGTGAGGTTTTGAATTTTTTTGGCTAAACCTTGGATGTTATCAAGGATAGAGTAGTGTAAAAAGAGGATATATGGAGCGGATGTGTAGGATAAGACTTAGGATAAGACTTTATCAAATTTACTGAAGCTTGAACTTTCAATGCAGTACCTGATCATAATACTTGTATTTTTCCTTTTTCTATTTTGAAGAAAATGTTCCGAGACTAGAATGGTTTTGGTGATTTTGTGAGCGTATTTATATCTTCATGATGACACATGAATTCCAATCCAGGCAGGCAGACTTTCTATTTAAATGAATACCAGACTCCTTCGGGAAAGAGGAGCTTCCAAGCTAAAGTCACTAAAAGCTTTACAGATGGATATACCATTGAAACTGTCATTGATGGAAGGCCTCTTCGTGGAGTGTTATTTTCCAACAAACCAAGCTCCATTGGCGTGTGTATTGACATTTCCAATAGGTGAAGATTTTATATGTGGGGTGACGACTATCTGTTTGCTAAACTGATGTAAACCATTTGTAAGACAAACGTTTGATGGCTTGTGTCCACTTTATTACAGGAAGATGGAAGAAGCTGTGAAGAATGATGGTGCTAATATACGTGGTGATTCAGCAGAAAATGAGAAATCTATGAAGCATCATGTGGATGATGCCAAGCAAGTAGATGCCGCCCAGAAAGAAAAGGAAGTAGCTGAAGCCCAGATGGAAGTTGCTGCTTCAGAAATGAAAAATCTTGCTGTCGCTGAAACTTCAATGCCCCAAGAGGTGATCTCTTGTGACCTTTTTCACTTTCAAAGAAAACCTTTATTTGAAGATTAAAATATATTGATAGCTGCATTAAAGAGTTTTCCAGTTGCCCTCCCCATCCTGCTGATTGTCCCTCCCTTTCAACATTTTTTTATCATACAACTTCATTATGAAAGAGGAGAAGGCTGAATTTTTTAGGTCAATCATGTGATTTTGTTGAGCAATATTTTCCTCTGATTTATTTATTTCAGAAAATTCTTTCTAAAAATATTAACATTTTATAAGCTGTTTTATTTGAAAAGAGATGAAATTTCTGCTGTTTAAAATAAAGTATATTTTGACCCAAAATATTCTTCATTCCATTCTTCACAAGTCCAAAAGTTAGCCACCAATAGTCAATGTCTTTTTTAGGTTCTCGAATTCACATCGTGCAACTATGAGGTGATGTGTTTCTTATATTAAACATTATGGACTATCTTACAGGGAAGCCTAAATCCTTGATTTATCTAGTCTTGTCACATCTCTGGTGTACATTTTAGTTTCAATGCCTTATGTCTAGTTAGGTTTATCTTAAAGTACTGCTTTGATCATTCTTTTTCTTTTCTTTTTTCTTTTTCCTTTTTTTCCCCTTTTTGGTTGTCTCCAAAAAGCAGGTTCCAGCAGTTTCAGCATCATATATGGAACCTGACATTAATGTGGGAAGTAATGTGGCTGCCAATCCATCATCCTCTGATGCTGAGATTCGTACAGAGAATGTTTCTGCTGTTGTTGAGGATCAAAACGCTCCCTTAAATTGAGGTACAATTAGAATGTCAGTATTTGCAATTCAAGTTAATGGAATCCAAAGATGCCTTGCATCATTTGAACTAATGATGCTGGGCTAAGTCGTGGACTTTTGTTGAGGTATTTAGGGTTGGAACATCTTAAGTGCAGCACATCAGCATGCATGGACTTGATAAATAGATCAGGAAACCGGGACTTGATATTGAATTCTTGGATGCAAATGCTTGGTTTCGTATTGAGTTTGATGACTGGTGCTATATATGCAATTCTAGCTTTTCACTCTGATTCGTGCTATTGAATTACCAGTCACATGCATATGTTGTTTATGCACCTGAATATAGAATAGATAAGCTGGAGGCGCTGCGATTTGTGGCTTTACCTTTCTTTGTTTTGGATGCCTGGTTTGTCCCTTCTCTTTTTTCTTTTTCTTCACTTGTCACAAGCGTTGTTGATCTCATGTTATTTGATGAAGTCACAAATCAACGGAAACCCCAAATTATGTCACAAGCGCTCTTGTTATACCTGCCTCTCAGCGACGAAAACTAATGACACCAACATGTGTATATGATAGATGTGGGATCTTTGACCTATTTGCTGGACAGTCTAAGATGCTACCTAAAATTACAGCATGTGAAGAGGGGAGGAGTAGGAACCAGATTAATAGGGGGAAGAGCACATTGGTAGGTCATAACGTTTTTCCAGGAGAATAACAGATGAGAAGGCTGTATCCAACAACTTCTGCAAATTAATCCTCTTAATTATCTTCCTAACTAATGCAAGCATAGCTGTATAAACCATTGAATCAGTGCCATATGAGACACCGAAGAAACAAGTACTTAAGACCACTGTTCTAAACATCTCCGCCTAGCCCCGATTAGTCCCCGCTTAGGCGCTAGGCCTCCCTTGTCCGCCTAGGTTATTCTTCTGATTAGGCCCCACCTAACTCCGCCCAGGTCCCGCCTAACCCCGCCCAGGCTCCGCTTAGGCTCTAGGCCCCAGTCTGCCGCCCGACTAGCGCCTAGCGCTTTTTAGAACACTGCTTAAGACACACCTTATTAAAACAGGCAAAAGAGTTGAAGAAAAAACAAGAAAAGATGAAAGTACAACTTTTCGCTTAAATGGAGTGAGAAGTTGTTCATACATCTTTTCACCTATGAAGCTTGCATCTCTTTGTCGCAGGTCGAAAGGACACTAGCCTGCCCTAAACCTGCAGCCTTTCAGGTTGGGACATGAAAAAAGGGAGGAAAAGAGGAGTGAGTGAGTTGCCTGCAGCTAGCCTGACATGACAGGCTGACGGGAGGTTGGCACATACAGAGACGCAAAAGTTTTATTGTCGGAAAATAACATCACAGCATTTGCAAAGTTACAAAGAATTGACTGGTCCATTTTTGGGAGAAACAGTTACCATTAATTTAAGGAAAAAAAATCCAAAATTGGAACAACTCTAGTTTATAAATAATAAGAAGGCGAAGTCATTTATGCCATGAAATACTTGACCTCTCAAACGAAAAAAAAGGGAAAAATGAAAAGAATGAAAAAAAGGATGCGGGAGTCGTTAGTGAACGATGTCGAAGGTCGTTTAGGCGTAATTGTCCTATTACAGTTTGTGTAACTTCTCAAATAGTGGAGGATTATTCGGGAAACAATTGATATGTAGTTATGTGAAATTAATTGACGGTAGAAAATAAGATGTTCTCTTCAAATAGGTTGTTTGAGGTCCATAATTTTTCTTAGGTGATAAATAGGTCTTCATTTCAATCGTGAGGAGGATGAACTTAAAATTTGAAAAAAGTCCAAAATTTGAAAAAATTTGAAAGTATAACTGTGAAAAATTCTAGTTTTTACGCCAAACCTAAGAAGAGGTGCATGTGCCAAACTAGTGTTGAAAATATTTACTTAACTAACTATAGTGGACGTTTAGAAAAAGTCGTAAAAGTACGTGGACACGTAATAACCAATAGCTCTTTAAATAGCCTTTTCCATCACGATCTCATTTATTATTGTCACTTTAAAGTTACTTGAAAATATTTCAAATGTTGTATCAATATTCCGACAAATCTTGTCAACCTAAATTATCTTTAGCATGAATCAATCATGACTTGGTAAAGTTATCTAGAAGCAATCTATAGTTGGCATAATATTTTTAATCCATAACACATTCCATACCATTTGGGAATACTAAAATTAAGTTTCCCTTTTCTAGTTTGTGAATGGTGATAACATAACAATGGATTGTTGATTGCTCGGGGCATGACTTGTAAGTGTTGAAGGTTGATGTATGGCATGTTTTAAGACATGTTGCTAGAGTTGGGCGCAAACCATTTTTGTTCGTTAACATTTGACACGTGCTAACAAAGTCCACGTGGAATTTGTTGTTTTCAATGGGCCAACAAGGTCCACATGGAGCATGTAATTTTGATGAAAGGAGAACGGGTATGGATTGTTTGTCACAAAATGGGCGTGAGACATTCAAATTTGAATCTAGGAGAGTATAGTTTCTCATTTTTATTTGGTATGGTGCTTCTCATCCTAGACAATTTTTCCACATGCCTGATTTTGGCTTACTAAATTGAAGGATTTGGATTTAAAGGGAGAATAAGGGAGAATTAGGTATGACATCATAAATAACGGTTTAAAATCCACCACAAAGTGACCCCACAAATAACCAAAATAGGAGCTCAAAGGATTTGAAATCCGTCGTATGATGAAACTTACCAAACAACTTCAATTGATTTTGTCATTATGGATTTGAAATGTTAATCCAAACTTATTAGTCCAAATGCAGCCTCAGGCTCCATTTGGATTGATGGATTTGGAGCTAAGGATTTCAAATCCATAATAACAAATCCATTGAGGTTGTTTGGATGGAGTAATTCTATAATAAATTTTAGATCATTGGAAGCTATTTTTGGAGCCACTTTGGAGGATTTCAAATTCATCTTAGATGGAGTAACAAAAAAAAAAAATTCATCTTAGATGGAGTCATTTGAAATCCTTTCCCAAGTCCCCTCCCCAAATCCAAATCCCAATCCTCCCATCCAAATGCAACCTTAATTAATCTAGAGTCTTATACATTCAGAAATTAACAACCATGTCTTTCCAAGAATTTTGTGTTGTTATTATACTGTTCATTATTTGCCAATTATGTTAGAATGCTAGATTTAACTTCTTCAAATTCCTAAGTCGCTGTTTTTGCAAATCTTATTCACGAAAGTCTGATAATCTCTCACTCAAATAATTCTATTTAAAATTCTTTTAGTCATCCATTTTGGCGTAGATAATGATTTTGGTTCCAGCATTATTAACCTTGCCAAAGCATGTTTTTTGATTTTTCGCTGCAGCGACCGGATGATCCTTTAAATTATTTCAACCATTTCCTTTCTGAGCTCTCATACAAACTTGGAGCAGCCATGATGCTCTTGCTACTTCTGTATCAAGTACCGTTAGCTAAAGATTAATTGCTTCATAAAAGTACATGAATTTGTAAAATGATATACGTTTAGGTAGTGTCCTATTCACCGAAGAATAATAGAACGTTTCCATTAAATACTATTAGGTAATGTCCTATTCATCTACAAATCGTCTTAGTATGCATCTGTTCTATATGAACGTTTCTCTGATTAATTATTACAACTTGGTGCTTATTACTCTTGTAATCATACGGTGTAGATGATAGACTCTGAGAGTCCAGCATCACATAAATTATTTATTTTCTTAGAGAACTCAATTGTATTATAACAGTGGACTTTGAAACTTAAGTTGAAGGTTTGATTATTGAATAGTGAAGAGTAGTAATGCTGATGAATCCATTAGCTAATTGTTTTCTGCCCTCTTATATTGAAAGTTGTTTTTTTCATAATATGATGGTAAGGCTAGAAGGAAAATGTTTAAAGCGATGGTGGTTTTAGAATTTAATGACTCGTAAATGTAATTTAAGATGGATATTTCCTGAAGCTAGCATTAATTGGTTCTTTGTTTTAGAGATCTACACAACATATTACGACTGAAAAATCCTTGTTGTTAACCTTTCATGTCACAGTTCTGCTCTACTTTCTAGATTTTGTTTTAGTATAGTTGTGGTTTAAAATAAATATCAGAGTTAATCTTTGCCGACTGGGCAAAATATAACACAGGAATATGATGCGGTAGTTGCACCGTTTAGATACCTGTATGGCTGTATGACATTTTCAAGAACCTTGTACTGGGAAATTGTCAATGTTAACTTTTTCATCTCACAGTTTTGTGGTTTCTGCCTTACTTCTGATATACTGTGTATAAAATATTTTGGAACAAATGACTTTTGCCAACTGGACCAAAAATAGAATAGAAATTTGTTGAGCAGCATTTAGAATTAATGTGTATATCTTTCTTTGCTTCCCGAGTTTTAATATGTGAAACTGTTTTTTCTCTTCTATGGAGCTAGTATATGCTACATTAGAACCGATCAAATCAAAATCATAATTCAGTTAGGGTTTGAGTCTAATTTTTTTTAGGTAGAGATTATTTAAGCAGGTTCTTTAGTTTCACAATGCGTGTGGTTCAGTTTGCATAGGTGGGCTAGAAAATTTGCACTTGGGACAGTTTGCACCAGCTGAAGCAAAAATTATGGTGACGTCAGATCTTTGTAACTGAGATTTCGTGAAAGAAATCTGAGGCCTGGGTTGTTTCAAGTTATAGTTATGGTAGGAATTAGAATTAAAGCTCATGGCTGAAGATATTGGTGGAGTTGAGAGCCCCAATCCTAAATGAGAAATTTCAGGGTTTCAAATAGCCAAAATTACAAATTTCAACTGATTCATTGGACTCGATCCTGTAAGGTGAATAATTAATTCTACTTATTCAGATTCTTGCACCTCTCACTTTTGGTCTTGTCTTAGGATTCTCTAAAATTCTTTTGTTACGTATATTAACAAACCGTTGTCAGCTTATCCCCTAAACTCAAATGCGCATAATAAGTTTGAATTTGCAGTTCTTCACAAACTTCTTGGAACAGTTTGGTATTACTTAAACTTTTCCATTTCATTTTGAAACAGTTGCAACAAAGCTGATTTATTTGCTTTTTTTTTTTAAAGCTTTCTTGCTAAGAGTTGTATAGAAAGTTGTCCATATTTATCACATATGTATATATAATTTTTCTGATAAGTTACTATCTATTTTTGCAGTAACAGGTGACCAAAATGTAGTGAACCTGTTTCCAGATGAAAATTTCTTCTGGCCTAAATGATGTATAGTTCCTAACTATTGAAAGACCCAAGAATGGCTGCTAACGTCCCATATTTGACCGGTGCATTTTCCACTCATTTTACTTCCTCTGTAAATTGTAGGGCTTTTTTGTGGAGTTTTGATACAGTTCTCTAGGATATTACCACATCAGATGCAAAAATCATAGCTAGGCCGAAGTCCAGTGTTTGTAACACCCAAAATGAGAATTTATGTGGGACTTCCATATATGCTTTTGCCTTAATAGCCTTGTGTTCCTGTTTTTATTTCCTGGTTTTACATTTTGGCAATCCTAGAGAGCTGACAGAAAGAAGAGGCAACCGACAATGGTTAGCTTGTTTTTTGATGACTGTCGAGAAAAAAAGGATTCCTCATTCATTGTGTTATAAAAGCAATGAAGACGGAAAGTCCTGAACTTCAATTGTACCACTCTGGAGATAAGACGTTGCGACTGGCTTTGATTTGTCTCGTTTCATCCTACTGGTTTCAGAGTAACACTTATATCCAGCTGCTTGTTGAGTATTCTTTCTGGCATTCATTTAGATTTTTTGTTTGTCATGAGTGCGAGATAATTACGAATACTACCTTGTGGTTTAGCGAAAACTATAGTTATCTTTCAAAATCACTAGAAGCCGCTTGACCAATGTTACTAGTTTACAAATCGCACCTATTGAGGGGTTAATTTGTAAAACAAATACAATTCTCAAAGCGGATAACTGTAATTTTAAAAGATTAGTATGTTAGTTTGTAATAGGGTAAATTTTGGAGGTAGTTTTTGTAACTATCTCTAATTTTGAGGTTGGTGTTTTGCTATGGTTAGTTAAATTCAAATTTAACTCCAAGGATATACATAGACTGTACTCGAGCATGGATCCTCTCCATTTAGGGGGTGTAAATTTCTTGTTCATTTGGAGAGAGAAAGACATATGTGCATTTATATATACACCTATACATACACATACATATATATAAGTGTATGTATAGATGCACATGTGTCTTTCTCTCTCCAAATGAACAAGAAATTTACACCCCCTAAATGGAGATGATCCATTTCCGACTGTACTCATATAGTCATAAACATCTGTTCTTGCTCAAAGATTAGATGTATTCAAATAGGGATGATTACAAAAAGTACTTTTGAGGTTTGATCTAATTACAAAAAAAATCAAGCTAACTTTAAAATTACAAAAAGTACCTTTGAGGCTTGGATTGATGTTAAAATTAAAGTGCTATACGTTTTGATAATATGAGATGGGATTTTGAAATATTTTTTTTTGCTTATGAAGGGGTAAATGTTAGACAAAATAAAACCTCATGGATATTTTTCGTAATTTTGAAAGTTAGGTTGAGTTTTATGTAATTAGGCAAACTGCAAGGGTATTTTTTGTAATTAACCCTATCAAATATGCAGAAGGTAAAAATGACAACTTTCAGTGAATATTGTTTACCTTTAATGTGGTGGACATGAAAAATAGAAAACTTTTTAGACCTTTTCATTTGAGATTCTCCAAAAACAAACCTAATAGGGATTGTGGTTGAGTGCCTTACAAATCATCGACAAATTCGGTTCCTACCATCAACTCTCTGTTATTCGTTAACAGTGGTAGATGTGCAATGCAATGTCCTAAAAGTATAAAAAGTTTTAATTTAAGGGACTAGAATTGTAGAAAGTTCAAATTTAGTAGACCGAAACAATGGTAATTTCAATAATGTTGTGCATACACACAGCAATTCCTTTGAAACATCTGATTAAGTACCTTTTCAGTTTCCGTGTACAAACATTATTAACTTTTGATTCTCAACTACATTTTATTTTTATTATAAGTAATTTACTTTAAAATCAGAAGTTATTAGAAACACTCCCTTCGTTTGATGAAAGCTTAATTAGAATGACTAAAATTGAATAAGTGGCAACTGGCAAAGATAAATGACTAGAGATGTAATTATCTCTATATTTGACTTGATTTGTTTGTAGTTAGAGTTGGGTATTAGCAAAATTCTGACTATTGAATTTAGCCACAAAATTGGGTCCGCCCAACCAGTCCGCATATAGGATTGGACCAGGGACGGAACCAGAATTCATTATAGAGGGGGGCCGACAGTCAAAATCGTACCATTAAATATTTATATATAATGATAAAATTTGAATAATTATATTTGCGTCAAAGAGTATTCTTAATTTACTAAAATTTAGAAGCCTCTCTTGAAGAAAAATCATTGAATAAGTGAAGAGTCAAAACTTCTTAGCATAAGTATGTACTAACAAGCCAATTAGAAATTAATCCACAAATATATAGTTACAGAATGTAATCTCTTTAATTTAATCGAAGAAAAATATTTTTATCTCATCAATAACTTATTAAAAGAGTAAAACTAGATTAATACTACAAAATAATACAAACTAAATAAAATAACGTAAAATTCCTAGTGCTCGATGCACTTTTTTCATGATGCAAAGCTAAAGAAAATAAGAGATTAATCTATATCTATATCTATATCTATATCTATATCTATCTATATCTATATCTATATCTATATCTATATCTATATCTATATCTATACTACTATAAAAGTGTGAATAGGTTTCAAGGTTTCTTGAAAAAATTGATTCGCCTAAAATATCCTCATGGTAAAGTTAGCTTTAAGGGGCAATTAAGTAGTTTTCTATATTGATTTTGTTGTTATTTTTTAATAATATGAAAAACGTCTCTTGGTATTCTAAACACTTCTTATATACTTTCTTTCAATTGTAATTCTTATAATATTTTGAATATTTGAATAATAATAATTTAATATTAAAGTAGACATCGAGAGCTTTCTAACCATATGTCATAAGCATATATACAAGACTTCATATGAGATAATTTTAGCCGTTTAAAGTTTAGTGTAATATTGCATTCAAAAATGTACATTTATAATAGTTTTTTTTAATTTTCTCAATAACTAAAAAAAATAGTACGAATTTATAGTAGAATGAAGAAGAAAAATAAATAAATGACTAATTCATTTAATTTGATACTAAATCCGTAGTATGACAATATATATATATATATATATATATAAATCTCACTATTGGTTGCAAAAATCACGTACAATAATAAATTTATCATCTATCACTCTCGATCCCTAAATTGTGAGATAATATTTTTCGCGGAGGAGTAAATGATACACTTATTAAGTACGGGAAGATGGGGGTTTATGACCATTAAGAATTTCAGGAAATTTAATGCATTTTCCCATAAAAATAATTAATTTTAAGATGAGTGAAATATAAGTGTTTACAAAAAAATTGAAGAAAAAAGGTAATATTATTTCCCAAGCTTTATTCATTAATCTTTATCTGTGTTTATTTGTAATAACGAATATATGATTTAATATGATTTAGATTTAATTATCAATTAAATTTGAAAATAAACATATCATAAGTATATACTATAAAAATATAAAAATAAAATAAACTTGGTATAGAGTTATATGTTTGAATCTAATGACATGAGAGTTTAAATTTCAAAGTGTAGTGGGTGAAATAAGGTAATGTTTGTTTTAATTTTAATATTATATATTGTATTAAAATAAACTTACTAATATGATGAAAATATCAAAAGTTTTCGACAGACGGACCAACATTGCCAATAATGGGACACATATTTTTTTTATTATCTATTTTTCAATTTTAAAATTATATATTAATTAAGTAAAAAACACAAACTATGCCCCCACTAATTGTTTTATGTACTTTTATCTTTTTCTCTGTAGTTTTTTTAGTTAGTTGGGAATGGAAGGGAGTCGATAACAAAGAAACAATGACTCGGGTTTGAACCCGAATCAATACCCTTTAGATGGTTAGCGGTGCCTTTTGAGCTATAAGCTCGTGTTTCTTTTTCATTTTCTCTTTACTATTTATTATTTATTTTTGAAAATTATATTAGTTAGGTTAGAAAATAAATAAAGTGCGTCCCCACTAATTATTTGATGATGTAATGTATTGTATTTATTTTGTGCCCCCATTATAAAGGTTTGTTTCTTTAACATCTATTTATGTATTTGTTTATGTTTTACGGATGCACCCTTTAACCGTTCAAATCCTAAATTACATTGAATTATCAATTTTTAATAATATTTATGGTATATTTTTTTAATTGAATAAACCTAATCATTCGGATAATATAAACCTTAAATTAACAATAAAAAATATTTAAAAAGATAAATTTTATACTCGAAGTTAACGAAATATAATTTTAAATTATGTCATAATATGGATGTAGAGAGAGCAAGAAAAATATTTTTTTTTAAAATCTTCTAATTATAATATTATTGGTATAACTTAACTAATAGGATGAAAGATCTAATAAGTTTGGGGAAAAAGGAAACTAAGTAATTTTATTTTATTGTAAAAAAAATCGTTATTATCATTATAAATAAGAAGTTAACACGACTTAATAATCTTATTCTATTTTACATCTCACATATTTTAGTTTGAAATTATTTCTCCTATTTAGTCTCTTATATTTCATGGTACCATTTTTATTTATTACTTATTATATAGAAGTAAATTGTTTGGGAAAAAAACTAATTTTTTGTTATCAATAAGCTGATTTTGATTTAAAAATAAAATAAAACATAATATAATAAATTAAAATAGATTCAAATCAATTATAGAAAAAAAAAGAGCTATATGTGTCATTACAAGAAACGCAGAATAATTAATATTGAAGAAAAATCATTGAAATAGATTTAATTCCACATATATGATCTTTTCAAAAAAAAATCCACATATATGATAATGATAGGTTTGCTTAAAAATTACGCGCTTAAGAAATTATATAGGTTTGGGTGAAAAATGATACTTATTATATGATTCAGGTATTGAAATAATTTAACTTAACAAAATATGATATAACATAATATGATAACAACAATCAAAACCTGAAAATTTTAAAGAAGTTTTCTATACATTAAGAAAAACTAAAATTTTTTAAAAAATTTCCATTTATATATAACAAATTGTCATTTATAATGGAAATACATCTATCTTAAACTACATGTTGATATGCTAATTTTTCATTTAAAGTATATTGCATTAAATCATACACATAAGTTTAATGAATTTTTTGGCGATTGCAACATAATATTTGATTAAATGTTTTTATCAAAATTTTATTTATGGATCAACTTATTATATTCCTTTTGATTTTCAAAAATAGACATGCCTTGAAAATAAATTGGTCATAATAATTTAAATGGACTTACAAAAGTGTTGTTAATTATAATATAATGGAGCATAAACAAATGGGTAATTAATAAGAAAAAATATTAATATTATTAAATAAGCAGATTTAATAAACAAAGAATATGAGAAACCAATAAATTTATGATGTTGTACATGATATTTATGATAATAGAATAGAACATAAATCTTGTAAGGTACTCTATAAATTTGATTCTCTACTTTTATGATGTGGTTCAGTCATTTATTTGACATAAAAATGTGACTACTCTTTCAAATTTTAATTAATTTATTGATTATTTTCAAATGAGTACTTTATTTTATCTTCGTTTTTAATGTAAAAATATTTAATTTAATCAAGAAGAACATGAGTTGAAATATTACATGAAGCTAAGCTTCTAAACATAAACTTATTTTATATAAAATTGTGATTATTCTTTCAATTTTAATTAATTTATTGATTATTTTCAAATGAGTACTTTATTTTAATTTATCTTCATTTCTAATGTATAAATAATTAATTTTATCAAGGAGAACATGAGTCGAATATTACATGAAGCTAAGCTTCTAAATATAAAATGGAATTTTACTTTCTCATCGCTCTTAACAAAAACGACAAAGGTGCTGAATGAAAAATTGACCATTATAGTCAAACCGATTTAAAGATAACACACATTTTGGAGATAGAAAAAATAAGGAAAACATTTATACATCAACCAATCATGCTCAAGCTAAGAATGCATTAGAAAAAGACTTTGCAAAAAAATTCAAAATTGTGTATGAAGAAGAATGAGACTCAAAAAATAAAACAAGAAATGCAGTGATACAAAATGAATTTTTAGAATATCTATTTTTTAGCTTATATTACTCATTAGTTTTTTAATATCCATTGTACTTTTTTCAATGATAATATCATTTTTCTTTTAGATCCAATGATAATATCATTTAAGTATCATATTTTTTGGTCCAAAATGTCTTAACCATATTTCAAATACAAAAAAGTTTAATTTTAGTTTTGCAAAATTTATTTTAGGAACAAAATACATGAATGAAATTTACTATGAATACAAAATAATATGATAAAAAATAATTCTGATTTTAAGATTTAATTTGAATTACATTAATAAAAAAATTTGCATAACGTGCAACGCACGTTCATCTTGCTAGTAATAATAAAGAAATGAAACACAAAAGAATAGCAAAAGATTAATATCATCTAAAATTATGGGGATAGAAAATTGCCAAAAATTGGTGAGAGGAGAGAGAAGAATTAATATATATAATGGCTTGGCCCAATATAAACATTTTCTTCTTTTCAAGATAGAGTTGCCTGATGCACTCTCAATTATCAACATTGAGAACTATTATGTCAACGTTTAAGTTTTAACTATAAATCAATCATGACAGCTCCACCACCATAATGCTTTCTCTTCAAAATATGGGGTTTCATTTCGGTTTGGGGGGCAGGGCCCCCTAATGCTATATGTGCGCCCGCTCCTGGATTAGACTAAACTTCAGGGATCCGAAAAAGATTGGACCTACTTCCCCTAGCCCAAATGATCTGAAACCTAACAAACCCGAATGAGTCCTATCAAAAATAAACTTGATGGGCTAGACTTATCTACAAGAAATGTGACCTGATGGAATCTCAGCTCAACCGGCCAATTGCCACTGTTGATTGCTATGTACATTATGAGTATGGTACTAAAAAATGATGTACATATCAATTACAATTAATCATTTATTTTTTGTCAGTGCCTGAGTCATGCATGCTTTCCACATGTTTTTTAGTCATATTATAATTATAATTATTTTTCTCTATTATCATTTCCCTTTCTATTACTAAAAAGTGGTTACACGCAAGGAATGAACGTTGCTAACTACTTGAAAGAAATGACAGTTTAGAAAACAAGAAAATGACGATTAGAAAATATTAATAAAACAAACAATTGGAATTCCCTACTGATTTCTCTGTCTTCCATTTTTTCCCCCTTTTAAAATCACTTACCAAAACTTTTGCTTACTTTAGGCTTTTTGAAGTATTAAATCACATTTAGCTGCCTCTCTAGTTTTTCCTCGCATGCATGAATTTTGTTGGTATTGACAGGTGTTGTTGGTGTTAGTTGGTTTAGTTGTATTTTTCAGCTTTCAGCTTTCATAGTTGCTACTTTCCTTTCACGTTTTTTACTCTGCTTATGATAGACCTATAAATACACATTGTATCCCAGCTGCACAGTTAATGTTTTTTGTGTGAAATAATATTCCTCTCATTTTTCCCTCCAAAATTATCATGCTGCTCACGTTCTCTTCATGGTATCCAGAGCCAGTACTTTGAAGAATAGGGCTCAAAGATGAATAACACGAAGAATAGGGCTTGGAATTTGATTGTTGCTGGTGATAAGGATGAGGATGTTGTTGATACGCACAACGCGAACCAGGTGGTGGTTAAAACTGACGATGAGTCGCTTCATCTTCACGGCTCCGATCATCCAGGACTTGTACTTGTTTGAATGTTCTCACCGGGTGCTAATTACTATTCATGGCGGAGATCCATGATAATTGCACTCGGTGCTAAAAAACGAAGATCGGTTTCATCAATGGGAAAACTAAGGCTCGGTGAAGATAAGGCTGAATTTGAAACATGGAAGAAGGTTGATTGGATGGTGATTAGTTGGATATTAAATTCGATTTCGAAGGAACCGACGATTCCTTCATTTATGCGAATTCAAATGAAGGAGCTTTGGGATGATTTGCTCAACGGTTTGGGGAGAGTAATGGACCACTATTATACGAATTGCGAAAAGAAATTTCCATGGTGACTCAAGGTAATCTCTCACTTATGGCGTATTTTACCAAATTAAAAAGCTTTGGGATGAGTATGCTAGCTTGGTGATTCTTCCTAATGTACTTGTGGTGCCTATAAGATGCGGACACGATTTGGATCTACATACTAAACTCGATGCGCTTTCTCATGGGACTCAATGAGAGTTATGATCACGTTCGAACCAAATTTTATTACTAGATCCATTGCCTACGGTTAATAAAGGCTTACTCGATGCTTTTAAGTGTAGAAAAACAGAGGCATGTTCAAGTTTTATTTCTGAGATCTCTCGAAAAACACAAACATTATTATCTAGATATGTTGGTTTGGGGAGAGGTGCTCCTCCTAGAAATAATCTTGGTTGGTCTACTTGGTAATAACAATTGGTCATCCGGAAGAGGCGAGGCTTTCCTCGAAGAACTAGAGAAGAGAAGGCAAAACTCTTATGTTCACACCGGCAAGAACATGGACATGAGAAGAGTGAGTGCTTTAGATTACATGGCTATCCCGATTGGTATAAGAAATTTAAGGAGCAAAGAGGCGGATCTATGGTGCACTTGTGTAGATACCAACACACAGTTGAACTCTAAAACTCAGCGAAGAGTCGGGAAAGAGTTTCAATTGATGATATATCCAACATCATTAAACAGAGTGGCAAAAATCATGTCCACACAACATGTTCTGCAGATTCTCCCATTGCCGACACACCTATGCATTATGCACACTTTGTGGAGTATGCGGTATGAGCTCACATAGTAGTACTCAAAGTATGCCATGACTATTTCCTGAGGTGTTGGTGACACTGATTGGATACTTGATCATCGAGCTAGCAAACACATGTGTGTTAACCAGGCTATCATGTCTAACATTGGCCCTATTTGCTCTAAAATTGTTGTATACCTTCCCGATGGATCTTCCAAACTTGTTACTCATGGTGGTCAAGTTAATCTTAGTTCAAAACTCACACTCACCGATGTTCTTCATGTTCCTAGTTTCGGATATAATCTTCTTTCTGTCTCTCGACTTACTAAATCATCCTCACCAAAATGCACTTTCTATCCCACCTATTGTGTCTTGCAGACTGCAGACCGAGGAGATAGTGGCCATGGGCAAAGTGCTTGGAAACCTCTACATTCTTGATCCTCCATTCTATTCATGTATCTTCCCACTCCACTTGTCACAAGTGTGATTCCTTTTCCTTTAGCTTGTCGAGTGATTACTCTTTATGGCATAATAAATTGGGACATGCATCTCCCACTGTGCTTAGTCATTTACCTTTTTTACACTCTATTTGTAATAAAACCGATAAAATGATATTATCCTCTTGTGATGTTTGTCACAAATCCAAACAGATTACTGATTGTCATTTCCCTTGAGTGAAACTCATGCATCATTATTTTGAGCTCATTCATGTTGATATATGGGGCCCACATGTCTTTCTTTGTATCTTTGTTGAATGCCCCTTATATGCCGACTATAGTTGATGATTTTAGTCGAGCCACTTGGATTTTCCTCTTACATCATAAATCACAAGTTCATTCCATGTTGGAGAAGTTTTTTCCGCTTGTTAAAACTCAATTTGGAACCTCGGAAAAAACTATTCGTAGTGACAATGGATTGGAGTTTGTCAATAAAAATTGTGCTACTTTATTCCATGCACATGGCATTATTCATCGAGAACTTGTGTATATACCCCCAACAAAATGGGGTGGTAGAACGAAAGCATAGAACCCTCCTTGATATGGGTAGGGCACTCATGTTTCACTCAAACCTTCCTTCAAAATTCTCGCCATTTGCCTTGCTCACACTACCTTCATCATCAACAGTTACCTTCCTCGGTCATCCAAAATGTGGAAAACACCCTATGAACTCCTACACAAACACTCTCCGATTACTCCATCTTTAAACCTTTTGGTTGTCTAGCTTATGCCTCCAATGTTTCTCCTCATAAATCTAAATTTGATGCCCGTGCCTTGAAGTGTGTTTTTTGGGTTATGAGCGGGGTAGGAAAGGGTACAAACTCTATGATTTGGATCATAAAGAATTGTTGATTTCCGGGGATGTAGTGTTTGTGGAGGATCGGTTCCCTTTCCATAGCACTCTACCTTGCTCTTTCTGCCGCACCTATTTCTTCCCCTCCTTTATTCTTGCATCTTCCTTCATCTAATGATCATACCAGTCCCACACCTTCTACCACTTCTCACATTGAATCTTCATCTCCTACTTCTATCACTGAATCTCCATCTCCGTATTACCTCTCCTCCACCTCCGAGGAGGAGTTCCGGTGGTATCTCACAAGCCTTCTTGGATGTCCGATTTCATTCTTAACCAAGTTCTCGATCACTTTGCTCAGCCGCTACTTCTCGAGATGTCTTTTCCTGCAGTGGTCCTTATCCCATTCTCATTTATCCCTATACAGTGTCTCCTTGTTTTGATACATCATATCTTTCCTTTTTGGGCAACCTGCATCACTTGCGGGAGCCTCATAGCTATAAACAAAGCCAACTCGATCCCCTTTGGGTTGAGGCTATGCAACAAGAGTTGCTTGCCTTAGAGAAGAATGATACCTGACCCTTACTACTCTCCTCGGCGAAGGTAAGAAGCCTATTGGGTGCAAATGGGTGTACAAGATTAAAATGAAGCCTGATGGAAGTGTTGAGAGATATAAGGCTAGACTAGTAGCCAAGGGATACAATCAGGTATATGGTGTGGACTACCTAGATAGTTTTTCCCCTGTGGCAAAATTGGCTACTGTGAGATTTTTGATTGCCTTAGCAACTGCCAAGGGATGGCATTTGTCTCAAGTTGACATCAATAATGCATTTCTTCATGGGTACTTGGATGAAGATATATATATGACACCACCTGAGGGTTATAACCAGGCTGCTGATGGGCAAGTTTGTCATCTTAAAAGGAGTTTGTATGGCTTGAAACAGGCCAGCAGACAGTGGAATGCTGAGCTCTGTGGGAAGTTATTGGAGTATGGGTTTACTCAGTCCGCATCTGATCATTGTCTATTTGTGAAATGCACTCGACTCATTTATTTATTGGTGATTTATGTGGATGATGTGTTGCTCACCGTTCGGGAAGCCAAATATTTTCTGGTTTGGAACTTGCACGTAGTCCATCCGCACATATCTTAATCGGAAGTACATACTTGATATTTTAAAGGATGTTGGAATGTTAGAGTGTAAGCCTGCCAGTACTCCATTTCCCCAGGGTCTCAAATTGAACAGCAGAGATGGGGTTCCCTATCGTGATCCTGAACAATATCGGAGGTTAGTGGGTCGATTGCTTTACTTGAATTTTACAAGGCCGATATCACCTATTGTGTTCAACAACTTAGTCAATTTGTGAACAATCCTTTACACACTCATTGGGAGGTCAGCAAAGACATGTTCTCCTAAAGATTTGAAGGGGTGTCCGTCCAAGGGACTATTTTATTCGGCACACTCAGATTTTAATCTTGTTGCGTATAGTGATGCTGACTGGGCATCTTGTGGGGATACTAGACGTTCTCTCACGGGGTTTTGTATTTTTCTGGGATGCTTTGATATCTTGGAAGACCAAGAAGCAACACACCGCCTCTCGGTCCTTCGGAAGCCGAGTGCACAGGCACTTGGTGCCACGGCTTGTGAGCTCAAATGGTTGAGCTACATTGCCTCCGATCTTGCTGTGTCTATTCCTGGTTCTATTCCTCTCTATTGTGATAATCAAGCGGCTCTACATATTGTGGCTAACCCGGTTTTCCACGAACGTACTAAGCACTTGGAAATTGATTGTCATCTTGTGCGTGATCAATACAAGGGTTTCATATATCCTCGCAAGATTCCTTCACACTTGCAAAATTTTTTTGCGATGTATTTACTAAAGCCTTGGGAGTTGGTTTGTTTGGATGTTTGGTGTTCAAGTTGGGTTTAAGGGATTTTCTTCATTGCCCAACTTGAGGGGGGGCTGTTGGTATTGACAGGTGTTGTTGGTGTTAGTTGGTTTAGTTGTATTTTTCAGCTTTCAGCTTTCATAGTTGCTACTTTCCTTTCACGTTTTTTACTCTGCTTATGATAGACCTATAAATACACATTGTATCCCAGCTGCACAGTTAATGTTTTTTGTGTGAAATAATATTCCTCTCATTTTTCCCTCCAAAATTATCATGCTGCTCACGTTCTCTTCAAATTTTGACATAGCTATGCAAAGGGTTTCTAAACATATGAAATTTTCTATTATTGATAGAAGGTATTTCATATGATATTTGAATATTGTGTGTGCAAGTGGATGTCATAATTTATAATTGTAAATGTTACATTTACATGATATATTAAAGCACCAAATTAAAGGAAATAGAAAATTATGGTTTCTATAGCCAATTCTCTTTCATGTTTGGGTTGATATTATATTTTTTTCTCTAATTAGTTAATGTTTAAGGTTAATTTGCTGTACTTCTCAAAGAAAAAAAAAAGAAGAAGGTTAATTTGCTGTAAAGGGCAAATTCCAAAGGTATTAATAACTTCCATAGATGAAACTTAAAGAAAGTGAATGTAATTGATGCACGGATAATTTTGGAACAGGAAAAACTTTAATTTTAAAGAAACTCGGTTAAGGTTAATGCAATTGGCATATAATTTTTTATTCCATATTATGTATCATCTCGTGTTCCAAACAATATCCCTACAAGCCAAGCGTATTGTTGATATCATTAATTTAGACGTGAATTTAAGATCTTTGTAACACGATATGAAACACTTTGATTAGATGACCCAGACTCAATGTAATGTAATCACCCCATCCCCAAGTGCAACCATATTTAATTTGAGGATAAATCAATTTCCATCCGAGAAAAATAAAAGAAAACATGAATTACACAGTATTGAGATTCCTACCAAAGGTTTTAAATTGGATTGATAATATATTACAAACCTACCATACCAAAAAGGAGGTGTAGAAGGGTCCGGTGAACTAAATATGAACATAAATAAAAGGGGTAATTATAATAATTACCCATCAAATTTAACTTAATTACAAAAAACTGCAGTTATCTTTTAAAAATACAAACATCCATTGAGGTTTGTAATTACCTAAGAAAAATCCCCTAGCAAGAGTGCAATTTCTAAAAAGAGAAACAAATGACAAGATAATTGTAATTAGTCTATACCTCATGGGTAAGTTTTGTAATTAACCCTAAATAAAATGATTTGGAAAAATTGCCCCTAGAACTCTCAAAATGATTCTATTGAAATATGAAAACATTCATGCTTTATGTGTTTTTCGTCCTTTGTTGTACTCACAAAAAATTCTTCACACAGACACTCAAGATTTCTCCAAGTGTCTCCACATTACAGTCATTGTTTATTCAATTTGATGATGAAAATAAAAGGTTGAAAACCCTCTAAACACCATCCTACCAAGACCTCATTTTTTCACAGATAGAGTTCTTTTTTTACAGTCAGTAAGGTAATCTTGTGCATGCTTTTTACTCTGTTTTTGCAAAAACAATATTGTTATTTTCACTCAATAAGGCAAGAAACAAATTCTTGAAAATTGATCTGTTTTTTCTCTGTTTGCAAATACTTTTACACTCCTATAGTTTGTTTTGATTATTTAAGAATCAAAGGAATAATGAATAATTGTGGGGGAAGAAACTATGTTTCATGGTTCATATAAACTTTTATTTGCAAGTAATTCTACGGTGAAATTTTGTCTTACACAACATAGACAGGTTTTTTACAGAAAGATAAAAAAACGTGAAGTATAAAAAATTTACACTTGATGTTTGGACTATTTACTAAAAAAAACACATTGAAGTTTGTATACTATTAGATATCTTCTTGATATTTGTTTTTATTTTACAAATTGCATCTATTAAGAGGTATTTGTAAACCAGAGATAAATCTGAGGAGGTACTTGTAATTTCGAAAATTATTAATTTTTTACACGATAAAGCTAAACATCAAGAATTGTTAAGAAAAACCTTTTTTAACTCAATCTGTTAGTGATAAGATAAGAATTTATTTGTCTACTTTACAAAGTATTGTCATTTATTTCAGCAATTGTGGTTTGATTTTTCCTTACAAAATGGTACAGTTTACATTTAGACATGCAGAATTGTACATCAATTTCAACTGTTCTAAATCTCCAACAACATTTTTCTTTTCCAAAATAATTCTGTCTCTCAAAATTTTGAAGGGATTCAAAGGAAAGTGAAATGGCTGATAAACAAAAGTCAGATTCGTTTCAAGTGGAACTAGCAATTCAAAGAGAGCTAGCGTATCGCAAGAAGGTAAAAAGCCAAATATTTTAGTTAGAATTTATATAATTTTATTTTAGTTTTTTATTTGGCCCACCCCATTTCCATTTATCGGGTCACTCCAATATTTTTCCTGGCTACGGCAGAGCTCATTCTTGCAGTCATGAGTCATATATCGTTACTTTTGAGAAGCATAAAAATGCCATTGCATGTAATGATCTGCCCTGTTAATCTTCAGTGGTCTAATGTACCTCATACTTAACAGTTATTAAACAAGAAAGATAATGCATATTTAAATTTGGGATGGTGTTCATATATAAAGTTTTGCTTATTTTCGTAACATCTTAATTAATACTATTGCATTTTGTTTGCTCCAAAGCCATTTACGGTATGAAAAAAATCATATTTATTTGTTTGAGTCCGAGTTTCGAATATGAGATGTCGTTACATATTTGGTATGATTTTTCGAAGGTGCCATGTTTGGAAAATGAAGTCGTAAAAACTCTAAGTCGAACTCCAAGCTTCAAAGATTGGACAGACACAGGATCGATCGCAAATGCCAATCTTGTATTGCACAAAGAGCCAAGTTCACCAAGAGTTCCTTCTCTGGTAACTTTTCTTTTTCTTCTTAATAATTGATCACTTAAGTTGTGTTTGGATGCAAGGATTTGAAGTTGATGGGACCACAATCACTAAAACGAAAAAGGCTTAGAATAGTAGCTTAAAGATTTGAAATGCATTGTAAAATGATCCTATCCAAACAAGTTCAATTGATTTGTTATTCTGAATATGAAAAATCTTAGTTTTGAATCCACCAATCTAGATCAAGCCTAAGAGTTACATGTTTTTCGCGTATGTGACGGTATATTGTATTTCTTCGTGGAAGGTGCAATCTTCTATGGAAATTCCTAGACTACCTAGTTCATCTCCAAGACCTCAAAACCGGATGGGACAAAGTTCAATAAAAGTTGTGAGTCCTTTGAATCCAAATTTACCTTGAGTGATATGTACTTAAAATTTTATTGTCTGATTATCACATTGTTATATGTCAGGAGCCATATTCAAGTGAACTATCAGGCCCCAGAAATCAATCCTCAGCTTTGAAAGATTGGATAGGTGGACCAAGTAAACTTTCAGGCCAAAAAATGCATACTTTTTATCCGGAAGTGCCATCTTTGGTAGACTCTGTTAGTGAAACTCCTTTTCTTTTTGATACCTTTATTTTCCATACTTTTATTTTTACTAACACATTTCTCATTTTAGGTGCCATTTTCTATTGAAAAACCAATACTCCACAGAAACTCACCACCTCCGAGGCCTAATCCCAAGCCCCATTCGATTCAAGAAACTAACACGGCTCGACCCCTAATCCGATCTCCAAATACCTTTCCAAATCCATTTCAAAAACCAAACATTCCCACCAAGCCCCGCTCGGACTTAAAGAGGAAGTCTGTCACAACAACAGACAGAGAGCCGTGTCGAAATCTGACAACATCTACTAATAATAGCAACATGGCCTTAAACAAATCTGTGGACAACTTACTCTGTGAGCTTTGCCAAGTGAGCTGCTCAAGCGCCCTCACAATGCGGCAACACTTGAGCGGCCGTCCCCACAAGGCCAAGATGGAGTTTATGAAGCTTAAAAGGAACTGCATTGGAGAAAGAAAAGGAAAGCCAAGATGCGACGTTTGCCAAATTTGGTGCTCGGATAGAGATGGATTGGAGATGCACTTGAAAGGGCAGAAGCATAAGGCTAAAATGCAAGAACTGGAACTTTGTAAGAAGAATGGTGGTGGGATTGTCGCTAAAAGCCGATACTCTGCGAGCTGTGCCGTGTTCATAGCATGAATGAGGATTTGTTCAAAATGCACCTCAAGGAAGACAACATGCTACTCGAGAAGAGCTCAAGCGTAGAGGAATGTTGTGAAGTGCACGATAAGCATGTATCTAAATGGACTTTTGCATAAGTGCTCCCAACATGTACTGAAGTTGTAAGGAGCATGCTTGTCTAATGATTCTAATTTAATGATCGATCCAATTTGTATTATCTAAGCAAGAAATTATGGGAAATTTCAGTTTTTAAGATCAAAGGTAGATGTGGTTTTTAGAAAAGCTCAAATATTTACCAAGGGAAAGAGCATTAGATGCAAATGGTTGGTAAATCACAAGTAATGGCACTCTGTCAAAGTGTAGGTGTATATAATTTGGTATATTTATTTTGGTCAAGGATGATCAGCAGCTTTTAGCATCACACAAAGTTTTGCAATAGAAATCAGAGCAAAAGTTCACACTTATTGATATATAAATAATATGGCTACTGATGTATGTATTATTGGTCTTGATATGATAGAAAATAGCCAACTTTTAGTTGTGGTAATCCAGATCGTGTTTTTGTTTTTTTTTTTTTGCTGTTTCTGTAACACCCGGAAAAAAAAATGTGTATTTAATTAGTTAAATAGTTCATTCGTGAATTATTATTATTATTGGATTAATTATCCAATTACATGGCCAATGAAGAATCCTAAGGCACTTGGGAAACTAGCTCGAGCAATTATATTAGGAGTGTTTCGTTATTAGGGTTTTATTATACCACATTAGAGAGGAACAAAGAAGTACGTTCCAACTCTATTTCTTTCTGGCGAATCACAACCCCATCGTCCACCACACAACCACGAGAAATTTTTCTTCAACGCTATGATCCCTCAATTGCCTTTCCAATTTCATTCTCAATTCTTAAGGTAATTTCTTTCTAAATTTCGAAACCCAATCTATACTATTCCGAACTTTTTGAAATTTTAATATGTTATTCTTCATGAAGTTTTTATTGTACTGTTAAAATTTCATGCTAATCCGATGAGTACTTTTGTAGTTATTAAATTTTCAAACTAAAATGTCAAGATTTATGTTATTCCCTGTTTATGTTTTAGAAAATCCAAAACCCTACTTTTACATTTCCAAATTTTGTGAAATTTTACTATATTATGTTAGCATACATCAATAGTATTTAATTAAAATTTCATATACGTTTGAGTTTCATTTTATTTTATATGGAATTTTCATTCATGCTTTCCAAATTTTGGATTAAGTGTGTTTCTGATTTATAAATTCAAGAAACCATATATAAAAAACTTAGTTATTTATTATAATATAGACAAAGACTTGTGTAAGGCGGTCTCATAGGTCTAAATCCGTGAAACGGGTTAGGCCCAAATTCGCTTTGCAAATTTGGTAAATTAGACAGTGGTAATTTTGTAAATATGAGGGAATGAATGCCTAAAGCATTGACTTGTGTTGGATAATATTGGTTTGATTTAAAACTGAATCCCTTAGTCTTCAGCCACTAATGGCTAGATGTGTTCAACGGTTCGGAACCGCTGTTATGGTTCGAACCGCCTTAACTTAGCCCAAAGGGTAGAACCAAAACCTAACTGTCTTATAAACTGTCACGCCCCAGACGGGACGCAACGACAATCAATGATTTAAACAGAATTAAACCCAACAATCTAGACAATGATACAATAACCCCAAATGAAACAGAGTCATGTAGCAGCGGAAATAAAATACAAGTACGAAATACAACTTAAAGTATAGCAAATATCCAAATACAACCCATCAGAAATATCCGAATTAAACTTACAGTCCAAAATTAAAATAAAGTACACAACATCCCAAGCTTAAGTGTCAAAGGGTCCTATGCCCTTAAGTTACAGTCAAAGAGAGAAAAGCGGAGCAGAATAAATGGGAGTCCAACATTAGCTGAAGTACATGAAATAAGTACAATCAACAGTAAAAAGGTGCAAGTTCGATAGGCAGAGCATGGGTAATCAGTCTGTGGCAGGGTCGGCATCTTCAACATAGTCCCCATCTAGCCATTAGAAAACAGGAGGGGATGAGACAAAAATCTCAGTGGATGGGGTGATCGTGTGCAAGTGTGGTAATATATAGTTAATGCAAGAAAATTGTTATGAAAAACGCGTGAGTTATGATGGTTGAATTCACACACAGTTCACAAGCGACGTGATAGATATACTTAAAGTAATATACTTAAGCAGTTTAAGAAACAGTTCGTGGTCACACAGGCACTAAGTGATTCAGGCAAGACAGGTAGGATTGCGTATGGAATGTAACGCCAATCCTATGCACGACAAGTAATGGTTGCATACGGATTTGTAGCGCCAACCAATGCAATACAAGAAGTGGTTGCGTACGTATTTGTAGCGCCAACCAAATAGGTCCGATTAACTCCAGAATCGTGTGGATCAGACAACGATTCCTTCGTTCTTCCTTGTAACTCCCCGAGCAAGATGGTCCAAGACTTGTCACCTTATCGCTCCATAGGCAAAGACAAATCCACAGTAGAGCTAGCTAGGCCCGGATTGTCATAATCATGATTATACCTCAAGTACTACGACCCGTTTCCCTTGGACAAACTCCGTCCCTCAGTTGCGGGATTAGGACGATGGGGCCGGAGAGTGGAATAGCGGCCGAGCCGCCGGTTCCATCCCCCGACGTATCCATTCCGAGTTGTGAGCTCGACATACCAAGTTGACTCAGACAGGAAAATAATTACAAGTTCCGGAATTCAACAAGGCAGTCGAGTATTTTGATTTAGGGAAGCAGTTCAGGAAAAGTTTTCAAGAACGCGTGGCATTTATTGGTGTTGGTGGAGTAATTTGGATGAAGATAATTATTGAGAGGATAAGTAATCTTCGATATCTTGAAGAATTAAGTGGGACATAAGTCCCGTTATAGATTCAAAATCGCAAGACGAGGAAGCCGCCCCGCGATCGCGTATTAATCGGTCAAGACGATCCGATAAGTCAAGGGATTTTTGAGAAAATAAAATATTTTATTTAATTATTAAAGTCAGAGGGTCTGGGGATGTTTTAAAAGAACAAAATAATTTGAATTAGGTCCTTGTTAAAAAGAAAATTTACGATTAGCCCCGTTTTGTAAAAACCAATACTTTTGGGGTTAAAAATTGAATAAATAAACCTTGAACAATTATGAGGTCAGTTCCTAAATTCTCTAAATTGTTCAGAGATTCAGATTTTTAAAGTGTTGAGGTCGAGTCTTTATAATAATTTCACATTCTTCCCAAATTTGTTAAAATTGTCATTTCGGACCCTAAGTTTGAAATAATCGGAAATCACAAACCAGAAGGGATTTTAATGTGATTCCAGTTGTAAAAGGTCACCAAGGTCAGTAGGATATTGGGACAAAAGCAGTTTTAAAAAGAAATAAGTATAGGTCCTTTAACTTTTGAAAATCTCATTTTTGTCCCATTTTAAAATAATTGCCTTTAAGGCTTTTAGGGGTCCAATTGTTATGAAATTTGAACCTTGGGTCCAAAATATCATTAAGTTATAGTTAAATTAGTATTTCCAGGTACATGGACTGTATAAGTCCTGGAAATTTTATTTTGGTCCTCAAGTTTAATCTTTTACAATTTGGTCCCTCAATTTTTATAAAATTACTTCCCAAGCTCTAAACACTTGGATTTTTGGAATACACTTAAAACATGTTATTTCCAGTCCCTTAAGAATTAAAATTTCAAATTTTAAAAATAGGGTCTGGTACAGTTTCGAAAATTTCAATTTGGCCCTTAAACTTCTAAAATTTTACAATCTAGTCCTTGGGTTTTTAAGGGTTGATTTTATTTATCTTAAAACTCTTAAAACTTTATTAAAATATCCAAACATTATTTTTGAACCTTAGTACAGTCCCAAAATTTGAAAATTACAGAGGGGTCCCTTAAGTTTTATTTTCTTGCAATTAAGTCCACCAACTTTCCATTTTTGCATTTTAAGTCCAAAAATTGAAATTTAATCAATTATGCTCGACTTTTCCAGGTTATAAGTCATATATAACATGAATTTAAAGGATCATACACATGTATGTCCATTTCATACAAGAATTCATCAAATACAACAATAAAGTGTACATGCATGCACCTATTTTTCAATAAATAGTATTTTTGAGCCATACTTGAGAATTTTTCAACTTGATACAAGAAATTGACATGCAATACATAATATATATATCTCAAGTGCTCAAAATTAAAATACTACATGCATTTAATAAAACCACCTAGAAGTTGAAAGGACTTTTCCACCCACCTTAAAATGAATTGTTGTAAAATAAAAAGGATAAATCACAAGTGGATTTAAGAGGTCACTTAGGTCAGCCCCTAAGTCAAAAAATACCAAAATTAAGAGTTAGAAAATGAGGTTAAAAATTATGGAGAGAAAGAAGAAGGTGAAGAAAATTGGAAATACTACACTTACCTTGTGTAGTGAGTAAGGTGTGACTAGTAATGGCTTCAAAATGTAGGATTTTGGTCACCCTTAATAACAACCTTCAAGGTAAGCCCCTAAAACTCCAAAAATGAAAATGGAGTATCAAAATTTGGAAAATAGAAAGAGAAGAAGAAAATGTACTAAAAATCCCATTTCTACCTTGTAGTCCAATTTTCCAACAATTTCTCTTCAAAGTCTTTCTAAGATGACCACAATGCTTGCATGTCCCTAAGTAGTCTTCTATGTGTACCTCCAAATATCAAAATTGAACTTAAGTTAAGAAGAGAAGATGATGAGCTAGAGGATACCAAGATGACTTGAAGAACAATATTTCTTACTGTGAGGCCCCGAATTTTAGCAACGTGAGAGATGATATTTTGTAGTGATTTATCTATTTGACAATGTATCACGAACCTATTATTAATGAAACGCGACCCGACTTTTAATCATTTCTTCCAACGTCAATTACGTCTTTCTCATATTCGAGCTTAACAATTTTAGATTTTCCTCTAGTATTAATACTTGAACGGTTAACTACGACTTTAGAACTATTGGACCCTCAATAATTTAGGAGTATATTCCAATCCTTAATCAAATATTTCATTCCTTCTATAATTCATTCCAACCAACTTTCAATTTCTTATTTTTGAAATACACATTTCCTATTTCAAAATCCTTTATTTTAAAATTCTAGACATTTAATTATGGATATTTATACATTTTATTTTTTTCCTTCAATTTTATAAAGAAAAGAAATCAAATAATTTTTCCCTAATTTTCGAAATTTCCACCTTAAATGGGAAAAATAACTCAATTTTTCTTCTACCACTATTTTTTTTTTTTATCATTTTGTATCTACCAACTAGTAATTATTGGACAAAATAAATAAATAAAATTTGAATAATTTCATTTCTATTTTTTTTATGTCTTGCAAGCCTACAAAAAAAAAAAAAAATCTTCCTACAAATCCCACTAACCCCTTAGTCAAACATTACATTTTAAAATTCCCCCTAAAATCTAGATTTTGGCTTCATGTCCCTAATAAAGGAAGCTAGATATTCTCTTTAATCCTAATCCCCTAATTATTCCCCCTAACTATCATTTAACTCAAACAAAACAAAAATCCCCCTCCAACTCCTACAACAAAAAAATCGGTCATCACAAGTCTTGGGAAGAAAAATTTATCTCATCCTCCTTCTACTCACAAAATCTCTCAATACTCTCATCCAACACAAGAACACAAAAGTTCTCTTCATTTACTCTCATAGGATCAAAAATTCCAACAACTAAGGTAAGAAAATTCTTCTCTTCCATTTTCATTTTATCTTCTTGAAACTTTCAACATCTACCTCCAATTCCTAACATGATGAATCTTTCTTGTTGAGGTACTCCTAAAGGAATTTCTTGAAGAATCAAGGGACCTAGACTTGACTACAAGTTTGTAGAAGAAACTCAAGAGGTGAGAAAATTATGGTTTAATATTTTTCCTCTTGACAACATGAAGAGTTAATTTTTGACTCAAGGATATGAATTTTGGAACTTAGGGATTGATCTACATCATCTCAAGTTGAAGTTAGAAGCTTGAAGGAAAAATTCCATTTTTAGAGATTATTTGAAGACATTGAGGTAAGTAATAGACATTTGGTCATAGTATATTTTCTTTGGACTTGAGACTTTAATTTTAAAACCAAAATATGTTTTGGATACCATTTAGGGGCTGACCTTCAAGAGCTTGAGTCAAGAAGTTGATACAAGGAAGAAGACTCCATTTAGATCAACACGAGAAAAACTACTACGAGGTGGGTGAAAAATCTTTCAAAAATAGGCAAATAATTTTCATAAAATGCATGTAGTACATGAAAATATTTTAAATTGCTATATATATACATATATATATATATATATTTCATGTATTATTTTTATATGTATCAAGTTCAAGAAGTTTCACAAAAACGAGCATGATTTTGATTTCTTGCACAATAGGGCTATATTTGCATATATATATATCTTAATTTCTTGTTCAACTCTCTATTAATGTGTAAAGGAATGTGTTATATGCTCAAAATCATGTTTTATACTTGATATAAATTCTGGAATATATGACCTTGTGCTCGAGTTCGAACAAATATGCCATTTACGCAATTTTTGCAAAGTTGAGGACTAAACCGTAATTTCGAAACTGTCCAAGGACCAATCTGTAAATTTCGAAATTTTGGATTGTATTAATTGTAAAATTTAATATTTTAAGTTAATAATAATAGTTTAAAGGTTTGAGAGAAGAAAACCCATCCTTGGAATTTTAGAGACTCAAATATGGAAACTTGAAAGTTTAAGGGGTAAAAATGAATTTTTAAAAACTGTTAAGGGACTCCTCTGAAAATTTAAATTTTCGACTTCCTCAAACTGAAAAACTTATTTTTTGAGAGATTTTAAAAAGTTAAAGTGGTTTGGGTTGAGAAAACCGATTTGTTAAACTTTAAGTACTAAAGTGTAAAAATTCCAATTTCAAAGGACCAAAATGAAATTTTAGGAAAAAGTACATCTCGGACACCTGAGAATTTACATAACCTTCTTTTTATAATATTTTGAACTCATGGTTCAAGTTTCATAACAAACGAACACCAAATAAACCCTTAAGGGCAAAACCCGAAGTTTTGGACTAGAAATCGAATTTGTAAAAATTAAGGGACTTAAACCGACCCTATTTTGAAAATGATTTTGTCCCAATATTCTAAAGTTATACATGATATTTTAAAATTGGAATCACATCTAAAGCCCTCCCGGTTTGTGAGATCCAAAATTTTTAAGTTTGGGACCGAAAATGATGTTTTGACAAAAGAAGGGACCAAACTGAAATTTTCCAATACCTCAACCCAAACCCTTTGAAAACTGAATCTTTGAACAATTTTAAGATTTAGAAACTGACCTTATATTTTTCCGAGGTCGAGACTAGGATTTATTCAATTTCTGACTCGATAAGTATTTTTTCCAAGAAATGGGACTATTTACAAAATTTTCTTTTTATCAAGGACCCCAAAATAAAATATTTTCTTCTATACAATCCTAGAACTGATTTTATTATGATTTAATTATACTTCCATATTTTTCTTGAAATTCCCCCGACTATACGCACTACGCGTGGCGACTTCATCGCCTTTGGACAAACTTAAACTTAACTTGTTGATATCTTGTACTACTTTTATATGTATCGCCATGCTTTTACTCGACTGCCTTGTTGACATGATATGAACTTCGTGAATCTAATTGCGCTTGAGTCAACTTGGTGTGTCGAGCTCACAATCGGAATGGATACGTCGGGGATGGAACTGGGCAGCTCGGCTGCTATTCCACTCTCCGGACCCATCGTCCTAATCCCGCAACTGAGGACGGAGTGTCCAATGGAAGCAGGTTGTAGTTTGGGTATAATCGTTGCTAGCCATAATCGTTGGAGTCGTCTCGCCCGGGTAGTAATAAGGTAGACATGGGCCTTGTGCCAAACTTGCTTGGGGAGTCATAAGGTAGAACGGAGGAATCGTTGTCTGATCCACACGGTTCCAATGTTACTTGCTTCGGTTGGTGTCACACTCCGTGCGCATAACCACTACTTGCTTGGGTTGGCGTTACACTCTGTACGCAACCACTAATTGAACTATTTGCGATGCATTCATAGTGCTTGAATGGTAATGAACTATTTTCATCAATTGATATAAAGCTATATTATTTTGAATACCATGTTACTTGTGAATCGCGTGTGGCGCACGCATCATGAATCATGCATTCTTCATATAACTATTTTTCCTGCATCTATATAAGCCACACTTACACACGATCACCCATCCACTGAGAATTTTTGTCTCACCCCCACCTTTTCAACGGCCAGCTGATGATCCACCATATTATGATGACGTCCACGAAGATGACCAACCGACGGAGTGATCCCTAGACTTAGATCGATATTCTAATCCTTAAGAGTCGTTTATGCTTTGTTAACAGATAATCTATTTCGTTTGATGTAATAGAGGGGCGTAGGACCCCTTCGCTTAGACAATTGGTTTGTAATCCTATTTCCGCTGCGACTATTAACTCTATTTTCAAGAAGTTATGATGAACTATGTCTAATTGAGAATTAATATTGCTCCAATACTTGGTGGATTATATTTTAGAATAGAGAACTGGCAAAAGTTAACGTTGGGTAGCGGCTCTTAATTTCTGGGGCATTACACTTACCTTGTAGTAGTGATAGTTTCGAATTTTATGGAAGTAGTAAGAAGAATTCTTGTATTTTTGTTAAGTGTTTGAAGAAAGAAGAAAGTGTTTGAAGATATGAAGAAAGTATTCTTGAAGATATGAAGAAAGTGTTTGAGGATATGAAGAAGTGTTTGAAGATATGAAGATAATGTGTTTGAAAATATGAAGAAGTGTTTGAAGATATGAAGAGAGTGTGTTTGAAGATATGAAGAATGTGTGTTTGAAGATATGAAGAAGTGTTTGAAGATATGAAGAAAAGGATGGATATATGCTTAGAGAGATGTTGGGTATTTTAGAGAGAAGTTGGAGAAAATGCTTGAATGATGAATGTGTTGGATGAAAATGATTTGTTTTTGATAAAATTAGGCCTAATGGCTGAAAATTGAGAGGGAGGAGGAAGAGAGGGATCAAGTTTGGTGTCTTACAATTTGTCTCTTGCATGGAGACAAAAGGAGAGTCAAAGGTATGGGCATAAGATGGGTTTGAATGGAATTTTAGAGGAATGAGGGGAATGTTGGAGATAGTGGGGAATGTTGGGAGATTTAATGTTAAAAAATTGTAGTATAAGATAATGTGTATAAAGTTTGTATTAATAGTGTAATTATACACAAGAGATATAATAAGATGTATGTGTACAAGAATTTGATGATATTTTTACATAAAATATACCTCTTGGCCGTCGACTATAGGGGTAATTATGGTATTCCCATATTTTGTTTTTGTCCCAAAATTGATGATAATAGATGAATAATATCAATCTCCAAAATAAATAGTTATTTCACTTATAAGTCTCATGATCACTTATTCTAAATCAAATTCTTAATTCTATAAGGTATAAGTCTCTAAAATAAATAGTCTCTTAAAATTCTAAGGTGACTAATAAATGCACAAATAATAATAATGATCAATCAAGTGATCATTAATGTGAAATATAATTAATAAATGATCATAATCACAAGTAATAAAGAAAATGAAATTAATGCGAAATATATATTATTAATATTTACCCGTCAAAGTGACGCGGTAAAATAGTCAAAATAGTACATAGACGATAAGTGAAATAAATACACGCTCGAATAAAAATTGAGAGCTTCACATCCTCCCCTCCTTAAAAGAATTTGGTCCCCAAATTCTCTTCAGAATAGCTCTGGATACTGATTCCTTATGTCTTCCTCCATTTCCCACGTTGCGTCTTCGTCTCGGTTGTGGTTCTGCCACACCACTTTAACCATCGGAACCTCTCTCTTACACAACTAACGGATCTGCTGGTCGATAATCCGGATCGGCTTCTCAGTGTAGGATAAATTTTCCATCAGAGTAGGAGTATCACGAGTGATGAAATGCTCGGGATCTGGTCGATAATTCTTCAATCTCGATACGTGGAATACGTCGTGCATTCCCGTATATTGTGCTGGTAACTCGAGTCGGTAGGCTAACTTCCCGATCCTCTGCAAAATCTTGTAAGGTCCAACATATTTCAGACTCAACTTACCTCCTTTCTTCGGATTGATCAATCCTTTCCGTGGTGAGAGACTGAGAAATACTTCATCTCTGGCTTCAAATTCCAAATCCTTTCTCCTCTTGTCCGTGTAATTCTTTTGGCGGCTCTGAGCTGTGCGGATCCGTTCCTTGATCAGCTTGACCTTCTCCATGACCTCCTGAACTAGGTCAACCTTAGGAATCGAGGGCGGCTTTCGTTTCTCTTGTGGAGTCCATTGGTCATCAATCTCCCAGTGTAGTGGGGATCTACATTTTCGTCCATATAGTGCCTCGTAGGGTGCCATCCCAATCGTGACCTGGTAGCTGTTATTATAGGCGAACTCGGCCAATGGTAAGTGTGAATCCCAACTACCTTGGAAATCCAACGTGCATGCTTGCAACATATCTTCCAAGGTTTGAATCGTTCGCTCAGACTGTCCATCAGTTTGGGGATGTCTTCTTTGTCTTTGAAACTCGCCGAGGTTCCTAATTCCTCGTGCAAGCACTTCCAAAATATGGAGACAAACCTCGGGTCTCTGTTGGATACTATGTCGACTGGCACTCCATGCAGTCGAATGATTTCTCGGATATAAATCTACGCGAGTTTCTACAAGCTGTCAGTTTTCTTGATGGGTAATAAGTGTGCAGATTTCGCGAGTCGGTCTACGACTACCCATATAGCATCATGGCCTCCTCTGGTCCTTGGTAGACCCGTCACGAAGTCCATCATTATGTGTTCCCATTTCCACTCGGGAATTCTCAACGGCTGTAGTAAATCGGATGGTCGTTGTTGTTCTGCTTTTACTCATTAACAAGTCAAACATCTCGCAATCAACTCCGCTACCTGGTTCTTCATGTTTACCCACCAATAATTCTGTTTCAAGTCCTTATACATCTTGTTTCCTCCATGATGTATGGTGTATTTCGAACGGTGTGCCTCTGCTAGGATTCTATTTCTAATCAACTCGTCACTCGGTACACAAACTCAATTTCGGAATCTAATAATCCCATCTTCATGCACCGAAAATTCTGATCTCTCTCCTTTAAGTATCTTCTCTTTCAGTTTTTGAAGATGCACATCTGTACCCTGTGCTACCTTGATCTCGTTCAGCAGATCGGGTTTAACCGAAATGTTAGCACATGAAATCTGAGTATTGGTTCTCGTCGGATTCCAATAGCTCAGCTCTTCTAATGATTTCCACTCTCGAATCATTAGTCTGGCTAAACTCGTCTTTCTGCTCAAGACGCCAGCAACTACGTTAGCTTTCCCAGGATGGTATTGAATATCAAAATGATAGTCCTCAATTAACTCCATCCATCTCCGTTGCCTCAGATTGAGGTCTTTCTGAGAGAATAGATACTTCAAGCTCTTGTGATCTGTGAAAACCGTGAATGTTGCTCCGTAGAGATAGTGCCTCCATTTTTTTAACGCGAATACTATCGCTGCCAATTCCAAGTCGTGCGTCGGGTAATTGGCCTCATCTCGATTGAGATTTCGTGATGCATAAGCGATGACCTTTCCTTCATGCATAAGCACTGCTCCTAGTCCTTCCTTTGATGCATCGTTGTAGACAACAAAGTTTTCTGTTCCCCTTGGAAGGGCTTAGACTGGAGCTGTAGTAAGTCGTTTCTTCAGTTCTTGGAAACTAGCCTCGCACTTGTCATTCCACTAAAACTTGACTTGCTTCTGGGTTAGTCGAGTGAGTGGTCCGGCTATCTTGGAGAAATCCTTGATGAATCTTCGATAATATCCAGCTAGTCCTAAGAAACTCCTGATCTCCATTACAGACTCGGGTTGTTTCCATTCAACCACTGTTTGTACCTTCGATGGATCTACTGCGATCCCATTGCCGGATTTTAGGTGTCCCAAGAATGCGACTTCACTAAGCCAAAATTCACACTTGCTAAACTTGGCATACAACTTATGATCTCGTAGTGTCTCCAAAACGATTTTCAGATGACGTTCGTGCTCCTCTCTAGACTTAGAGTATACGAGTATGTCATTAATGAATATCACTACGAACTGATCCAAATAGGGTCGAAAGACTCGATGCATCAAATCCATAAATGCTGCTGGTGCGTTCATCAGACCGAAAGGCATCACTACAAACTCGTAGTGTCCACATCTGGTTTGAAATGTAGTTTTGGAAATGTCTTCTTCGCGGATCTTCAATTGGTAGTATCTTTGTTGTAAATCAAACTTCGAGTACACCGTCGCTCCTTGAAGTTGATCAAACAGTTCGTCTATCCTCGGGAGGGGATATTTGTTCTTGATGGTCACGCTATTAAGACCGCAATAAACTATACACAGTCTTAATGTGCCATCTTTCTTCTTGACAAATAGTACCGGTGCTCCCCATGGAGACGTACTTGGTCGGACAAATCCCACATCCATCAGCTTCTGCAATTGAGTCTTCAACTCCTGCAACTCAAGAGGAGCCATTCTATACGGCGTTTTGGCAATCGGGGTGGTTCCTGGTAGCACCTCGATGGTGAACTCGACATCCCTATCTGGAGGGACAGTGGTGAGTTCTTGTGGAAATACATCTGTGTATTCCGATACTATAGGTACTTGGTTAATTTGTGTCTCAACCTTGGGTTTGTTAATTACAAACGCCAAGTACCCTTGTGCCCCTCTTGTGATCACCTTCCTCGTTTTCATTGCTGAAATGATTGGGACAATCTTAACTCGTGCCCTTCCCGAAATTTCCACTTCGGCTTTTCGGGTTCACATAGCTTAATGGACTTGCAATGGCAGTCCATCTGTGCATGATGTGCAGACAACCAGTTCATTCCCAATATCACGTCGTATTCGGATATAGGTAATAGGATCAGGTCAGCAGGAAAATTTATCTCATCAATCTTAACTTCGCATGCATTATAGATAATATCTGTTATTTGGCTTGCGCCCATAGGAGTTGACACTTCTAGACATATAGGCATATGTTCCATGCATGCATGCAACTTGTGTACAAAATGCGGTGCGACAAATAAATGCGATGATCCAGGGTCAAACATTATTTTAGTGTAGTGGTTAGATACTAGAAGCGTACCTTCCACCACGTCCATTGCCTCCAGAGCCTCATCTCCGGCTAGTGCAAACGCTCGAGCGGGCATCCTTGCCCGATTACCCTAGCCATTGCCCGGATTCTGCGGTTGCACCTGTTTGGTTCGGTCTTCGTACTTCAGGCAATCCTTCAGCTGGTGTTGATTACTACCATAGCGCAAACACCTTCCCTGTTTATGCCAATAGTCGTTGGCAGTATGCCCCGGGTTTTGGCATTGCACGCACTTGTCCGGGTTTCCACTGTGCGATCCTTTCCTTTATCCGCCTTATTAATCGGTCCCTTCAAAACTTAGCAGTCGCTTAGATGGTCATTTTTCCCCCATACCTTTTTAAGACTATTTGATGGCCTACTCTGCTGAATCTGTCCAATACGGTTCATTCCCGACTCGATGCGGAGAGCTGCCTTTACCGCGGTTGAGTAGGTTGTCATTTCAACAGTCAAAAGTTGTAGGTCCCAAGGGGTGTGAGTAAGGTTTAGAAGGAGGGGTTGAATAAACCTTACCAATTTTTCGATTTTAGTCCTTTTAAAATATTACAGAGTTAACACACAGCTAAGGCCTTGAGGGACAACTAAGTTAGTTAATCAGCAGAGTTAGCCACTCAACAGACTCGATAGAGCTGTTGATAGAATAACTCAGCTGTTTAGTCTAAACATTAACTTGGTTGTGATGAGTTTTTCAGCGGAAGACTTAACACCCTTGAATTTGGTTTAACTTTGTTTTAACACTTGATTTTAGCACTTTGTTATTTATCAGGTGGATAACAAATTATCAGCAGATAAAAAATATGTGTGCAAGAATGTAAATATGCTGAAATATAAATGACACAAGTAAATTTTATAGAGGTTCGAAGATGAGGTAATTCTTCTACTCCTCTCTTCTCCAACTCCTGGAGGAATCCACTAAGTAATGATCAGAGTACAAAGTGGTTATCAGTCTAGAGACAAGTCTTGATCACTCAGTTGACTTGCTCCTTGGACTCAGTCTGGAGATGCCTTGATCACACAGCTGGCTTCTCGTCCAACTCAGCTTCTTCACAGGGCGGCTGCCTTGCTACTTCAGCTTACTTTCTCAATCTTCTTGGATTTGATCACGAAGCCCTCAAATAACTTGAGATTGGTTCGACCTTGAACCTTCCTACAATCCTCATTGGAAAGTAGACCACTTTTGATTCTTCAAAAGTTTCCTCTTCAACAATTTGAAGTTGGCTTTCCTTCACAGCTTGGTGTTGGATCGATTTCCTTTGAGATTTAGGCTTGAGGATTTTGCTTGAATAACTTGAGAGTATTTTGTAGGTTACAATTTGGATATTGCTTGATTTCTCAGGTGTGCAAGGTAACCTTTTCTCAATGTGATTCCTCAGCCTTATATAGCGAACTTTCAAAAATCTGCCCGTTGAAGAGATAGGCTGATTTTTAAAAGTCACTTTTGTTCGTTGGCTTATCTTGTTGCAGTCCTTGATGTTGATATTTCCTCGTATTTAATGTCTTGCAGCATTGCAGCGTTTCTGACACTTGGTGCAGTGCTTCCCATTGGTTTGTTCCTTTTGCATACAACTGGAACTAACACTTTATCTCTTACAACTTTACCAGGTTACTATTCTCGAGTAACAATTTTGACTTTCATCAACGGATCTCGTTCGATTGTTTTGACTTGATCGCATCTTTTATTCCCCGGTGACTTTGAGTTAGCTTCCAATCAATGGATGACTCATCCGTCATTTTAACTTGAGACTTGGCTTCTTGAGTTGACTTAATCGACTCTTCATACAATTTGTTTCACAGCCGATACTCCTTCAGTTGAGTTCTTGACTCTTCTTCTTGCCTATACTCGGTTGTTCCTCGTGAGTCTTCACTTGATCTTGATTGACTTCTTGTATATCCAGGCATAGCTGACTTGACTCAGCTTATTTAGCCCTATCTATTACAATACAAATTACAAGGAAAATGGGGTGCCAACTTTCTAGTTTAAGTTTTACATGGCATTCATCAAAATCTAAACAATAACTTTCCCAACAATTTCCCCCTTTTTGATGATGCCAAAACTTAAAACATTAATCAACATGTAAACAGCACAGATACATACAGACAATGCAGTAACAAAGAATGTATGCGTATAATCAATCATTTTATTAATCATAGCATTCTTGTCCTTTACACAGCTGTTAACAGGGTGTATCATAGCATAATCATATCTAAGCCAATTTCAAGCATCTATGCTAAGATACAGAAATAGAGAAAAAATACGACAATATTTTATTGAATGTACAGATGACTTACATACATACGTATTTACAAAAGTAAAATACACGAAGAGCTAGCAACAACACTTCATCGCCTCCGCTGCCTTCTCCCTTCCTCTTCAGCTCTGTCGTCATCAGCTCTCTTTCTTTTCTTTTTCTCTTCAGCTGCTTTCTTCTTTTCGTAGGCTCTCTTTGCAGCTTCATCTTTCCTTTTTCTTTCTTGCCCCTCTTGCCACAGCTGATATTGTCTTTTATTTTCTTCTTCAATTCTTTTCACATATTCAGCATTCTTCCTAGCCACTTCCCGATTGGCTACTTCATCATACCCAGCCCCGTAGATCCTTCCTTTCTTGCCTGGATCTACATATTCAATATTTTTGGGTAGAGGTCTAGGTTGAAAACCTCTTCCTCCACCACTTCTTCCTCCTCCTCTAGGTGTATATTGTACTGGAGTCTTCTTCTTACCAGCTGAGTGGTTGCTAGTAGTCTCGTCGCCTATCGACCTTCTTCGCACGACTTCACCACTTTCCCCCAAGACAAGTCCCAGGCTTGGGCTATGGACATATTTTTGAAATAACCTTCGGACTCGAGCGTTTTAAATTCTTCTACTGATCTTGGCTCGTCTCCATCATCTGGAATGGCATCTGTGTCCTTTCCTGCCGGAATACCTCCATAACCTTTCAAGACTTCTAGTACACGGGCATCCATCTTTCTTTCAACCTCCTTCATCCCTCGCTTCCATAATTTTTCTTTTCTCGTCATAGGCACAACAGAGTGTTGGAGCGCAGTCAGGGAAGTTTGCTTGATTATGCTAGTTGACATGACCTTGCCGAGGAGTTTCAAAAAGCATTAAGGTCACATCCTTTGACCTTTCCCCCTCAACAGCTTTTCCCTTCTCCTTCATCTTCTCATCAGTTGTCTCCTTCTTCTTTTCAACAGTTGTCTCCTTCTTCTCAACAGCTTTTTGTTCCTTCAAAATCCTCAGGTATTCCTCTTCCCCCTTTTTGCATCATAAAGGAGAGAGGAACCCCAGAAACATCCCAAAGAAGCATGAAGTCCAAATCCGATAGTCAATTCTCGCTTGAGTCTGCTGCGAAGTATGCTATTCGAAATTCTGAGCGAGTGGCTTTGGATTTGGCTACCACTAGTTTCATTTCAGCCATGAGAAGGCTGAATTTGGCATTCATGTTCTCTTCCACACGCCAGGTTCTTTGCGTTGAAATTCACGCAAATAGCTCCATCTCAGGTGGTATGAGAGGCATGCATTCTATCAATGTTCGCCTGCATCGTCTGCTTCATGTCAGCATTGTCAGCGCTCCAGACCAGCATCTTGTTGTACAATGCTTTAAAATATCTAACTTGTTCATATCGCATTGTACTCTGCTGTTGACACCACTCCCTGATTCGTGCCACAATTCCGCGCAAATCTGTTGTGAGGTTGGCATCCCTATTGTCCTGCTGCATATCTAGTGAAGCTTGGTGCCGTTCAATCTTTTCAATCTCTTCACAGATTTTCTTGAAGACATCATGGATCTCAGATGTTACCTCGGTTTCAGTTGGCAGCCAAGCAGCATCAAAATCAAAGTTTGCTGGAACACTGGAATCGGTGGGAATAATGGATCTGCTCGGATGTTGAAACGTCGCTGCTCATTGGCTGTCTCTTCTTCAAGGTCGGGCAGTTCAATCGAGAAAAGAAAGTTTCTTCGAATGCATCATCATGCACATATGGTATTGATTCTACAGTTGTTCGTGCTCGTGATGATCCTGGTTGAGTCGAGCCTGCTGCAGCTTTGGGAGCCTGCGCAGATGACTCGGTCTCAGCTGGGCCTTGTTGAGTAGATTGGCCAGCTGACTGAGCCTCAGCTATCTTAACAGCTTCTTCGGCCTCAGTAGATTCTGCTAAATGAATTTGCTTGTCCTCAGCTGCTTTTTCAGCGTCATCGGATGATGATAGAACCTGGGGTTAGGTTCATCATCGGTTAAAAGTTTGACGAGCAACTTTGAATTCTCGCTTACTCGTATTGGAAGAACATCCTCACCGAGTCCTTTGCGGCAGGTGGACTCAGCTTCGTCTTCTTCGATCCCAAGAATGTTGTGTCGATTGTCTCGGGAATCATGAAGAGCATTGATTTGCTCTTCTCGAGTCAAAGAATGATGACTTGAGGGATGCTCTTTTCTCCTTGATTTTTACCCAGGGAAGTCTCAACCTCCCTTGGGCCTTCAATACCTCCAGCAGTCTCAACTGCAATCGTGAGGTCTTCTCGCAATCCCTTCGGCGACGCACTGCCTTAGGGTCTTGACATTGGCATCCGAAGGAGTCTCAACCCCTTGATTGCACTTTCGCCTGCCCAGTGTTAACTCCCGGGCGCTTCCATCCTTTGCCTTGACCGCAATAAAGAAATGTCCTCAGCCTGCAAAATAGTTGTCACTTTAGCTGGGACAGACTCAACTGTCCGAGCTTCGTCTGTGTCAACTTGCTGTTGTTCTATTTTTTTTTCTTTCTCCACTTTGCCTCCTTCCTTCATTGCGGAGTCATCTGCAGCATCCTCCGACCTTGCTGCAGTGGAGTGAGTTTCCCCCACGGGCGCACCACCGAGTGATCGATAGTGGGGTCACTCTGCTCGAAACTCCCGGCTGCTTCCATTGAGTGCTCAGTCGTGGGGGCAGGTGGTAAAACACCTTCAATAGGGGTTGGCTCAACTTGGGTGCCCAAGATCCCAGTTTCATCGCCAAGTCCCTTGGACCCATCTTTTGATTGTACTGTTGACGTGGTCGCAGCGATAACTGTGGCAATGTGCTGCACCACTCCCAACGGGTCTATTATCCGTCTCCTTCGAAATTAATCAATACTTAGTACTCAATAACTAAGTCAAAATCAATCAAATTCCTATATCATGTGAGTGCCTAGATCACCATAATATTCCGAATACTCACAGATAATCATTATCCCAAATTTAATTCGCAAATGAGATATCATAACTTAAAAAATATTTAATGACAATTTGAGACCCTATAATCGTCATATCCTTGACGTATCTTATCCACGATACCAAACAACAAGTCAAAAATTTGCTTATTTAAGCTCGTAGAAGTATTTAGAAAGAATAACACAATGGCACATCATCGGTAAATCATACTTAGTAATTCCCACACAATCATTCTCTAAAGTAATATCATTAGGCATCTAACTTCTATAATATATCATATGACCCAATTATATACTGTCAAGTGATAACCTTATATCCTCCATGTCTCATCATAATGGGGCATTATAGCCTTCAAATCAAGAAATTTCTAAATCATCTACATCCAAAATGAGGCATATCCATTAATGTAAAATTTGAATACACCCATGAAGTCCAACACTAGTAATACCAAGTCAAAGATACATCTGAACCAAAATACAACTGAATCTAATACAACAGGAAGCAAGGTACATCATGGAGGAAAAGTGTCTATAATAACGAAAGCACAAACCGACAATCAAGCTAGCTAATCAGTGACATCGCCATCATGGTCACTAGTTGCTACGTCCATAACCGGGGCCTAGTCAGGCTGAGGTGGCGCCTCGACCTCGGGCCAATCGACGAAATCTAACCACCGTTCAATCCTGTGCATCATCAAGCGGAGCGACCTCGGAGTGCCTCATGCTCTCCGACTCGACGGATCCTCCTCGGGATCCTCCTCGGCGTCACGGGCCCCATCTCGGGTGGTGGTAATGGTTGTGCATTAGCTGCTAGAGCAGCCTCTAAAGCAGCGTCTCTCTGAGCTAGGGCCTGTGTAAGGTCCTCTATCACTGTCATCTGCTTGATGAGGGTCTCCTCCAAGCGCTCAACGGTATCGCGAGATATGCGGGCGTCAATCTCCCACTTCTGGCGGCCGTCACTTGCTCTCTTCATTTTCTCTCACACATTATCCAGGCGTTCCTGGATAATCTTTATCTGATCCTCCCGCGCCCGTATGGTGTTGTCACGGTCCTTAATGATAATGGTCAACTCGCTCTTTTCATCTTGGCTCCTTGCCAAGCGCTGTGTCAGGTCCCTGTTACGCTGGCGCTCCTCGAGTAGCTCTGAGGTCGCTCGAATAATCTCTCGGTGCCAGTGAATTGCGAGTGCCCAGTAGTACTCCCGCTCGGCACGGCATGAAAAATGTCCCACCAAGAAGGTGGCGCCGACTCCATCCTGATCAAACAAAACTAAGGCGGATCGGTCAAAGGTAAAGGAAAGATAAGGAGGGAATAAGGAAAGAATGAACAAAGAAAGTCAGTCAAGAATCAACTAAGTCAAGACAAGTTTGACTATGAAATCTCAAAATATGCGTTCTAACTTAGTTCAAACATCAATAAGATGGTTCTATGCCAATTTGAAATCAATTTCACACTTAATTGTTCAAGTCGCGGTACTACCCAAAACACAGACCGAGGGTCCTATCCTGGGTTAGCTCGGTGTAAGTCTCCATCTTACTAGCTGAGCTCTGATACCACTCTAACTGTCACGCCCCAAACGGGACGCGACGACGATCCACAACTTAAATACAAAAAAAAATCCAAACAGTCCAGAAGAATATTATCGAGAACCCAATGAAGCAGAGTCAATAGCAGCGGACTAAAGAACAAGTACAAATTACATCTCAAGGTCCAATCAACATTCAAATACATCCAACATAATAACCTGAATAAGGTTACAGGCCAAAACTAAAACAAAAGGTAAAGTACAATATCCAAATCTTAAACGCTGTCAAGGTCCTACGCCCTTAAATTACAATCAAAGAGAGAAAAGAGTAGCAAAATAAACGGGAGTCCGACATCAGTAGAAGTACATGAAATAAGAACAATCATCAGTAAAAAGGTGCAAGATCGACAGGCAGGGCGAGGGTCATCAATCTGTGGCCGGTTCGAGATCTTCAACATAGTCCCCATCTAAAGGTTAGAAAACAGTGGGGATGAGACAAAATCTCGGTGGATGGGGTGATCGTGTGCAAGTGTGGCGCAATATATATAGTTAATGTGAGAAAACAGTTATATGAAAACGCGTGAGTATGATGCATGAATTCGCACCACGATTCAAGCGTCGTGATAAAATAATACATTAATATATTTATACGATTCAAGAAAACAATTCATGGTCACACAGCACTATGTGAAACATCAAAGACAGGTAGAATTGTGTACGGAAGTGTAACGCCAATCCTATGCAAGGCAAATAATGGTTGCGTCACGGTTTGTAGCGCCAACCAATGCAAAACAGTAGTGGTTGTGGTTGCGTGCGGAAATGTAACGCCAACCAAAACGGGACGATAACTCCAGAATCGTGTGGATCGGGAACAAATGATTCCTTCGTTCTTCCTTGTAACTCCCGGTCGGTATGGTCCAAGATCGGCACCTTATCGCTCCGTAGGCAAAGACAAAATCCACAGTGGAGCTTGCAAGGCTCGGATCTGTCATAATCATGATTATACCTCGATTACGACCCGCTTCCCTTGGACAAACTCCGTCCCTCGGTTGCGGGATTAGGGCGATGGGGCCAAGAGTGGAATAGCGGCCGAGCTACCCGGTTCCATCCCCGACGTATCCATTCCGATCATGTGAGCTCGACACACCAAGTTGACTCGGCAGAAAGTAATTACAATTACAGCAATCAACCAGGCAGTCGAGTATTATTGATTCGGGAAGCAGTTTAGGAAAAGTTTTGAAAGCGCGAGTGGCAATTATGGCGTTGGTGGAGTTTTTAGATGAAGATGATTATCAGAAGGATAAGCAACCTTCGATATCTTGAAAGATTAGGTGGAACATAAGTCCCGTCATAGATTCAAAATCGCAAGGCGAGTAAGTCGCTCCGCGATCGGGTATTAATCGGTCAAATTGATCCGATAAGTCAAGGGTTTTTGGAAAAGTAAAATACTTTAATTAAATCTCAAATTTCAGAGGGTCCAGGGCTATTTTAGTAAAAGAGGAAATAATTTGAGTTCTGTCCTTTATAAAAGAGAAATTGTAATTTAGCCCCGTTTTGTAAAAACTAACACTTTTGGGGTTAAAAATTGAATAAATAAATATCCCGACCTTGAAAAATTAAGAGGTCAGTTCCTAAATTCTCCAAATTGTCCAGAAATTCAGGTTTTTAAATTTTTGAGGTCGAGTTTTTATAAAATTCTCACATTGGCCCCAAATTTGCAAAAATTGCCAATTCGGACCTTAAGTTTTAAACAATTCGGAACTCACAAACCGGAAGGGCTTTTAATGTGATTCCAGTTGGAAAATGTCATTAAGGTTAGTGGGATATTGGGACAAAAGCAGTTTTTAAAATAAATATGTGTAGGTCCTTTAACTTTTGAAAATATCATTTTTGTCCCATTTTGAAATAATTGCCTTTAAGGCTTTTAGGGGTCCAATTGTCATGAAATTTGAACCTTGGGTCCAAAATATAATTAAGTTATAGTTAAGTTAGTATTTTCAGGTGCATGGGCTGCATAAGTCCTGGAAATTTCATTTGGGTCCTCAAGTTTAGTATTTTACACTTTAGTCCCTCAATTTTAGAAAACTACTTTCCAAGCCCTAAACACTTGGATTTTTGGAATAAATTTAAAATATGTCATTTCCAGTACCTTAAGAGTAAAAATTTCAAATTTTAAAAATTAAGGTCTGGTACAGTTTCAAAATTTGCAAAGTAGCCCTTAAACTTTCAAAATTTTACAATCTAGTCCTTGGGCTTTTAAAGGTTGATTTTATTTATCTTAAAACTCTTAAAACTTTATTAAAATGTCCAAAAGTCATTTTTGAACCTGAGTACAGTCCCAAATTTCGAAATTTGCAGAGGGGTCCTTTAACTTTCACCAACTTTCCATTTTTGCATTTTTAAGTCCAAAATTTAAATTTAATCAATTATGCTCGACTTTTCCAGGTTATAAGTCATCCAAAACATAGATTTTAAAGATCATACACACGCATGTCCAATACATACAAGAATTCTTCAAATAGAACATTAAATTGCACATGCATGCACCTAAAAATTCAATAAATGGCAATTTTGAGCAACTCTTGAGAATTTTCATGATTTGATATATAAAATTGACATGCAATACATAGATTATATATCTCAAGGGCTCATGATCAAAATTCTACATGCATTTTAATAAAAACACCTAGAAGTTGGAAAGTATTTTTCCACCCACCTTAAATTGGAAAATTGTGAAATAAAAGGATAAATTTCACAACTTTGGAGTAGGTCACTTAGGTCAGCCCCTAAGTCAAGAAATATCAAAAATTTGGAGTTAGAAAAATGAGAGAAAAATTAAAGAGAAAAAGAATGAGATAAGAAAATTGGAAAGACTACACTTTACCTTGTGTAGTAGGTGATTTGAAACTAGTTGAAGCTTCAAATTTGGAAATTTTGGTTCAACTCCAAAATCACCTAAGGTCAGCCCCTATTTCTCAAAAATGAAAAAGGGGTGTTCAATTCTTACCTTGTAGTCCAAATTTCTCTACTAGTTATTCTTCAAGTCTTCAAGTTTCACCACCATGCATGCATGTCTCCAAGTGGTCTTCTAAGTACCTCAAAATCAAAAATTCAAGCTTATATTAAAAAGAGAAGGTGATGAGTAGTAAGAATTTAAGTTGAATTGAGGAGTGATATTTCTTACCTTGAAATAGGGGTGTTCGAATTTTTGGTGTTTAAGTGGTAAGATTGTTTGTTTTGGTTTAGATGTTTGAAGAAAGAAGTATGTTTGATGTTAGGAGGAAGATGTTCTTGAAGGTTTGAAGGTAGGCTTGAAGATGTGAAGAACTTGTGTTTGAATTTTTGAAGATGTGAAGAAGTGGTACTTGAAGATATGAAGAACTTATGTTTGAAGATTTGAATATGTGAAGAGTTGGTGTTTGAAGGTTTGAAGATATGAATGAATTTTGTTTGAAGGTTTGAAGATGTGAATGAATTTTAGAGAGAGGTTAGAGAGAAGGAGGAGAATTAGCTTGAGAGATGAAAGTGTTGGATGAAAAATGAACAAATTTGTTCATTTTTCCTCATGTGGCCGTCCACATTGGTAGTGAGGGGGAGGATTTTTTGTTTAAATTTTGTGTCTTGCAAATTGTCTCTTGCATGGGAACAAAAGGGTGGTCAAAGGTATGGAATGAGAAGGAATGTTGGAAGACTTCCAACATGTTGGCAAAATTAATAATAAAGAATTAATGTAAGAGATGATGTGTATAATGTTTGAATTAATGGTATAATTATACACAAGATGACTAATATAAGGTGTAGGTGTACAAGAGTTGGATGATATTTTTACTCCAAAAATATCATCATGGCCGTCCATACTAGGGGCTTTATGGTAATTCCATATATTTTTTTTTGTCCCGAATTTGATGATAATAGATGAAATATATCAATCTCCAAAATAATTAGTGATTTCCTTGATCACTTATACGTCTCATGATCACTTAATCTAAATCAAAATCTTAATTATATAAGGTAAAAGTCTCTAAAATAAATAGTCTCTTAAAATTCTAAGGTGACTAATAAATACAAAAATAGTAATAATGATCAATCAAGTGATCAAAAATGAGGAATATGATTAATAAAGATCATGATCACAAGTAATGAAATAAAATACAAAATGTATATATTATTAATAATTACTCGTCAAAATGACGCGGTAAAATAGTCGATCAAATGTATAAACAACAATAAGGATCAATTATAAGCTCGGAAAAATCGGGGCTTCACAATATGCTTAGAGAGATGTTGGGGATTTTAAAGAGAAGTTGGAGAAAATGCTTGAATGATTAATCTGTTGGATGAAAATGAATTTTTTTGATAAAATTAGGCCTAATGGCCGAAAATTGAGAGGGACGAGGGGGAGAGGGATCAAGTTTGGTGTCTTACAATTTGTCTCTTGCATGGATAGAAAAGGAGAGTAAAAGGTATGGGCATAAGATGGGTTTGAATGGAATTTGAGAGGAATGAGGGGAATGTTGGGAGATTTAATGTTAAAAAATTATAGTATAAGATAATGTGTATAAGGTTTGTATTAATGGTGTAATTATACACAAGAGATATAATAAGATGTATGTGTACAAGAATTGGATGGTATTTTTACATAAAATATACCTCTTGGCCGTCCACTATAGGGGTAATTATGGTATTCCCATATTTTGTTTTTGTCCCAAAATTGATGATAATAGATGAATAATATCAATCCCCAAAATAAATAGTGATTTCCTTGATCACTTATAAGTCTCATGATCACTTATTCTAAATCAAATTCTTAATTCTATAAGGTATAAGTCTCTAAAATAAATAGTCTCTTAAAATTCTAAGGTGACTAATAAATGCACAAATAATAATAATGATCAATCAAGTGATCATTAATGTGAAATAGAATTAATAAATTATCATAATCACAAGTAATAAATAAAATAAAATTAATGCGAAATATATATTATTAATATTTACCCGTCAAAGTGACGCAGTAAAATAGTCAAAATAGTACATAGACGATAAGTGAAATAAATACACGCTCGAATAAAAATCGAGGGCTTCACATAGACGTTTCGGTTAAGGTTCCGAATCCAAACCGGCGGTTTCCAGTTCGGTTCCGATTTGTTTCGTTTTTTTTTTTTTGAATTTTAATATTTAATAAATTAACACAATTGATAAAGGAAATGAAATTGAGTAACAAAAAATTGATTTTATTACTTTAGAAGTAAAATTACAACTTACAATTTACAACTTTATTAAAAACAATTTAACTTACAAGCTACAAATGAAAATTTCTAAGGTATTGCAATTCCAAAGTACAATTTAAAAATAAAATTACAAGTTACTATAATTTCGTATAAAATTTAAATTACAAAGTACAAACCACAAAGAAAGAAAAAAAGAAAAAAAGAAAAAAAAATGGGTTTGAGTTTTATTTTAATATTCTAAATTAAAAATTTTAAATTTAACTTTGAATATTAAAATAAAATTGCCTACGTATCCTCATAGAGGAATCAAAACCCTACGTAGTTCTCTTACCTTTTACTTACCTTAGGGAAGGTGGCAACTTGATTTTTCAATCATTTTGTGACTCATTGCTTGATCCGGTATCAATAGTGTCGCTTTTTTAGAATCATCAAAATTGGTGACTTACTCACGCGTCGCGGCTTTAGTCCAATCGTGGAGCAATGCTTGAGCCTCTAGATTTTCTACTGTTAATCTTGATCGTATAGGATCTAGAATATAACATCCCTCACTGAATGCTTGCTCTACGAAAACGGTTGAGGCAGGAACATCTGATATTTCCTTCGCAATTAATGTTACTATAGGAAACGAGGAAGACCTCTTTGACCAGCACTTTAACAGATCGAACTTTGACTTCCCTAATACAAATTTCAGTATAATTAAAAGGAGATGTTAAATATGTATCAAGTTCAATATAAGGGGTTATGCCTCCTCTCGAAATTTTGGTATCCTCCCATCATAAAACTACTCCAATAGTGCAAACATCAAGTGTAGAAGTAGTAGAAGTAGATGAGCTTCTAAAACTATCGTCATATTTTATTGAATATTCTCTAAAAATATCATATAAACATTGTTTAGCATTAGATACTACTACGTTTGGTATGAGAGTGTCATGTTCTTTAATAGGAAACAAAGCATCATAATAAATTCCTAACAATTCTTCTAAATCATCTACTCTTATCTGAGATCTAATATTTTGCAACTAAAAATACATTAAGAATATAAGTGAAATACTTTAACCATTTTAATCCCATTTGAGCAATAGTTTGTCCTAAACGTTCACAAGGCATGAGAGATCTAAAAAGTAGTGCAATTTTAACACAACGATCTACAACTAAAATTAATGTAGGATAATAAACACCGGATAATTCTTCGGTGGCATCTTTAAAAACCTTTAAAGTTGACATAAATTAGAGCATGTATCCCATTGGTTCGGAAATAAAACTATGACACTTTGTTGTTCAGCAAAAAATGAACATAAAGCTTCTCTATAACTATCATTTATCATTTTATATGTAGAATTCCAACGAGTTAGTACATCGGGCGAGAATTTTCTTAGGTACAAACCATTATTTTTTACAATATCTAGCCCATTTTTTCAACAAAGAGGAATATCTTGATAAATATAAAAGCGCATTTCTAATAGGTAAAATTTCATCTTTTAAAGTAGCTAAACCATCTTAAACACATAAATTTATAATATGACATATACAACGAACATGAAAAAATTTACCACCGATAGAAGGTTCACAAATATTAGTAAGTGATTGTAAACTAGCCTATTAGCACTAGCATTATCAAATGAAATTGAAATTTTTTTTGTAACTAAACCATATTCTTGTAAAATAGTATGAATTTTATGAGAAATATTAATAGCGGTATGTTCAACATTAAAACCTCTATATGCAATTAAACGTTTTTGCAAAGTCCATGCATCATCAACCCAATGACATGTAATTCCCGTATAAAAACTTCGTTGTCCATGATCACTCCATACATCCAAACAACTTGAAACTTTGGTTAAGTAGCAAATGAATTAATTAACTGTAATTTAAATTCACCAACCGATTTTTTAATATCACGAGTAACTGTAGAAAGTGAAATCTTTGTAGCAGCGGGGTTAAAAGCTAGTCTAGTAAAATTTTCATAAAGTTTATCATCGACAAAGTTAAAAGGAAGTGACTTACCACTAACAAATTTAGCTAACTCTTTTCTAGCAGTTATATCACTATATTTAAATAAAGTAGCATAAGACTACCTGATGAAGAACCCATGAATCCCGGCGGTAGTTGTGTTTGAGCACGTTCTAGCCCAACTTTATCCGGATGTTTTTTGTTGAAGTGGTTCGTGTACGTCCCATAATCGCCCCCTCCTCTAAACTTGTAAAAATTGGTGCAATTGTTGCAAGTAACTTTGAAACCTCCGGTTGTAAGATCCGGATTTTTTTTAAAATGCACCGAAAAATACCGAATCTAAGTGGTGTAGCTCGACGACTTTGAGTTTGAGTTGGATTTTACAGTTCCGGTTGAACCCCACCTTCTTGTTGAGCTTCACCAAAATTAGCAAAACCTGCCTCGATTTCATCTTCGTTCAAATCGAAAGTTTCTTCAAACTGTGGTGGTAGTGGTTGTTGCTCGGACACAGATGCCAAACCTTTCCCCTTGGATTGACAAAACGATCCTCCACGGTTCGACATTTTTTAAAATAACTAATGAAATTAAAATAAAAGTATGAAACTACTAAAAAAATAAATTGGAACTTGAAATTTAAACTTAAAAATTGAAATTAAAGCTTGAAATTGAGAGATTAGAACGTAGAGAGTTGAGAGATTAGAGAGTAGGTGTGGGGAAAAATTTGTGAAATATATGGGGTATTTATAGGAAAAAAATGTGAAAAACAAAAGAAAAAAAGATAAACGTAAAACCGTCGGTTTGGCCAACGGTCAAACAATCTTGGCCGTTGATCATCAACGGTCAAACAATCTAGACCATTGGTTTTTTAAAAAATTGAATTTTCAAAAATAAAAAAAGTAAAAACCGCCGATTTCCAGTTAAAACCGGCTGCTAATGGTCACATTTGTGACCGTTGGTAATTTTAAATTCAATTTCAATTTTTAAATAAAATTTAAATAAAATGAAAACTGGTGGTTTTTGGTTCCAAATATTACAAACCGTAATCTAACCTTAGAAATTAGGTTTATGGTTCCGGTTCGAACCTAAACCGTGGTCAATGATTTTTCAAACTGTTGACCCGGTTCAAAACTGTCGGTTTTTCGGTTCGGTTCGAACCTTTAAACACGTCTACTAATGGCTACCTCAAACCCACTTTCCCTATTTTCTAGAGTTTAACAAAGGTGAATGATTTTTGCATTAACTTTCATTATTAATAGTACAGATGGGTTTTGTTGATTATCAACATTGCTCTTCATAATTTAACATATGAAATATCACTCATCATTCATTTTGACAGATTAGTCTTTCATCTTAACACACACATATACTCCCGTTGATTGGCCGTCACTACTCGCTTCTGTTTAATATTCAAATTCTTCTATAAAATTCATTATTAATTAGCAAAGATTGAAAAATTGCCTGACTAAACTTTACACTATTCCCGGTCCTCTATTTCTCAAGCCCTCTTTTATATATTATTCCTCCATTGATTTGAGCATTGAGTTCACAAGTGGTTCGGGGTTCTCTTCGCTGCACACGAGAGCCCCAACTGGTTGTCGAATCTTGGAGAGGGAGTGCTATCAACAAATTTACCAGTGCAGTGGGGGTGTTTCCTCTCTAAAGAGAGCGCTACGGTGTGCTTCGACCCATGCTATCCTAAAACTTGACTCCTGTTGAATTTTTGGCTTGTTATAATTTTTTGTTCCTTGTTCCTAAATTAGTAGATTAATAATCCCTGTTGTTTTGTGCTTAATTTTCCAAGAAGTTTAGAGAGAAAAACTCTATTTCTATTAATTTTGGATTATTTGCTACTTGCCGAACATGGATTTTCTTAAGTCATTTGTGTTGGCAACAACAAATGAAATTTTGGTTGACTGAATTAGAATTATTTTCTGTGGTTCTAAATGATCTTAAAGAAAATGGTGAAAGTTCTACTACTAAGTCTACTGAGACCCCCACTAGCAAAGATACTACTAAAGACTCTAGTGACAAAATTGATGACCTTGCTAATAAAGATATTCTTTTTCATGGTAAAATTTTGAGTGCTTTACCTGATAGTATTTATCGCATTTTTTCACATACCAAATCTGCACTTGAATTGTGGAATGCACTTGATTATCATTACGGTACTGCTGAAAAAGGTCTCAAACGTGTGTCTATTGATGATTGATTTTTCAGATGGTTGACCCTAAAAGTGTTTCTGATCAACTGATTGAATTTGAGAACCTTATTTATGATATGAAAGCAAAAGGGGTCGAACAAAGTGATTCTGTCTAAAAAATTGTCACCATCTCGGTCTGATTTTGCTAGAGGTCTTAAGCATGAACCTAAAAAATTTCTCTTGAAGAATTATTTGTTGCTTTGAGAATTGAGGATAGACACCACTACTCCCAACAGTCTAAAAAAACCTGTTTTGCAAGCCAATGCTTTAATTATTGAAAATCCTCACAAACCAAAACCTAAATTTTTCAAGAAAACTGGACCAAAAAAGGCTAATGGCGGATTTGGTAACAATAAATTAAATAACAATATGCCAAAAGGTAAAAATGGGAGTCCAGTTCAGTGTTGGGTTTGTGGGAGGACTAATCATATTGCCAATAACTATTTTCACCGCCATGAAAAATCAGTCCAAACCCCCGCCGACTTATAAACCACAAGCTAATGTGGTGATTGTGGGGGCCGCCTCTGATTCCCCAGCTAACATGTTTTTTGTTAGTAGCCCAAAGTTAAATACTATTTTTAACTCAAATGATTGATGGATATACTATGGGGCTAATGTTCATGTGTGCGCTGATAAAAATTATTTTTTTATCATATCAGGTATCAGGCACAAGAACTGTGAGCATGGGGAATGTGAGTGTGGCTCGAGTCCTAGGAGAAGGCCAAGTCCAGTTAACTTTATCATCCGGAAAAGTCTTGTCTCTAGATGGTGTTTGTTATATTCCATAAATTAGGAAAATTTTGATTAGTGCGTCTTTATTAGTTGGGAATGGATATAAAGTTATTTTGAATCCAATAAAGTTGTAATTTCTAGACATGGTCAGTTTGTTGGTAAAGGTTTTATGTTGGATGGTTTATTTCGTTTACGTGTAATGCCTTCTTCTAGTAATGAAAATTTTGATTTTTCTTTATCTATTGCTAATGTTGAATGTTGTAATACTTGGCATGGTAGACTTGGTCATGTGAATTCTGGAACAATTAAAAGAATGATGCATTTGGATCTTATTCCTAAGTCTTCTATTAATGTGAAATTTGTGCAAGCTAAGCAACCTAGAAAACCGCATAAATCAGTTGAAAAAGAAACCAAGTTGCTTGGATTAATTCATATTGATATTTGTGATAACAATCATGTCTTGACTCGTGGTGGTAATCAATATTTCATTACTTTTATTGACGACTTTTCAAAATATTGTTATGTTTATTTGATTAATGCGAAGAGTAATTTGTTTGATAAGTTTAAAGAGTATAAAGCTGAAGTTGAAAATCAGAAAAAAAAAAAAAGTCTTCGCTCTGATAGGGGTGGTGAATATGATTCTGATGAAATGGCTGACATTTGTAAATCGCATGGTATTGTGCATGAAGTGACACATTATTATTCTCCACAATCTAATGGTGTAGCAGGAAAAAAAGACTTTACTTGATATGGTAAATGCAATGCTACTTAGTTTTGGTTTGCCTAAAAATTATTGGGGCGCAGCTTTATATTCTGCTTGTTTGATTCTTCATAGAATTCCTTATAAAAATTCTGACAAAACTCCTTATGAGTTATTGAAGAACAAAAAGCCTTCTCTTAAATTTTTAGAAGTTTGGGGGTGCCTAGCTAAGGTTAAAATTCCTATTGTTAAGAAAAGAAAAATAGGCCCCAAAACTGTTGATTGTGTTTTTGTTGGCTATTCTTTAAATAGTCCTACTTATAGATTTCTAGTGTTTAATTTTGAAGTTCCTGAGATTGCAAATAATATCATTATTGAATCTAGAGATATTGTCTTTTTCGAAAATATTTTTCCTATGAAAGATAAATTTTCCAGGTCTGTTGGTGCATGTTCGAGTTCTAATGTTAATGATTCTTCTCCTACTATTTTTAACAAGGAACCTGTTGAGCCTAGGAGGAGTAAAAGCAGCAAAAAGGCTAAAAATTTTGTTGATGATTATTATACTTTTTTACTTGAAGATGACCCTAAGACCTATAATGATGCTATGTTGTCCGTAGATGCTCCATTTTGGAAGGAAACAATTAATGATGAAATGAACTCTCTTATGATTAATAAAACTTGGATTTTAATGGACCTCCCACCTGGTTGCAAAACAATTAGGTGTAATGGATTTTTAAGAAAAAGTTGAGGATTGATGTTTCTATAGAAAATTACAAGGCCAGGCTAGTTGTTAAGGGTTTTGAGCAAAAATCTGGCATTGACTTTTTTGACACTTACTCGTCTGTTTCTAAAATTACTACCATTAAAATTATTGTTTTTAATGATACCAAAAAATTATTGTCTAATCATTTTGATATGAAAGACCTTGGCCCTGTTGATGTTATTTTAGGAATAACGATAATTAGAAATGAAAATTCTATTTATTTGTCGCAATCTCACTATATTGAAAAATTGTTGAATACATTTAATTATTCTTGTGTGAATCCAGTATCTACCCCTTATGATCCAACGTTTAAGTTGAGAAGAAATAAAGGTGCTAGTGTTTCTCAACATAAATATTCTCAAATTATTGGATCATTGTTGCATTTGATGAATCATACTAGACCGGACATTGCGTATGTTGTTGGTAGATTAGCAAGACACACACATAGTCCTAATACTTCCCACTGGGATGCATTGGAAAGATTGTTTAAATATTTAAAAGGAACTATTGATTATGCTATTAAGTTCACAGGTTTTCCTGATGTTTTATAAGGTTATGGTGAAGCAAATTGGATCACTGATTCGGAAGAAACAAAGTCAACTAGTGGATATGTATTTACATTGGTAGGTGGAGCAATATCATGGAAGTCTAATAAGCAGATTGTAATTTCTCGATCAACTATGGAGGCTGAGTTAATTGCCTTAGATGTCGCGTGCACTGAGGCTGAGTGGCTTAAAAGTTTTTTAAATGATATTCCTTTATTACTAAGCCCATTCCTCCTATTTGTTTACATTGTGGTAGTCAATTTGCAATTGCTAGAGCTAAAAGCAAAAATTATAATGAGAAAAGAAGGCACTTGACTGTGAGACATAAATCGATTAGACATCTAATTTCTCATGGTGTATTTTCTTTGGATTTTTTCAGGTCTGAAACAACATTGTGTCATAAAGGAACTGCGCGTCGGCAAGTTTTTACAATCATCATGGGGAATGGGATTGGAGCCTATTAATTAAGTCACCACAAAGGGAAAAAGAGCACGAGTTCGAATCTAAAATAAGAAGGGCTTATCAGAATGAGTATGAGAAGAAATTCAACGACTGAGTTTCTTCGCCACACATTTGGCGGATTCTGATTCTAAGAAAGCTCGGAGGTTTCACACGGGTTTATGACCAAGGATCTGTCATATTCTTACAAGTCATGGAGACTTATCATATGCTGAGATAGTGAAACGGGCTCAAGAGATAGCTGCAAGACACGACATGGAAACTAAAGAGGCTGAAATATTGGGAAAGAGAAAATGGCAAGGACCAAGTCAAAATAAGAGTGGCAATCAGAACATAAATCAGAAGCAGGAAAAACACGGAAAAACCAAAGTAAGGACAGAACCTGACAATTAGTCTAACAAACCCATGTGTGCTAACTGTGGAAAGAATCACGGGGGAGAGTGTCTAGCTGGACAAGGAAGATGTTTTCGATGCAAGAAGCCAGGACATAGAATCTATGAGTGCCCCCTTAACAAATTTGAGTGGGGAAATAAAGGTCAGACCTCAGGAGGGAATGCTTGGGTATTTGCAATGAGCGAGAAGGAGGCTGAGGAAAACTCGGGCACCATGAAAGATATGCTATCAGGGTTTAATATACCCGTATTAGTACTTTTTGACACTGGAGCTACTCATTCATTCATGTTTAAGAATTTCATGCTCTAACTGGTAATAGAGACGTTAGAGTAAAAGAACCACTTGAGATTAGCGTACCTCCAGGAGAGATAATTTATACTAACTCAATGATTAGAAATGCATATATAGATGTGAATGGACATAACCTAGAAGCAGAATTGTATGTGATTGACATGAAGGATTTTGATATAATTTTGGGCATGGATTGGTTGACGAGGCATCGAGTGAATTAGATGCCAGGAGAGAGAGATAACTTTGAAATTATCAGAGGATAGAGTGACAATCATCTATGGAGTAAAGCCTGGTAAGGTACCGCGAGTCGTGTCAGCAATGAAGGCATTGAAAATCCTTAAGAAAGGCAATTGTCAAAGATACCTGGTCAATATGGTTGGTAATCAATCAACAGAATTGTCGATTGAAGAAGTACCAATTATGAATGAGTTTTTGGATGTATTTCCAGAAGAATTACCAAGAGTGCCACCAAACAGACAAGTGGAGTTTACAATTGACTTGATACCTGGGGCAGAATTAGTATCAAAGGCTCCTTATATGATGGTGCCTAAAGAACTACAAGAGCTGAAAGTTCAACTACAAGAGTTGTTAGACTTGAAATTTATTCGTCCTAGTGTGTCTCCATGGGGAGCACCAGTCCTATTCATTAAGAAGAAAGATGGCACTTTGAGGATGTGCATTGATTATCGAGAATTGAACTAACTCACAGTAAAGAATAAGTACCCATTGCCACGAATTGAAGACTTATTCGACCAATTGAGAGGAGCCGGTATCTTTTCAAAGATTGATTTGAGATACGGATATCATCAATTGAAGATAAAAGAGGAGGATATTTCGAAGACAACATTCAGATCAAGATATGGCCATTACGAGTTTGTGGTGATGCCCTTTGGATTAAGTAACACTCTAACAGTGTTTATGGATTTGATGAATAGGATATTCCATCTATATCTAGATCAGTTTGTTATCGTATTCATCGATGATATTTTGGTATACTCACGAGACGAGAACCAATATGAGGAACATTTGAGAATCGTACTAGAGACTCTTCGAAAGGAAAAGTTATATGCGAAGTTCAAAAAATGTGAATTCTGGATAGATCGAGTTGTGTTTCTTGGGCATGTAGTAACGGCTCAAGGAATTGAAGTTGATCCAGCAAAGATTGAGGCAGTGATTGAATGGAATGCACCTAGAAATGCGAATGAAGTTCGCAGTTTCTTAGGTTTAGCTGTCTATTATCGGAGATTTATTGAAGAATTTTCCAAGATAGCAGCACCCATGACAAGATTGACAAGAAAGGTAGAGAAATTATTATGGAATGAAAAGTGTGAAACAAGCTTCCAAGAGTTAAAGAAGAGATTGACATCACCACCTGTGTTGAAAATTCTGGATCCTACAAAGGAATTTGTTGTGTACACCGATGCATCAAAACAAGGTCTAGGTTGTGTTTTAGTGCAGCATGGCAAAGTAGTTGCCTACTCTTCAAGACAATTAAAGACACATGAGTTAAACTACCCCACTCATGATTTGGAGTTAGCAGCAGTAATTCATGCACTTAAGATTTGGCGACATCGTTTATATGGAGGAAAGTGCGAGATTTTCACAGATCACAAAAGCTTGAAATACTTGTTTACTCAAAAGGAGTTAAACATGAGGCAAATGAGATGGCTTGAATTGGTGAAGCACTATGATTGCACTATTCAATATCATCCGGGAAAAGCTAATGTGGTTGCAGATGCCTTAAGCCGTAAAACAAGAGGAGAATTAACATGTACATTGACCACTCAGAAACAAATGATTCGAGAATTCTCAAAGATGAGTATGTGGTTAAACCACCAAAAAGTGTGAAAGCAATTTTAACGGCTTTGGTAGCATAACCAACCTTAAGAGAAAGGATCAAAGAAGCACAAACTCGGTATGGGCTTTTGAGTAGAATAAACACGCAAGATGTTTCTGGAAAAGATAAAGGATTCGCTATAACAACCGATGGGGTATGGTTATATGAAGAGAGGATTTACATACCTGACAATGAGAATCTAAAGAGAGAAATTTTGGTTGAAGCTCACAACACGCCATACACGGCACACCCAGGTGGTACAAAAATGTACCAAGACCTTAAGAGGATGTTTTGGTGGAAGGGAATGAAGAATGACATAAGGAAATTTGTGGAGAGTTGCTTGACCTGTCAACAAGTCAAGGCTGAACATCAACGACCTTCTGGATTGCTTAAGCCACTTGAAATCCCAGAATGGAAATGGGAGCACATAACAATGGACTTTGTAGTTAGCTTACCTACAACAACCAAGGGAAATACTGCAATTTGGTTAATTGTTGATAGAGTGACAAAGTCTGCACACTTTTTGCCGATAAAAATGACATTCAGAATGGATCAGTATGCACAAATATACATCAAAGATATCGTAAGATTACATGGAGTTCCTGCGACAATAGTGTCGGACAGAGACACTCAGTTTACATCTAAGTTTTGGAAAAGTTTGCAGGATGCAATGGGAACGAGATTAAAGTTTAGCACTGCATATCATCCGCAAACAGACGGCCAATCAGAACGAACAATTCAAATTCTCGAGGATATGTTGAGGGCATGCATACTGGATGTATGAAGTAATTGGGAGACAATATTACCCTTGGTGGAATTTGCTTATAATAACAGTTACGAAGCTACTATTGGAATGGTTCCATATGAGGTATTGTATAAGGAGAAAATGTAGATATTCGCTATATACACATCCCCGATATGATCCACAACTTAAATACAAATAAACCAAACATTCTAGACGAATATCATCAAAACCCAATGGAACAGTCTAAATAGCAATGAAATAAAGAAACACGTTACAACTTACGACCATAATATCCATAATCCAAATTACATCCCGATATGATCTAAAGATAACAACTTAAAAGTCAAAGGGTCCTACACCCTTCATTACAAACCTAATAAAAAGAAATACAAGAGTCCAACAACAAACACAAGAAAAGAGTCCAACAACAACAACAAGAAGTAGTAAGTCCAACAACAAATAATAGTAACAAGTCCAAATGACATCAACAACAAAAGATAGTAAATCCAACAAGCGGAGTACAAGGGCTCAATCGTGGTCGGTTCAAAGATCTTCAACGAAGTCCTCATCTAAGGTTAGAAAATAGGTGGGGATGAGACAAATCTCGGTGGATGGGGTGATCGTGTGCAAGTGTGGTGATATATATAGTTAATGCGAGAAAACAGCTTATATGAAAACACGTGAGTATGATGCATGAATTCACACACATCCACAAGCGTCGTGATAAATATATTTAAGTAATATACTTATACGATTCGAGAAAACATTTTGTGGTCACACAGCACTATGTGATTCATCAAGACAGGTAGGATTGCGCGACGGAAATGTAACGCCAATCCCATGCAAGACAAATAATGGTTGCGTTTGATTGTAGCGCCAACCAATGCAAAACAAGTAGCGGTTGCGTACGGATTTGTAGCGCCAACCAAATGGGTCCGATAAATCCGGAATCGTGTGGATCGAGACAATGATTCCTTCGTTCTTCATTGTAACTCCCGGGCAAGATGGTCCAAGACCTGTCACCTTATCGCTCCGTAGGCAAAGACAAAATCCACAAAGGAGCTTGCAATGCTCGGATTTGTCATAATCATGATTATACCTCAGTACTATGACCCGCTTCCTTTGGACACTCCGTCCCCGCGATTGGGGATTAGGGCGATGGGGCGAAGAGTGGAATAGCAGCCGAGCTGCCTGCCCCATCCCCGACGTATCCATTCCGACCGTGAGCATGACACACCAAGTTGACTCAGCAGAAAGTAAATACAAGTACAGCATCAACCAGCAATGAAAGTATTATTGATTAAGGAAGCGATTCGAATTTTTTTTTGAAAATTCACGAGTAGCAATATGGCGTTGGTGGAGTTACTTGGATGAAGATGATTATCGGAAGGATAAGCAATCTTCGATATCTTGAAAGATTAGGTGGAACATAAGTCCCGTTATAGATTTAAGACCGCAAGACGAGGAAGTCGCCCGCGATCGGGTATTAATCGAATCGAATCAAGATAAGTCAAGGGTTTTTTTTTGAGAAAATAAAATACTTTAATTAAATCTCCAAGTCAGAGGGTCCAGGGCTATTTTAGTAAAATAGAAAATAATTTGAGTTAGGTTCTTTATAAAAGAAAAATTACAATTTAGCCCCGTTTTGTAAAAATCAAAACTTTTGGTGTTAAAAATTGAATAAATAAATATCCCGACCTTGAACAATTATGAGGTCAGTTCCTAAATTCTCTAAATTGTTCATAGATTCAGGTTTTTAAAGTTTTGAGGTCGAGTTTTTATAAAATTCTCACATTGGCCCCAAATTTGTTAAAATTGTCATTTCAGGCCTTAAGTTTAAAATAATTGGAACTCACAAACCGGAAGGGATTTTAATGTGATTCCAGTTGGAAAATGTCACTAAGGTTAGTGGAATATTGGGACAAAAGCAGTTTTAAAAATAAATAAGTGTAGGTCCTTTAACTTTTGAAAATATCATTTTTGTCCCATTTTGAAATAATTGTCTTTAAGTCTTTTAGGGGTCCAATTGTTATGAAATTTGAACCTTGGGTCCAAAATATAATTAAGTTACAGTTATGTTAGTATTTCCATGTGCATGTGCTGCATAAGTCCTGGAAATTTCATTTGGGTCCTCAAGTTTAGTCTTTTACACTTTAGTCCCTCAATTTTAGAAAAATTACTTTCCAAGCCCTAAACACTTGGATTTTTGGAATACATTTAAAATATGTCATTTCCAGTACCTTAAGAGTAAAAATTTCAAATTTTAAAATTAAAGTCTGGTACAGTTTCAAAATTTGCAAAGTAGCCCTTAAACTTTCAAAATTTTACAATCTAGTCCTTGGGCTTTTAAAGGTTGATTTTATTTATCTTAAAACTCTTAAAACTTTATCAAAATGTCCAAAAGTCATTTTTGAACCTAAGTACAGTCCCAAAAATTGAAATTTGCAGAGAGGTCCTTTAACTTTTATTTTCTTGCAATTTAGTCCACCAATTTTCCAGTTTTGCATTTTTAAGTCCAAAATTGAAATTTAATCAATTATGCTCGACTTGTCCATGTTATAAGTCATCCAAAACATGGATTTCAAAGATCATACACATGCATGTCCAGTTCATACAAGAATTCATCAAATAGAACATTAAATTGTACATGCATGCACCTAAAATCCAATAAATAGCAATTTTGAGCAACTCTTGAGAATTTTCATGATTTGATACATAAAATTGACATGCAATACATATATTATATATCTCAAGGGCTCATGATCAAAATTCTACATGCATTTTAATAAAAGCACCTAGAAGTTTGAAAGAGTTTTTCCACCCACCTTAAATTGGAAAGTTGTGAAATAAAAGGATAAATTTCACAACTTTGGAGGAGGTCACTTAGGTCAGCCCCTAAGTCAAGAAATATCAAAATTTTGGAGTTAGAAAAATGGAAGAAAAATTAAGGAGAAAAAGAAGGAGATAAGGAAATGAGAAAGACTACACTTTACCTTGTGTAGTAGGTGATTGGAGACTAGTTGAAGCTTCAAATTTGGAATTTTTGGTTCAACTTCAAAATCACCTAAGGTCGGCCCCTACTTCTCAAAAATGAAAAAGGGGTGTTAAAATTTGAAAAAAAATAGGGAGAAGAAGAAAGAAGGGCTCTAGTGTCCAATTCTTACCTTGTAGTCCAAATTTCTCTACTAGTTATTCTTCAAGTCTTCTAATTAGGCCACCATGCATGCATGTCTTCAAGTGATCTTCTAAGTACCTCAAAATCCAAAATATAAACTTAAATTAAAAGGAGAAGGTGATGAGTAGCAAGATTTTAAGTTGAATTGAGGAGTGAAATTTCTTACCTTGAGATAGGGGGTGTTCGAATTTTTGGTGTTTAAGTGGTAAGATTGTTTGTTTTGGTTTAGATGTTTGAAGAAAGAAAGTATGTTTGATGTTAGGAAGAAGATGTTCTTGAAGATATGAAGATGGGTTTGAAGATGTGAAGGACCTGTGTTTGAATATTTGAAGATGTGAAGAAGAGGTACTTGAGGATATGAAGAACTTATGTTGAAGATTTGAAGATGTGAAGAGTTGGTGTTTGAAGGTTTGAAGATGTGAATGATTTTGTGTTTGAAGATTTGAAGATGTGAATGATTTTTAGAGAGAGGTTAGAGAGAAGTTGGAGAAAAGGCTTGAGAGTTAGAATGTGTTGGATGAAATGAACAAAATTTGTTCATTTTTTTGCCAAAATGGCCGTTCACCATGGTAGAGAGGGGGAGAAATTTTTTGATTAATTTTGTGTCTTGCAAATTGACTCTTGCATGGAGACAAAAGGGTGGTCAAAGGTATGGTCAAGGTATGGGAAGAGAAGGAATGTTGGGAAGTTTCCAACATGTTGGGAAATTTTAATAATAAAGAATTGATGTATAAGATGATGTGTATAATGTTTGAATTAATGGTATAATTATACACAAGATGACTACATAAGGTGTACATGTACAAGAGTTGAGTGGTATTTCTACACCAAAATTCATCACCAATGCCGTCCACTATAGGGGTAATTTGGTAATTCCATATATATATTTTTTTTGTCCCAAATATGATGATGAAATATATCAATCTCCAAAATAATTAGTGATTCCCTTGATCACTTATAAGTCTCATGATCACTTAATCTAAATCAAAATCTTAATTCTATAAGGTAAAAGTCTCTAAAATAAATAGTCTCTTAAAAATTCTAAGGTGACTAATAAATACAAATTAGTAATAATGATCAATTAAGTGATCATAAATGTGAAATAGAATTAATGATGATCATGATCATAAGTAGTTAAATAAAATGAAATAAAATACAAAATATATATATTATTAATAATTACCCATCAAAGTGACGCGGTAAAATAGTCGATCAAATACATAGACGACAAAAGAATCAATTACATGCTCGGAAAAATTGGGGCTTCACATCCTCCCCTCCTTAAAAGAATTTGGTCCCCAAATTCTCTTCAGAATAGTTCTGGGTATTTATTCCTCATGTCTTCTTCCATCTCCTACATTGCGTCTTCGTCTCGGTTGTGGTTCTGTCACACCACTTTATCCATCGGAATCTCTCTCTTACGCAACTGTCATGTCTGCTAATCAATGATCCCGATCGGCCTCTCGGTGTAGGATAGATTTTCCATTAGAGGAGGAGTATCACGAGTGATGATATGTTCGGGATCTGGTTGATACTTCTTCAATCTTGATACGTGGAATACATCGTGCATTCCTGCATATGGTGCTGGTAACTCGAGTCGGTAGGCTAACTTTCCGATCCTCTGTAGAATTTTGTAAGGTCCAACATATCTCGGACTCAACTTGCCTCCTTTCTTCGGATTGATCAATCCTTTCCGTGGTGAGAGTCTGAGAAATACTTCATCTCCGACTTCAAATTCCAAATCCTTTCTTCTATTGTCCGCGTAACTCTTTTGGCGGCTCTGAGCTGTGCAAATCCGTTCCTTGATTAGTTTGACCTTCTCCATGGCCTCCTGAACTAAGTCGACCTTTGGAATCGAGGGTGACTTTCATTTCTCTTTCGGAGTACATTGGTCATCAATCTCCCAGTGTAGTGGGGATCTACATTTTTGCCCATATAATGCCTCGTAGGGTGCCATCCCAATCGTGGCCTGATAACTATTATTGTCGGCGAACTCGGCTAATGGTAAGTGCGAATCCCAACTTCCTTGAAAATCCAACGTGCAGGCTCGCAAAGATATCTTCTAGGGTTTGAATTGTTCGCTCGATCGTCCATCGGTTTGTGGATGTCTTCTTTGTCTTTTGAAACTTAGCGAGGTACCCAATTCCTCAATATCAAAATTTAGGTGGCCTAGAGGTGCTTATATTCGATCCAAATTCCCATCAGCCAATTTCCAATAATCATTCTGCAAAAATATCTCTTAATAACCTTAGTGGTACTCAAAATTTCTTGTCATCACCTTGTAATAGACACTATTCATAGTACCCTATTCATGTGATCCGTAACATTTGCACCACTATTCGATTATCACTTAACCTATCATTTCTATTCCACATACCGTTCTAATGTACTATTTCCATAATTATTAGTTCAAAACATACCTCTTATAATTCAAATCCCGAATATATCCTTGCTTGTCACACCTAGTCAATACTTCATTTACCTAAGAAAGTGATACTCATTATAATAGAGTCGATTTAACTAAATAGTCGACACCTATTCATATCGTGGTATATTTCCTCTAACAATTGGTAGTAGATTTCATCGCTAAAAGTGCAAGATCAACCCATAATCTCCACCCATCAACATATAATAGTCAAGACCTCAGTAATCATTTAATAAGTTATTTCCAAAGTTGTAATCATATGAGTCGCTCCTTCTAAAATCTTGATAGCAATCTCAATTTCCCATATCCATAAGGTCCTTGATTATTCCAGATAAATGTGCACATCTCATATACTTTATATAGAATACTATTATCCATCTCCTCCGAAATTAATCAATACTTAATACTCAATAACTAAGTCAAAATCAATCAAATTCATATATCATGTGAGTGCCTAGATCACCATAATATTCCGAATACTCACAGATAATCATTATCCCAAATTTAATTCACAAATGAGATATCATAACTTAAAAAAAAATATTTAGTGACAATATCCAGTTGAGACCCTATAATCGTCATATCCTTGACGTATCTTATCCATGATACCAAACAACAAGTCAAATTTGCTTATTTAAGCTCGTAGAAGTATTTAGAACGAATAACACAATGGCACATCATCGATAAATCATACTTAGTGATTCCTACACAATCATTCTCTAAAGTAATATCATTAGGCATCTAACTTCTATAATATATCATATGACCCAATTATATACTGTCAAGTGATAACCTTATATCCTTCAAGTCTCATGATAATGGGCATTATAGCCTTCAAATCAAGAAATTTCTAAATCACCTACATCCAAAATGAGGCATATCCATTAATGTAAAATTTGAATACACCCATGAAGTACAACACTAGTAATACCGAGTCAAAGATACATCTGAACTAAAATACAATTGAATCTAATACAAAGGAAGCAAGGTACAACACGGTGGAAAAGTGTCTACAATAACGAAAGCACAACTGGCAATCAAGCTAGCTAATCAGTGAGATTGCCATCATCGTCACTAGCAGCTACGTCCATAACCGGGGACTGGTCAGGCTTGGTGCCTCGACCTCGGGCCAATCGATGAAATCCAACCACTGCTCAAATCCCTGTGCATCATCAAGCAGAGCAGCCTCGGGTGCCTCAGGCTCTCCGACCTCGACTGGATCCTCCTCAGGATCCTCTTCATGGTCCTCCTCAGCGTCGGGTACGGGCTCCACTTCGGGTAGTGGCAATGGTTGTGCATTAGCTGCCAGAGCAGCCTCTAAAGCAGCGTCTCTCTGAGCTAGGGCCTGGGTAAGGTCCTCTATCACTGTCATCTGCTTGATGAGACCTCCAAGCGTTCAATGGTGTCGCGAGATATGCGGGCGTCAATCTCCCACTTCTGGCATCCGTCACTTGCTCTCTTCATTTTCTCTCGCACGTTATCCAGGCGCTCCTGGATAATTTGTATTTGATCCTCACGCGCCCGTATGGTGTTGTCGCGGTCCCTAATGATAATGGTCAGCTCGCTCTTTTCATCTTGACTCCTCGCCAAGCGCTGTGTTGAATCCTCACATACCGGGCGCTCCTGGATAGCTCGAGGTCGCCGATCACTCTCCCGGTGCCGTGAATCATCGGTGCCGGTAGTACTCCCGCTCAAAGACGGGCATAAAAACATCCCACCAAGAAGGTGGCGCTGCTCCATCCCGATCAAACAAAACTAAGGCGGATCACCAAAGGTAGAGGAAAGATAAGAAGATAATAAGGAAAGAATGAATAAAGAAATCCAGTCAAGAATCAACTAAGTCAAGACAAGTATGACTATGGAATCTCCAAATATGCGTTCTAACTTAGTTTAAACATCAATAAGATGGTTCTATGCCAATTTGAAATCAATTTCACACTTAATTGGTCAAGTCGCGGTACTACCCAAAACACAGATCGAGGTCCTATCCTGGGTAAGCTCGGTGTAAGTTTCCATCTTACTAGCCGAGCTCTGATACCACTTTAACTCACGCCCTAAACGGGACGCGACGACGATCCACAACTTAAATACAAATAAACCAAACATTCTAGACGAATATCATCAAAACCCAATGGAACAGAGTCTAAATAGCAGCGGAAATAAAGAAACACGTTACAACTTACAGTCCATAATATCCATAATCCAAATTACATCCCCGATATGATCTAAAGATAACAACTTAAAAGTCAAAGGGTCCTACGCCCTTCGATTTACAAAAACCTAATAAAAAGAAATACAAGAGTCCAACAACAAACACAAGAAAAGAGTCCAACAACAACAACAAGAAGTAGTAAGTCCAACAACAAATAATAGTAACAAGTCCAGCGACATCAACAACAAAAGATAGTAAATCCAACAAGCGGAGTACAAGGGCTCAATTTCGTGGTCGGTTCAAAGATCTTCAACGAAGTCCTCATCTAAGGTTAGAAAATAGGTGGGGATGAGACAAAATCTCGATGGATGGGGTGATCGTGTGCAAGTGTGGCGATATATATAGTTAATGCGAGAAAACAGCTTATTATATGAAAACACGTGAGTATGATGCATGAATTCACACACGACCCACAAGTGTCGTCGTGATAAATATATTTAAGTAATATACTTATACGATTCGAAAAACAGTTCGTGGTCACACAGCACTATGTGATTCAAATAAGACAGTAGTAGATTGCGTGCGGAAATGTAACGCCAATCCCATGCAAGACAAATAATGGTTGCGTACGGATTGTAGCGCCAACCAATGCAAAATAAGTAGCGGTTGCGTACGGATTTGTAGCGCCAACCAAGCGGGTCCGATAACTCCGGAATCGTGTGGATCAGACAGCGATTCCTAAGTTCTTCCTTGTAACTCCCCGGGCAAGATGGTCCAAGACCTGTCACCTTATCGCTCCGTAGGCAAAGACAAAATCCACAAATGGAGCTTGCAAGGCCCGGATTTGTCATAATCATGATTATACCTCAAGTACTACGACCCGCTTCCCTTGGACACTCCGTCCCTCAGTTGCGGGATTAGGACGATGGGGCCGAAAGATTGGAATAGCAGTCGAGATGCCCGGTTCCATCCCCGACGTATCCATTCCGATCGTGAGCTCGACACACCAAGTTGACTCAGCAGAAAGTAAATACAAGTACAGCAACAACCAGCAATGAGTATTATTGATTCATGGAAGCAGTCCAGGAAAAAAAAAATTTGAAAATTCACGAGTAGCAATATGGCGTTGGTGGAGTTACTTAGATGAAGATGATTATCGGAAGGATAAGCAATCTTCGATATCTTGAAAGATTAGGTGGAACATAAGTCCCATTATAGATTTAAGACCGCAAGACAAGGAAGTCGCCCCGCGATCGGGTATTAATCGGTCGAATCGGTCCGATAAGTCAAGGGTTTTTTATTTTTGAGAAAATAAAATACTTTAATTAAATCTCCAAGTCAGAGGGTCCAGGGCTATTTTAGTAAAAGAGAAAATAATTTGAGTTAGGTCCTTTGTAAAAGAAAAATTACAATTTAGCCCCGTTTTGTAAAAACCAAAACTTTTGTGGTTAAAAATTGAACAAAATAAATATCCCGACCTTGAACAATTATGAGGTCAGTTCCTAAATTCTCTAAATTGTTCAGAGATTCAGGTTTTTAAAGTTTTGAGGTCGAGTTTTTATAAAATTCTCACATTGGCCCCAAATTTGTTAAAATTGTCATTTCGGGCCTTAAGTTTAAAATAATTGGAACCCACAAACCTAAAGGGCTTTTAATGTGATTCCAGTTGGAAAATGTCACTAAGGTTAGTGGAATATTGGGACAAAAGCAGTTTTAAAAATAAATAAGTGTAGGTCCTTTAACTTTTGAAAATATCATTTTTGTCCCATTTGAAATAATTGCCTTTAAGGCTTTTAGGGGTCCAATTGTTATGAAATTTGAACCTTGGGTCCAAAATATAATTAAGTTACAGTTATGTTAGTATTTCCAGGTGCATGGGCTGCATAAGTCCTGGAAATTTCATTTGGGTCCTCAAGTTTAGTCTTTTACACTTTAGTCCCTCAATTTTAGAAAAATTACTTTCCAAGCCCTAAACACTTGGATTTTTGGAATACATTTAAAATATGTCATTTCCAGTACCTTAAGAGTAAAAATTTCAAATTTTAAAATTAAAGTCTGGTACAGTTTCAAAATTTGCAAAGTAGCCCTTAAACTTTCAAAATTTTACAATCTAGTACTTGGGCTTTTAAAGGTTGATTTTATTTATCTTAAAACTCTTAAAACTTTATTAAAATGTCCAAAAGTCATTTTTGAACCTGAGTACAGTCCCAAAAATCGAAATTTGCAGAGAGGTCCTTTAACTTTCATTTTCTTGCAATTTAGTCCACCAATTTTCCAGTTTTGCATTTTTAAGTCCAAAATTGAAATTTAATCAATTATGCTCGACTTGTCCAGGTTATAAGTCATCCAAAACATGGATTTCAAAGATCATACACATGCATGTCCAGTTCATACAAGAATTCATCAAATAGAACATTAAATTGTACATGCATGCACCTAAAATCCAATAAATAGCAATTTTGAGCAACTCTTGAGAATTTTCATGATTTGATACATAAAATTGACATTCAATACATATATTATATATCTCAAGGGCTCATGATCAAAATTCTACATGCATTTTAATAAAAGCACCTAGAAGTTTGAAAGAGTTTTTCCACCCACCTTAAATTGGAAAGTTGTGAAATAAAAGGATAAATTTCACAACTTTGGAGGAGGTCACTTAGGTCAGCCCTTAAGTCAAGAAATATCAAAAATTTGGAGTTAGAAAAATGGAAGAAAAATTAAGGAGAAAAAGAAGGAGATAAGGAAATGAGAAAGACTACACTTTACCTTATATAGTAGGTGATTGGAGACTAGTTGAAGCTTCAAATTTGGAATTTTTGGTTCAACTTCAAAATCACCTAAGGTCAGCCCCTATTTCTCAAAAATGAAAAAGGGGTTAAAATTTGAAAAAAATAGGAGAGAAGAAGAAAGAAGGGCTCACAGTGTCCAATTTACCTCAGAAGTCCAAATTTCTCTACTAGTTATTCTTCAAGTCTTCTAATTGGGCCACCATGCATTCATGTCTTCAAGTGGTCTTCTAAGTACCTCAAAATCCAAAATATAAACTTAAATTAAAAGGAGAAGGTGATGAGTAGCAAGATTTTAAGTTGAATTGAGGAGTGAAATTTCTTACCTTGAGATAAGGGGGTGTTCGAATTTTTGGTGTTTAAGTGGTAAGATTGTTTGTTTTGGTTTAGATGTTTGAAGAAAGAAAGTATGTTTGATGTTAGGAAGAAGATGTTCTTGAAGATATGAAGATGGGTTTGAAGATGTGAAGGACTTATGTTTGAATATTTGAAGATGTGAAGAAGTGGTACTTGAAGATATGAAGAACTTATGTTGAAGATGTGAAGAGTTGGTGTTTGAAGGTTTGAAGATGTGAATGATTTTGTGTTTGAAGATTTGAAGATGTGAATGATTTTTAGAGAGAGGTTAGAGAGAAGTTGGAGAAAAGGCTTGAGAGTTAGAATGTGTTGGATGAAATGAACAAAATTTGTTCATTTTTTTGCCAAAATTGTCGTCCACCATGGTAGAGAGGGGGAGAAATTTTTTGATTAATTTTGTGTCTTGCAAATTGTCTCTTGCATGGAGACAAAAGGGTGGTCAAAGGTATGGTCAAGGTATGAGAAGAGAAGGAATGTTGGGAAGTCTCCAACATGTTGGGAAATTTTAATAATGAAGAATTGATGTATAAGATGATGTGTATAATGTTTGAATTAATGGTATAATTATACACAAGATGACTACATAAGGTGTACATGTACAAGAGTTGGGTGGTATTTCTACACCAAAATTCATCACCAATGCCGTTCACTATAGGGGTAATTTGGTAATTCCATATATATTTTTTTTTTGTCCCAAATTTAATGATAATAGATGAAATATATCAATCTCCAAAATAATTAGTGATTCCTTTGATCACTTATAAGTCTCATGATCACTTAATCTAAATCAAAATATTAACTCTATAAGGTAAAAGTTTCTAAAATAAATAGTCTCTTAAAAATTCTAAGGTGACTAATAAATACAAAATAGTAATAATGATCAATTAAGTGATCATAAATGTGAAATAGAATTAATGATGATCATGATCATAAGTAGTTAAATAAAATAAAATAAAATACAAAATATATATTATTAATAATTACCGATCAAAGTGACGCGGTAAAATAGTCGATCAAATACATAGACGACAAAAGAATCAATTACATGCTCGGAAAAATCGGGGCTTCACAGTCAATGGCATACGAGCCTTTTTATAGGCAATTGTTATGATGCCTAATTAATTACTATTCAATCTTAGCAACTAAGAAATAATCTGACTTATTCATTTCTCAATACAAAACGTGTGCCTTTTCTTTTCTCCATAAACTCTTCACCTTGCTCCAATGCATGTGGACTCCAGAATCATTTGTTGACCATAATAATTTTGCTATTTGATTATATTGAGGAGACACTTGCTGTCATTTTCTTTCAGAAAATTCCTTAATACATTTTCACCAAATTAAGAAAATGTGTGGCTGCTTCACTTCTCAAATCTTGGAATTACAAATTACTTTTTAACAGTCCGCACACTCATCTTAACATTATAATTTTGGGAAAATTTCATAATAGGGTCCAAATTTAAGAAAATCTATCACTATAGGACTCCAAATTCCAATATTCTCAAAGCAAGACCCAATTTTTATTTTTTTTTCTCAAATTGGGTCTTCCCTCAAATTTTGGGCTCTCACTGCAAGATCCAAAATTTTAAAATTCTCAAATTAAGACCCAATTTTTATTTTTTTTCTCAAATCGGGCCATCCCTCAAAATTTCGGGTTCTCATTCTAGGTTTTAGAATTTAACAAAAAGAGAAATATTAGTGTATTATATCACGTCAGGAACAAAAAGTATTTTTCTTCCTCTTTTCATTTTTTTCGCTCATTCTTTTTTTCCCACTCTATACTTATTGTCAATTTTGTTTAACGTGCAGATACATGAATCTATAAATTTAAATGTATGTAGCTAGCAAGATGAAGCAAATAGTAAAATATTTATCGATTACTAAAAAAATAAGATATCCAAAGTATGAATGAAAAAGTAGGAAAATGTTTTCAGTTACTAAAAAAAATAAGATAGCCAAATTATGATTGAATTTTAAAGTTTAAAACAAGTATCGATTAGGAAAAAAGGGATGAACGAAAAAATAAAAGAGAGAAAAATAATTTGTGTGGCTAGCGTGATAGATTACATTAACATTTCTCTTTTTATTAAATTTTAAAACCTGAAGCGAGATCGAATAATTTGGGGGAGGACCCGATTTGAGAAAAAAAAATAAAAATCGGGTCTTGATTTGAGAAGGTTAAAATATTGGGTCTTGAAGTGAGAACCCAAAATTTGAGGGAGGACCCAATTTGAGAGAAAAATAAAAATTGGGTCTTGATTTAAGAAGTTTAAAATTTTGGGTCTTGAAGTGATAGATTTTCTTAAATTTGGATCCTATTACGAAATTTTCCCTATAATTTTAGCTACCATCATTTTTTTCATTTTCATATTTAGTCACCCAATATTCTGCTTCATAAAGTATTGCGAGTACCGTTTTCTAAAAACATTCTTTCACTTTTAATGGTATTTTTCAGTCACAAAATATAGAAGATGTTCTCCTCCATTTTTTCCAACCTGATTGAATTCAAAGCATTGCAATACATAGAAATTGTCATTCGCTCAAACATTGAAGTGATTAAAAAAGGATGTACATTGTTTATGATTTTTTTCTTTTGGCAGTTCATGAGAGAAGTTTTCGAATTGTTGCAGCCGGCGGGTTTCGAGTAACAAGCTGTATCTCAGAATCAAGTCAACACAGTCGCAAATCATAGAGGGGGCAGTTATCACTTTAAAGAAAGTGAATTCACGCCTCAAACTACAATTTTTCCCCCCAAGGACATCACCAGTTGTGCTTTTTTGGGGTGAAAAACCTTTGCGAAAAAACTCAAACCATTATATGGTAGATGTGGCAATTTAGACCCGGTCCAATGGACGGGCCTGGCCAACCCAAAGTTAAAATCAGACTGGACATTAAATTTGGAGGCCCAAAAAAGATTGGGCCTATTTGGCCGAGCCCAATTGGTCCGGCACGCCAGTCGGGCTCAGGCCAATTTTGGCCCGATTTTTCTGAGCCAAAAAATCTTTTTTTTGAAAAAAAATATATATATGTGAGATTTGAAAGTGCCTCTTTGTGAGATTTGGATGTTTCTGTTTTTTAAACTTTTTTTCTTGTTAATCTTATGGTATGCATTTGAATTTTTTTAAAAAATAGTATAACAATCTAATTTATAATTTAAATAAATTTATTAATAAAATTTTTCAATAAAAAAATACATAAAAAAATATTGAATTCTGGGCCATTTTGGCCCGACGGCCCAGAAAAGCCAGACTGGGCCTCAAAAGTAGAGGCTCATAAAAATTATGGCCCGACTCGGCCCAAAAATCCCTATTGGCCTGTTGGGTTAGTACCAAGCCGGCCTAGCCCGATCTGGTTGCCAACTCTATTGTGTGGCATAGGTTTGAGATTTGTGGGTACAAATCATGTTTTTTTGAAAAAAATAAAAAAAACTAAAAGAAGAAAAGATTGTAGTAGGATTTTTAAAGAAATGTGATTTGAATATGGGGCAATAAAAAAGTTGTTAGGTTTTCTGATAGTGAAAAAAAAAATGAAATTTTTTACTTTTGATGTGACAATAATGTGGTAATGTAAGGTCTAAAAAAGTAAAAATAAAGATTTGAACCTCAAAACCAATGTACATGCCCTAAGTTATACAATGTTTTTCAGCATTAGTTTCTACCATGACGATGATGATTGCCTAGAAAATTGTTGTCTTAACATGCAAATTATTTTCCCACTGAGTAACAGTAGCTGTTACATCAATCCTTCTATGATCTTTATCCTAGCTACAAAAGGTTTATTGACAAGATTGCTAGTAAGATAAATTGGTGGTGACAATAACACGTAGCCATCATTATACTTAACTGACTATTTTGAAATGGTGATATATATTGATGATAATTGCCTTTACATGCATGTTTTCCTTATTTATATTAATAGATTTTAAGTTGTTTTTGTTATTAATTTCGTAGATTATTGGTCATCAAGTACGGTTCATATTATTGTAAGGTGGTGTTATTTGTATAGGCGATCATTCAGGATTATTTTTGGTGAATTTTGGGTTATGATATAAGTCGGGTTGGACAGAGGTAAAGACGCTCGAAAACCCAAGCCAAATGCATCAAACGAGAGCCTTTTGGATAAAATATGACCAGGGCATGTTGGGAAATACGATCGTGTTAGAAAATAGGAAAAAACGAAACAGAAAAGGGGCCAAGTTGTGCAAATTAAACACGACCTGGTCGTGTTGATGAGCATGATCGTGTTCGTGCTTTTTCTGGCAAACACGGCCTGGCCGTGCTTTGAAACACGGTCGTGTTGCGGCTGTTAGCAGACGTGCGTGATTTTGACGAAATTTTATTCCTTTGGTGGTTCCGGAAGGATCTTTTGGGTAAAACAGACGGAAATATATACTACCCTAAGGCATATAAATATGACTTTTGGCCTCATAATTCACATATCTGATCATCTCATATCACATATACAACATCTAGATCTCGGGTTTTCATCTTCGATCTTGCACAAGGAGGAGAAACTAAGGCTCGAAGATTGAAGATCTCTCGGGGAGGAAGACAACTGCAACACCATCATCTTAATACATCCATTAGAGGAGTCATGTTTTGTTTTTTAGAACTTTACCTCATGTATTCATGTTAATTTCGAGAGGACATCTTGTTTAGCTTGTGTTTTTGCTTTCAATTTCCATCACGTGTTAACCCAATTGTGTTTGGGTGTGATGATCCCTGGAATTTATTTGTGATTATGGTGTGAACGTTTTAATGTATTTTCGTTTGTTTTTATGAGATTCGCTTATGATATGCTTTGTTGATTCGAATTGGTATATGCACAATATTGATTTGAATTTTATTTCACATCGGGTAATCGAGAGATTTATGGTGGGATAGAACCAACATAATGTTTGATAAATGGTTTTATCATGATTTTGATGATTTTATTTTTATACCAAAACAATGTTTTTAAAGGTTGTCCAAATACTCCTAAATGATTTAAAATGGTTTTAATATTTTTTGGAGTATTTCTTCAAATTTGTTTTCGACTAAAATGGATAACGCTTTTAATGATTTTATGTCAAAATGTTTTTTACATCAAAACTATGTCCCTGAATGTTGTCCTAATACTCCCGATCGGTCTAAAATGTTTTGACTATTTTTCGGAGTATTTCTTGGAGTTTATTTTCGATATAAAATTGGACAATACTTATGTTTCAGGCTCGACCGGTCGCCCTATAGGGCAACCCGTACCTGTGTTGAGTTTTGGAACAGAAAAAAGGGACGGAGGGAAAACCAAGGGGGGCGACCGGTCGACCTCCACCGGTGCCTGAAGCCCCCCCGAAGAACAGATTCATCTGTTTCCCTATTTTGGTCATGATCGACCGGTCCAACATGAGGGCGACCGGTCGCACCCCCCTCCGACCGGTCCCCCTGTGTAAAAATTGCAGAGTTTTCAATTTCAACTTATCTCTGCGTGACCGGTCGAACCCCTCTTTTGACAGCAAACTATCCGTTGAGTTTACAGACAACTTTTCCTTGATTTAAGGAGTTGATTTCTAACAGCTCTTTTCTTCAATTGTCTTGGTATTTTTTTACAGAATTCATGTCCCCAATAGGAGCCTATCATGTACAAGACATCTTCTATAAATAGAGGAAGAATTGAGGCAACACTATAAGAGACAAAACTACAACACAACAAGATACACTTGTTCTTACATTGTCTTATTTCTTGTTGTAATTTGCCTAGCTATTCACTTTCACATCCTTGAGGTCTAGGCTATTATTGATTACACTTGCACTCAATTGTATTATTCATTATCGAGTTGTAATCTTGAATTTTTGGGTTATCATTCAACACAAGATATCCTTGTGAGTGTTCTTGTGGTAAGAACAAACTTGGGTGATCTAGGTGTTAGGTGTAAGAAGATTGTGGTAATCTTCTTGTTGAGGTGTTGAAGAGTGTGGTGCTCTTCAAGGGTGAAGATTGTGGTAATCTTCACAAGGTGCCGTTTGGAGATTGTGGTAATCTTCAAGTGAGATTGTGGTAATCTCAAAGGTGGTGTTGAAGAAGAGTATGGTGCTCTTCAAGGTGTTGGTGTAAGATTTTGTTGTAATAATTGTGGTAATTATTAATAAAATCTTTTTTTCTTTTTGAAATCCATTCCGGAGATACTGGGGTGGTAGAGGATTAGGCCCTAGGTGGGTTGAACCTCTTTAAATCGACGTGTGTTGTTTACATTCCGCACCTTTATTATTGTCTTTGAGCATTCGGTTTGAAAAAGAGGGAAAATCGAAAAGATGGAGATAATCTATTCACCCCCCCTATAGATTATCGTAGCCGCTTGGACTTACACATAAGTGAAAGGAGTTGTATGCAATCCTAAAGATATGATAACATAAATATTCCAGATTAAAGTCAAACCTAATATGATAATTCATAAATCGTCATTAATCAAGTTCGGATTAAGAGTTATTCATCTTGAGAAATGCTTTTAACTTAATTTAGGAATTTATGCGGTCTTTGAGGCCTGAATACTTGTTAAGGAATGGTTAGAACTTGAGGGGTTTAAGGTTGTATTTATTTGGTTAAAATCGCAAAGATATTCTAGGATGATTTGCATCTGAGCAAGTATCCATAGTCTTCCAATCTGAGTTTTCTGATATCTTTTGAGTGCTTAAATTGTTGCCTAATCCATTTTTGTTTGCTCTTGTTTTATTTTTATTTGTTTAAAATCATTAATTGAATTTGTAGGTTAGATAATAAAAAAACGGTAATTACTAGTATTCATAGTTTTTGTGGGGTTGACACTCGATACTCGCTTAGTTTTGCTATAAATGATAGGTGCATGCATTTGCCTAGGCTATTTTTAGAGTAGCTTCCTAGCAGGCCACCAATTTACTTTATTATTTTACTACAAATTAAAAGAATTATGGAATTGGTGCGAAAACTGTTTATTATGTAAAATGTTTCATCATTGGTTCTAGACTTCTAGTTGATTCAAGTTTGTGATGATGCGACAATAAACTTCTATTAATTAGTTATCAACTCGCGCGTTATTTAATTGAATCATTATATTATCGTCCCAGATAACAAGATAGAATCTATCTTATAATCAACTAGCTAGCATGCATTGAGTTGTTCCACTTATTGTCAGTGTGATTGCCTTTTGGAATACGAGAGAAAAGGGATTACCACTAACTCTGATTTGAAAAAAGCGTGATCATTGTTGTCAGTAAGACTGAACAACAAAACAATTATTAATCGATACTCAATTCAAAATCCATCGTTAAAAAATTGTTTGAGCTAGATTCGTGAATATAACGAATCAAACTTGAACACATTTTTTTGTTCGATAAAATATTAAGTTCGGCTTGAGCTCGGCTCGATTAGTGAAAAGAAAATAAAATATGTATAAAATTATCAAATTACTCGAGCTTTATTTATGTTTGACTCAACTAAAGATAATTCGAACTTGATTCGGTTAATAATTAAACAAGTTCAAACACAATTTTATAAGATTGAGCGTTACTATATTCGACTCGACTCGATTTAGTTACACTCTTAGTTGTCAATCATAAAATATTATGCATTTTAGGTCAGTTTCAAATATTACCGGTATCCGGGGTAATTTGCTTTAATATGGTTAAAGTGGAATGAAATTGCGAAAGTATGGTGAAAGTGAAAGGTGTTGGCATTTTGCTCGGTACCGTGTGCGCCAAGACAATTATTGGCGTTGCTACCGTGTGCGCCAGTATTTAAATTTTTTTTTAATATGTGAAGGGCTGGCGCAGGTCAATTATGCGCCAACCAGTTTAAATAAAAAAAATAAATAAAAATATGACAAAGCCGTTAATTTTGTTGAATTGAATCATTAACTAATAATTGTAAGTATCTGTGAACATTAATTATAAATTTGCATTCAAAATTAATATGTGTTAACAAAATTAATTATTAAATATATAATTTTGACTAATGTTAATCCTAATATCTATGACCACCAGTGCCACATCCCGTAGGATGTCTCTCCGCTGGTTCCGCCTAAGACTGTATTCAACATTATCAATATCCTGTTGGTCGGAAGTAGACGGGCTCGGATCCATGTCCATATAACTCCTCTGAAATCCACTGGGAAATGATACGGGCAAATGTTGAAACCTTGGGCGCGCATATGCAGATGGACCTGTCATTCCCACCTTCGTGTTGAGCAGATCAGTAAATGATGTGAACTGGGGCATTATGAACTGATCATAATCCACAGGTTGTGGCATATATGGTGTATGATGCAAAGTGGAGGGACCTGCCGCATATCCAGATGGACCTCCCGCATATCTAGATGGATCTGGCCCATATCTAGATGGACTCAACGCATATCTAGATGGACCTGATGCATTATGTGTGAGGTATTTGTGGCGCAATTGGTCGTCCGTGTGTTGCGTGCCCGATCATGCGTTTGTGATGGATCAGCTGTCTCTGGAAACGGCTCTGGTGGAGGCATCCCTAGGAGACGTCGCACACTAGTCATCTCCTCAATAAAATCACGTTTCAGGTGATCAACAGATTGCGGGTCAGAAGCACTAACATCCCGAACACTAATCCACATCCGATCGAATAAAGTAGTCTGTAACACACAAATATCATAATTATATACATAATGATATAATCTAATTGTGCATAATAGTACATTTATAAGTACATTACCTTGTGTAAATGCAGATAGATCAGGAACTCTACCTCTTCTAAGGAACTCAACATATTGATAATAATCATGTCCTACTGAACTATTTATTCAACATTCTGAATTATGGGCTCTAACTCAACAAACAAATCAAAAAAATCAATCCCAACCGATAAATCTATGAAAGACCAGAAATCTTCATCATTCGTAATAGACACAATTCCACACATATTATTATAATAATATTTAGCCGAAACCTTCAACTTCCATTGACTTACATCAACCCCCGTCATCGAAAAGAATATTTCAGTCAGTTTCACAAAATTCGTTCTCCGAGAAATCCTTCTAGCACCAATTGCATTACTATCATATCTCACATCGCTCCAAGTTTGCATAATTTGCCCTCCAAAATATACGGTTATTGTAATGATAATACGGTCAAAAAATTGAAATAATGTTTGACATTGCCTATATACGGATATTATTTATACAATTCAACAAGTATTATACGAATAAATAATACGAATATTATGAAATAAAAATTAATTTAAGACATACTTGAACAATGTAGTCGTTCATTTCCGGCACCCGAAACCATTGCAAAATTACCGCCACCCGAAACTTCGCCGGAAACCGTTGTCGTCGTTGCTGGAAACCACCGTATGTGTATGTGTGTACCACCGTGTGTGTGTGTGTTTGTCGTGTGTGTGTGTGTGTTTGTGTTTGTTGGGTGTGTGTGTGTGGGGAAGGGGGGTTGGATGAGGGAGATGAGTGAGAGGGAGAAGTTTTGTTGTGTGCGTATGGAATGATTTGGGAGGTATTTATGTAACTGGGGGGAGGGTTTTGGGGTTTTTTTTTTTAATTTAACGGTTGGCTCACCTTGCAGGTGTGCCAAGACAGAGTATCCACTGCCATCACTATTGGCCTATCCCGACAATGCCTCAGTATTCGTGCTGGCGCACCTAGCAGGTGCGCCAAGGGTCTTTTTATTTATTTTTTAATTTAAAAATTATGGCGCACATTAAAGGTGGCCACACAGATTTAATAATTAAAAAAACAAAATCCTGGCGCACATTCGAAGTGCGCCAACCATTAATCTGGCATACACCCTATGTGTGCCACCGAGTATTATAACAATTAGTTATATTTTTACCATATTTTCACAATTTCAACTCAAATTTACAATATTTGAGCAAATTCCCCCGATATCTGTGATAAAGCTTACATTATATATGCTCATGCTCATAGTCTCAAAAGACGCATTCATAAACCACAAAGTATATAATTGTGATCGATGGTTTTTCAAAGAGAACAGAGAACATAGCCTAAGTAATCATGTTTTATCCCTTTCTCTCGGCTGGAAAAAAGGAAAATAAAGTTATCTTGATAAAAATTACATAAATGTATAACTACGCAAAATTAAAGAAACGCCAATAAGAAAAATAATACATTTATACAACACCAACAAACGACACTTGGTGGATGGTGACTTTGTGATGGACGAAGAAACAATGACTGATGGTACCTTCTCAGAATTGGCGGGGATTGCGATGCAACCCCGCCAAGAGCCATGAGTTGCGTAATTTGGAATGCTCGGGGGCTTGGGAACCAACGAGCATTCTGGGAACTTAGGCAATTAATCGCCGAAAAGGACCCACAACTCTTGTTTTTAAGCAAAACAAAAATGAGAGTTAATAATTGTACTAGATGGAGAGAATGCCTAGGATATGAAGGTTTATTTGTGGTGAACTGTGAAGGGAAAAAAGGGGGATTAATGCTCCTTTGGAAATCTACACTATCAGTGGAAATTAAATCCTACTCCATGGGGCATATTGATAGTATCATCCACGATGGGGATAGGATGTGGAGATTTAATGGATTTTATGGGAATCTGGATGCAAGTAAAAGAAAAGAATCATGGAATATATTGAGAAAATTGGCTCTGTTGCATGAACTTCAAATTTGCCATGGCTTGTTGGAGGGGATTTTAACGAGATATGTAGTCATAATTAAAAGTGGGGCGGTCGAAGACGACCAGAAGCTCAAATTGATGAATTTAATACTGTTATTGAGGAATGTGAATTGAGAGATATTTATGGCGAAGGGGATTGGTTTACATGTGTTAATAGACGAGATGGAGCGGACCTCATCTTTGAAAGGCTTGACAGATTCCGTAGTACGGTACAATGACGACTCCTCTACCCGGTTTCTAGTATGTCTACTCTAGAATACTATTGCTCGGATCACAGGGCAGTAATTATTTGGTGGAAAAATCCCAACAGCAACAACATTCAGACCCCATTCGGCACTTCAAGAAATTTAAATTTGAGAAATTTTGGAGTATTGAGACGGATTGTGCGGCTATTGTTAGACAGAGATAGAATAAAGAGGGTCCCTCTGCTCCCTTATTAAGTAAAATGATAAATTGCAAATTGGAGTTGCAGAAGTGGGCGGACAGCAAGTTTTCAGTCTCTTCCTCATGCATTAAATGGGAGATGGAAACACTTAATAAATTGAAAAGTTCCCAATGATGGCGGACATCGGTGCCGGAAATTAATAACTTGGAGGCGAAGGTGGAAAAACTTACAATACAAGAGGAGATATTCTGGAAACAAAGAAGTCGAAATAACTAGCTTAAACATGGTGATCGAAATACCCCGTACTTTCATGCCCAGACTTTGCATCGACGCACAATGAACACTATCAAAGGGTTGGCATCAAAATAGGGGGATTTTTGTACGGATACATCAGGGATGGGAGAAATCATTGAAGATTATTTCAGTGAAATTTTTTCATCAAGTATGCCATCAATGGCTGATATTGATTCTGTACTCCATTATGTTGACCAAAAAGTTTTTGCAGAGGCGAATGATAATCTTTGTCGGCCATTTAATGATAAAGAAATAAAGGTAGCATTGTTCAACATGTTTCCTGATAAAGCACCGGGACCAAATGGATTACCTGCTCTCTTTTTCCAAAAATATTGGAATATAGTTGGAAAGGATATCACGCACGAGCTGCTGAATATTCTGAATGGAAATGGAGACTTGTGTGTGTGGAATATGACGATAATCACTTTGATTTTGAAAAATAACCAATCCAATGCTTGTAAAGGAATTTCGACCAATTGCACTATGTAATGTCATGTACAAAATAATTGCTCATGCAATTATGAACAGACTTCGGCCTATTCTTTTGGATGTCGTGGACAAGTTTCAGAGTGCGTTTATTCTAGGATGACTCATTACAGATAATGTTATTCTGGGGTTCGAGAGCATACATTGGATATGTAACCACATGAATAGCATTAGAGGATATGCGGCGATGAAACTTGATATGAGCAAGGCCTATGACAGAGTGGAATGGTCTTTTCTCAAGGCAATGATGATAAAATTGGGTTTGATGTTAAATGGGTGATTTAATCCTCAAGTGTGTCCAGACAGTCCAATATTCTTTTACTTTGAGTGGTGCGGTCATTGGCTCGGTTAAGCCACAATGTGGACTAAGGCAGGGAGACCCTCTCTCGCCGTATCTATTTGTAATATGCGTCAATGGCCTATCTTCTTTGTTTAAGCATCACTTAGAGACGAGGTGGATAACAGGTGTTTGTATCGCCCCGAGATGTCCTCCGTTATCACACTTATTCTTTGCGGATGATAGCTTAATCTTTTGCCGGGCTACGGAGGAGGAATGTGATAGAGTAGCAGGTATTTTGCGGCTCTATGAAAAGGCATCTGGACAGCTTATAAACTATGACAAATCTGCAATTACCTTCAACCCAAACACAAGGACAAATATTGTCGACCATTTCAAACAGTCATTCAGAGTTCCAATTGTTCAAGGGCACGATGTTTATCTTGGGCTACCAACTGTTTCACTACGAAGCAAACGGCCTCAATTTGGATATTTGAAAGATAAGATTATGAAGAGGACAACTGGTTGGAGTGGTAAGTTTTTTTCTAAGGGGGGTAAAGAGGTCCTCATAAACTCGGTTTTACAATCTATACCCACTTATGCTATGTCATGCTTTCGTATCCCTTCTACTATTTGTGATAAAACTGAAGGCGCGTGTGCGAATTTCTGGTGGGGCATGTAAGGAGGGAAATGAAAACTCCATTAGAAAAATTGGACTGAGCTATGTAGACCGAAGAGCAATGGAAGAATGGGCTTTCGAAATTTGAAAGAATTCAATAAATCATTGTTAGAGCAAATTTGGCGAATTATTCGAAATCCGGATAGTTTAGTTGCCCGAGTTCTTAAGGCGAGATACTTTCGGCATTGTGACACTATGGAGGCTTCCATTGGAACAAAACCGTCTTTCATTTGGAGATCACTGTTGTGGGGAAGGGATTTAATTGTTGAAGGCCTGTCATGGAGGATTGGTAGTGGTAAAAGTATTAAAATATTTCAGGATCATTGGTTGATGGCTTTTAATAACATGTTGGATGTCAACTTTTCCTCCTTGGATACTCATAGCACAATCTTAGAATTGACAGATAATGGAAACTGGAATGAGAGGCTAATAAATGAATGTTTTGCTCCTTATATAGCAGATGAAATTCTTAAGCTCCCAGCACCTTTGGATTCTAGAGAAGACACCAGATTTTGGAGGCATGATTCCAAAGGTATTTATTCTGTGAGTTCTGGGTATAAAATGACTATTGGCTATTTCAATTCAAATGTGAACAGCTCCTCTATGGAAATGGATAAATGGTGGAATTTTATGTGGGCTCTTTCCATCCCTCCTAAAATTAAAATTTTTTGGTGCAAATTATCTCACAACTTAATTGCAATAAGGGTGAATTTAGCTAAGCATCATGTGCCAGTGGAGGGAGGATGTGCATTGTGCCATCATGATAGGGACACAACTGTGCATTCCTTGTTCTCTTGTACATCAATCAAATCTTTGTGGAAATCTACTGAATTTTGGAGGTATGTTAAATGTGCAGGACATGGAGATATTCTTGATTTCAATATGTGGCTGATAAGATAAATTGATAAAAGTGAGTTTGAGATTTTTGGTACATGGGCTATTTGGAAGGAAAAGCAAAAGTTTGTGCATTATGATAATCAAACAAGCTTGGGAAATTCTATCCAATGGATAAAGGAGTTTTTGAATGTTTTTTAAGTTGGCAAACCAATTATCCTCTTCAGTTTCTCACAGAACAGATTGAATAGAGCAAATTTGGATTAAACCACCTACTGGTAGGTTCCGGCTGGATGTGGATGCGTGCTATAACGTAAAGGAAAACAAGTTTGCTATTGGAGGGATCATCAGAGATTTGGAAGGGAAGATAGTTTTGGCGTTTGGGATTAAAATAGTGCAGCCTGACAACGTGTTTGATAGTGAGCTGAGGGCTGTTCAGGAAGGTTTAACACAGGATGTGGGATTGGGACCTATTGACGTTTACTCGGATTCTTTAATGGCGGTGCAAGCAGTCATGGCCACTGAAGAAGACCTCGGTTATAAAGGTTATTTGATTCAAGATATTTTAAGGTTGTTAGCTGGACTCGGAGCTTCTAAAATATCACATGTGCGTCGTATTGCTAATAATGTTGCTCATAGACTAGCTAATTTTTCTGCTTTTTCTTCTTCTACGTCTTTTTGTTGGACGAACGAAGATCTCCCATGATGGGTTGATGAAATTGTATTAGCGGATATTTCTCTATTATAATAAAGCTATGCAATTTCTTTAAAAAAATACAACTTAATCACAATATCATTCTTACACACTAAGTGCATTTATGATGATATTATTAGTTTATACTTGACATGTATTTAAGATATTTGGAATATGAATATAAAATACAATATGAAATAGAAGATCCGATCGAACTCGATTTGTGTGTCTAAAATTAATTGCTTATTAATTTTTAGACCCAGAGCACAAAATTTTTTAAAATTGTAAAAACAAATTCAACATCTTGTGAGGTGGATGACTAAGAAAACCTCCAGCCAGTCATTCAGTGTGGTCTATTGAAATGTCATAATCAAACACATTATTATCCTTTCTAAAAAAATAAAAAACTTAATATGGGCACATATATATATATATATGGGCATATATATAGAGGTGGTCTCCTGTTAGACCGTCTGACGGATCTAATCCGTTAGACGGATCTTTAAACTTAACTCGTCTTGGGCATATGGATTAAACTTCACCCAATACTCTCTCAAATTTCATCCACCAAGATCATACCCTAATTCCCAACCCATCTCGTATAAGCGGTTCGACAAATTATTCAAATTAATTTACTTTTCAAGAACAATAAATTCTCGCACTCTCGTTTCTCACTTGTTCCTTCACCGCCGCGATCTGCTCTGGCATCTCAATTATCTTTGTGCTCTTTCTATACATTCAAACTGAGCTGAGAATTTTGGCGATGAGATTTTACAACATTTTCTAAAAACTTATTTGTTGACCACAAATCCTATGCATTTTTCATTTTTGGTGTCAAAGTAAGTCTAGTCATGTAGACACATGATTTATTGTCTAATGTGGAGCACTCATCAACAACATAAATTTCATTTACCCATATGAAGATAATTCATCAGTTTGATGAGAACCGACTTGAAGAAGAAATGAAGGGACAGAGTTGTAGCAACTTTGGAAAATTTGGAAAGCTGCAGTAATTAGAGCTTTTTATTAATTTGGGGATTTAAGCATCTTGCAAAAAATTAGATGAAATGAAAATTGTATAATACTTTTTAGAAGGAAAACCAATACTTTTTCGAAAAACTACTAATACTTTTCCGAGGGACAGTTAATACATTTCGCGAGAAAAATTTAATTATATTGAAACTACTAAAGTACTCTCCATGGAACTACTAATACTTTTTCGATTAACTACTAATACTTTTTTGAGGGACTGCTAATACATTTCGGGAGTATATTCATGAGAAATACTAAAATACTCTTGAGGGAACTACTAATACATTTCAGAAGAACTGCTAATACTTTTTAGAAGGACGGCTAATACTTTTCAGAAGGACTGTTAATACATTTCGGGAGAAAAATTTAATTATATTAAAGCTACTAAAATACTCTCCATGGAACTACTAATACTTTTTCGATGAACTACTAATACTTTTTTGAGGGACTGCTAATACATTTCGGTAGTATATTAATGAAAAATACTAAAATACTCTTCAGGGAACTACTAATACATTTCAGAAGAACTGCTAATACTTTTTAAAAGAACGGCTAATACTTTTCAAAAGGATTGTTAATACATTTCGGAAGAAAAATTTAATTATATTCAGGGAAACTACTAAAATACTCTCCAGGGAACTTCTAATACTTTTCCGAGGAACTACTAATACTTTTTTGAGGGACTGCCAATACATTTCGGAAGTATATTCAGGAGAAATACTAAAATACTCTTCAGGGACTACTAATAAATTTCAGAAGAACTGCTAATACTTTTTAGGAGGACGTCTAATACTTTTCAGAAGGACAGTTGATACCGGTGGTCCCTGAAAACTACTAAAACATCACTGCTAATATTACGGAAATGCCACCGGTCCGCGGGTCGATCCGTTTAACGAATCGGACAGTTAGGCGTCGACAAAAGTTTTTGTGATATATATATATATATATATATATATATATATATATATATATATATATAAAGAGAAGTCTCTTAAAATAGTAGCTTGTATTTTTCCCACTCATTTTAAATTACTATAAACAGTGATTAAAATCTCTATAATAAAGAAAAGATTGATTATTATTGAAATTGTAGTTTTTGGTAGTCAACTTTTAAGGTGATTTTATTAGAATTATATAAAAAAATAGTTTTCCAGTTATTATATTTATTTTTTTCATTTTTACTTTTTAAAAATTAATAACTTTTTTCATTTTTGATCTATTTTTTACATACAATATATCATATTAATCATCTTTTTATAATCTTCAGTTTCACACCCATATTGCATATAAAAAATAAAAAATAAAAAATAAACATAATAAATAAAAAGTATAAGATGTGTTTACTCAGTTTTATTTTATAATGGACTTTAAAAATCATGCATACAGGCTATTGGACATCAATTTGTACATTCATGTATTTCAGATATTTTTGGATATATGTGTAGTTGTTATTTGGGAATTGGGGGTAGCCCATTTCTTCATAAATATATATTGTATTTAAGTCGATTAAATTCAACTAAAAATACTTATTTTAATTGAAAGAAATATTCAACCGAGAGCGGACCTTTTTGGATATATAATCCAAAAGGAATTGAACTCTTTCTAAGCTACAGAGTTAAGAAAGCAGTATGTATTAGTATTATATATTACATATATCGATATATATGTAGCATTATTTATAGTAATGTAAGAATAATTAAATTTTTATTCAGAACAATTTTTATATATAGAAAATTAATTTTTATATTTATTAACATATTTTCATGTTAACGGAAAATATTTATTGACGTATTTTGATATTTAGCTTTCAAAGTTGTAATCTTCACAAATGCATAGTATTGAGTGTATTTTTCATCATTATGTAGTATGATATTTTCTTTTTTCACTTCATCGATCAACAATATTAAATTGTATTATCGACCTATTTTTTGATTCTATCTTATAATTACGACAATGGAGGAAGAAAGGGAGTTCATAAAATTATTAGAAAAATGTACATGTCATATTACGAAACAGATGTCTCACAAATATACAACTCGTGCATTGCACGGGGGCCTCATCTAGTGATGTATAAAGTCTTGAAATTGCAATTAGGCTCTGAAATATCTTAAAATGCTTAAAATACTTGGACATTCACGTCTTTTTTTTCCTAAGACCTGACCCGACCCAAACTCGAGTTCAAGTCTACACTCCCGAGTGTCGATGCTCTAGGTGATGTGACTTATGAGCCGACAACATCATGACACATGGTTTGTACGACCCAAGTGAATTAACTAGTTCAAATATCCCGATGGTCAACTTTTATAAGGTAATAATCGACACATATTCACTTTGCTTACTAACATCACGATTTGAATTGACTTAAGCATTAAAAAGATTTTAGTTGGACGCTATCACTACAAAAAAAACTGTGTTTAGTGACGCTAAAATTTTCACTTGGTGACGCTTATTAGCGTCAGAAGGTATCTTACCAGCGTTCGCTAGTACATAAAAGCCTATATAAATCACCAAATACGCATCGATTTCCCATGAAAACCGATGCATGAAGAGGGGCGATGGAAATTTTGAAATTAAAATAAAATCTTTAGGCATCATTTGTTAATAAAAAACCGACACCTATAAACTTTTTTATTTATTTTTAATTAAACTCTCGGTTGCTTAGAAGTAACCGACACCTATAATTTGTTTTTCAATTAAATCCTAGACCAGCCCCATTCATCTTTTAGTGACAAAAACCATACCAGTGTTAGCCAAAATATCTTCCACAAACAATTTGCAAGCTCACAACGTTCGAGTCCTTGGCTCCGGCGACACCGTCGTCATCCTTGCCCATGGCTTTGGCACCGATCAATCCGTCTGGAAGCATTTGGTCCCCCACCTCGTCGACCAATACAGAGTCATACTCTACCACAACATGGGCGCCGACACCACAAACTTCCTCCACCTGTTTGTGATTTTTCCCTAAAAGGAATTTCAAAATTGATGGAGTATTTTTTTATTAGGTTTGTCAACACAGTCGATTACTAACTTATTTTAAGCAATTATCAAAATTCTCTCGCCGATTCAAATCTGCGAATACAAACTCCGAGCAATGGCAGTAAAAGAAGAAGGTCCAGCGATTGGAATTGACCTCAGAATAACGTACTCGTACATCAGATTTTGGCAACACGGTCATGTTGAAATTATAGCCAATGATCAGGGTAAGATGTTGCAATTGGCACAAAAACACTGAGTCCAAAGCAAAAGGATGTTAGACCAATGCCATTGCAACAACCTAGTTTGACCATCTCAGATGAAACAGTGGAAAGATGCAGCTAAAACAGATGCCCGATGGATAGCCGAGGCAGAAAATAAAGCCCTCATGATTGTTGAAGCGCTTAAAGAGTCTAAAAGGGTCTCACAAATGGCAGATGACGGAAACTTGTCCAACGCAAAGTGGCTTCTTGATTTGGGCCTTATGCCTAGTTTGAATTTTGCAACTCAAGTTATTGGTTATAAACAAGTATACTTATTTTTCTTTGTTAAATATCCGAGTTTTATTCTTTTAGGGTGATATTTGTGAATTCACATAATGGAAGACACAATATTCAAAAGTTTTGAGTATATTTTTCTTTTATTTAATATCCTTAAACCATGGACTATATGCTAATGTCCAGAGAACAAGGAGGCTGGAGTTCTTCTAAAGATTTCTACAAGTTTCTGTTTAAAATGAAATATAAATTGTATTTTAAATTAAACAACAATAGGCATCGGTTGTTTTTACGAACTGACGCCTAAACTAACTTTATGCATCGATTGTTTGCATAAAACCGATGCCTTTGGTTACATTATGCATCAGTTTTTGCTTGGAAACCAATGCCTATTGTTTACTTTAAGCATCGATTAAAACCGATGCCAATACATGTGATTATTAGCATCACATTCATAAGCATCGCCATTGGAACCGATGCTTAAAGTCATTTACAACCGATGCAAATGGTCAATTTTGTACTAGTGTCTTTTGAAAGCGTCATGAGTTGCGTTGTTAAATTTCATTTCTTGACGCAAGATCTATGCGTAGGTAAATTTCATTTCGTGACGCAATATCTTTACATAGGTAAATTTCATTTCGTGACGCTTTTCACCAAATGCGTCATTAGGTAGTGACGCTATTTTTGTCACAATTAATAAAGATTTAATATATTTTAAATAAAATTTTGTTTACGCTATAAGCGTTTTTAAATTTAGGGACACTATTAAGCGTCTTTAAAATCGCGACGCTTTTGAAAAATTGTGTCATTAAAATTAGACGAATTTTACATTTCTAGATTTTGTAAAATTTAATAAAGATCAATTATTTATTAATTTTTTTAAAATTTAAACTTAATATTTGATTTTCGACTTATTTTGAATATATTTATTGTTAGTCAATTATACACCACATGGTCCCTATTTATTAGTCGTTTTCAACACTTCAATCTTTCGATGGGGACAAATATTCTATTTTTTTTTACTTTGTGAGGCTTTTTAATAAGTGTCGTTATTTTAATGACACAAATAATAAAAGTGTAAGTAAATTTTAAAAATTTGGCGACAAATAAAAAAATATGTAAGTAATATAGAAAGTGTCGTCATTTATAATTAATGACACAAACAATAAAAGGATATGTAAATTTTAAAACTTTGGCGACAAATGAAAAAATGTGTAAGCAAATTAGAAAGTGTCACTAATTTTATGACGCTTTTTACTAAGCGTGCCATTTTAAGAACACAAATAACAAAAAAAAAAAAAGCATAAGTAAATCATGACACTTATAAAAAAAAGTCGGTAATTTTATTAAGATAATGGCACTTTAATAAAAGTGTCACTAAATTGGCTAAATTGCTAACACTTTCTAGTACGTGTCATTACTTTTTATAATTTACAACATTTTTTAAAAAGTGTCACTAAATACTTATTTATAATGACGCTTTTTGGCAGCGTCATTAAATTTGTGTTGGGATAGACTATTTTTCTTGTAATGTATATCCATACTAGCCTAACATGTATTGTTTTCTTAGGTCTTCTCGAATTCAAAAGTACCTAAACTTGAAATTATTTCAACTCGACCTCAGATACACTGCTTTTTTATTTTAATTACGAACCTAGCTATTTGTACCATCACTAAAATGCGGAGAGAAATTTTGCAACAACACTTATGTAGTATACATTACACGATAATCATACAATTTAGACCATCATTAAAATCTTAATTATATATATGCTTCAATTATAATATTTTCTTAAACTCTCAAAAGCTATGTATAAGCACTTAAAAAGTCAATGGCCTAAGCGGCAAGTCGGCAACAATCCACCACGGCATGTCCTTGCAAACCATGGTCCAGATCAGAGCCGCACAACACGGGATTCTGAGCACCCAATCTGAGGCAATTATGTTGTTTGTCCCACCATATATACATCAATCCATCAGGATAAAGGGCACACACTAAGTACACTACACATGTACACTCAACCTTTGGTTGTCCAATTTTTCCATAAGGATAAAGGGCACACACATAGGGGTGTCAATTTGGGTTGGGTTCGGGTTCGTGGGTCCGAGTTCGCGAGGTTCGCGTGTCGAAGCAAAACCGGACCGGACCGACTGTTTAATTATTCGTGTCGAGAATCTTGAATCCGACCACCGCTTATTTCACGAGGTAACCCTGGACCACCCACTTGACCCGCCTAATAAAAATATTTTAATATATATTTAATATTTTTAACTTAATAGATTTTTTTTTTCAGAATCATGCACTATTCGATCAATAAAAAATATTACAATTCACAACATACAAAAAGAAATGACATAATTGCATAAATAACATAACATACTAATCATCTTTTGAGGACAATATTCAAAAAGATATGCATAATAATAACAAATACATAATTAATGAGGTTTTATCATTTGAGTTTTAAAGATATTTCTTGTTTGTTGTTTTTTTCTTACAATTAATTATTTACTTAATTTTTTTTTAAATTCACAAACGGGTTAGACGGGTTAAACGGGTCATAGTAGGTTGACCCGGACCCGACCTGTTTAATTGGCAAGTTAGTCGGTCCGACCCCAATTTCGACCGGACCCACGAAGCCTGGACCCATACCCATTAGTTTCGTGTTAGGTTCGTGTCGGGTTTGCGTGTCGGCGGTGGGTGGAGTTGCAAGAACTATGAAGAAATAAAAAAAAATAATTATAAACAAAAAGGAAAAAGGACTAAAAATTGAATAAAATTTATAAAATGATATTTTATATTAATTTAGAATTCGAAAAATGATATTTTAATTTACATGGCACATTAATTCATCTTACATGTAAGCGCCACGTCAGGAACAAAAAATTCAATTAGGCCAAGTTAATTTCACATAATTAGCATATCTTGCCAGAAATAAGGGCATCACCAGTGGTAAAAACCACAAACCTGTTTTTTTATGGATCCTACACTGCCACATCACTGCCACATCAAAAGCAAAAAACCTAACTTTATTCTCCACAATCAAAAAACCTCCTACAACTTTTTTATGGACCCCACAATTCAATTACTTTTTTAAAAATCCTATCACAATAATTCTTTTTTTTTTAATTTCCCCAAAAAACCTGGTTTGTAGTTACAAACCAGGTTTGTATCTAAAAACCTCAAACCTCATCACCACAATGGTGTGAGGTTTTTTCCATAGGTTTTTCTCTAAAAACCTCCCCCAAAAACCTCCCATTGGTGATGCTCTAAGGGCATCTCCAGTGGAAAAACCACTTAAAGCTTTTTTCACAGTTTTTTGTGTGCCACTTCAGCTGCCACATCAAAAGTAAAAACTCAACTCATTTACAAATTTTTCTCCACAATGGTTAAACCTATCTTCAAATTTTAATGGGTCCCATCATGAATTCACATATTATTTATCTTTATTTCAATTCATTTGACATCTTATATAAATGTATATATTTGGTGATAATTATTTTAATTAATATTATCAATTTATATTTTCAAAAAAGGATAATTTTAATTTATATTATAGTTCTTAAAGTTAATATTTATAAATTTTTAATTAACATTTCTTCTCAAATATTAATTATTATTTGTTCCACAAAATTTCTTTTTAATTTACGTTTTTCTTTTAATTCCATGATTGGTTAAAACAATATTCAATATATTCAATATTTAGTTAAAGAAAAAGACAAAATAATATAAAATAGTTAAATTATCTCTCACATGGCCACATGGGTGACACATGGCCCACATCTCTCCTTTTTTCCTCTCAAAAACCGGATTGTAGGCACAATCCGTATCTTCCCCAAAAACCCCAACTTTGCAGCTCACAATGGGAGGAGGTTTTTCTTGATCCGGATTTTCACCAAAATCCGTTCCAAAATCCTCTCATTGAGGATGCCCTAAGGCTACATGCACTTAACATGTCTTTTTCCAGTTGATTTCTACCACAATTGCCGAAAAATTCAAATTACAGGATATTTTTGCAAATTGTGATTTGAACAGGAAATGCAAACATCCCAAAATTACATGACTAAGATTACAATTTTGCCTAATTTTAATTGAAGATGGATTCGTTATTGTTGATATAAAATCCTTAGCTTCAAGTCCATTAATCCAAATGAAGCTAAATGTTTCATTTTAGATGATCTGAAGCTAAAAAAATCAAATTCATAATAATAAAAATTCATTGAATTTGTTTGAATAATTTAATCTCATGATATATTTTAAATTATGAGTCATTTGGCCTAGTGGTATCACTCCCTCCAATGTGTGAGAGGGTTAGGGGTTCAATCCCCAGTAAAGTGTGTGTTCGTAACTCAAAAAAATAAAAATAAAAATCATGGGACTATTATTTTAAGATTTTTTCTGAGTTTAGTGTACTGGATTTCAAATCCGGCCATATTATGATGGAGTTATTTGAAATCCTTTCGTTCAAATGAAACGGTCAATGAAAATCGAGAAAGATTTTAATTCTTTCATGCTTATTATTACGCAAAAATATACCAATAATTAGCTTAATTAACACTTTAATTTTAGTAAGGTGGGTGTAATTAAGTGATATAAAGTCATGGATGGAATCATAGATAGGAACATCTTTTTCCACATCTCGCATGAATACTATTGTCATGGAGGCCCTCCTTCAACTTTGAGAAACTGTGATTGGCTGGCTTAGGCATAGGATTTTAATGTGGAAAACATTAGGAAAATTATTTTTCTTGCTTGAAATGATGTAAGTTTGCTTTTCTTCTTCTTTTTTGTGCACTAAATCCCTTGATCGTAGCATAGGAGTTTGCCTATAAATAGACAAGATAACGTGGAAATGAAACATATTGAAATAGAAATTAATGGAGCATCATCCCCTTGAAGGAAGTAAGATGGTTAAGGATGTCTCATTGCAACAACTCAAAGATATGCTTGCTGAGTTTGCTAGGGTTAGGGGTTGGGAACAATATCACAGTCCTAGAAACTTGCTTCTTGCTCTCGTAAGTACGATCTTGTACTAATCAATTGTCCATTTTAATTTGCTCTTGCATTTGTAATCTTTATTCTTGATTTGGATCATGTTGAATATATATTGCAGGTAGGAGAAGTAGGAGAACTGTCAGAGATATTCCAATGGAAAGGAGAAGTTGAAAGAGGGCTACCAAACTGGAGTCCTGATGATAAGGAACACTTGGAAGAAGAGCTTTCTGATGTTTTACTCTACCTTGTTCAGCTGGCTGATGTTTGTGGTCTTGATCTTGGCCAAGCTGCCCTCACTAAAATTCTGAAAAATGCTCGAAAATATCCCATTAATCCGACTTAAATCCCGGAACTAGAAACTTGCTATGGCCGATCCCTTTTTTAGCTATTTTTTTTAATAAGTTGGGATTCTTGGTCGGAGGAGGATAAATTCCAAATAAACTGAAAGATACGAGGGTTGAACTCGATCAATGCCCTCACAAAGAGTGAGTGATACCACTTGAGCTATAAGCTAGTGGTGTTTTTTTTAGCTATGATAGTTCATAATTTTTTATTTGTCAATGTTTGCTGAGAGTGAAGTTTTTGCCTATTTTGAGGCACCGGTCTATGGGTTTACTGGTTGATATAAGGCGCATAGTGTTTGATTTTTCTTTTTCTTCTTTGTTGAGATACAACTTTTGCAAGTTTTTAAAAGTTGATTGTGCTTTACTTTATAGGTTTGTTGTTTTGCAATGGAAGATAGTTTAATTTGATAAATGGTGCCCTCAAATTTAATGTTCTCTTATATATTTATTGATGATAATATAAAAGCATTAGACATAAATTCACTAATGGGTTTTATTAGTCTCAATAGAGATGTTATGGTAGCGATTGCTTATCCAAAATTTTCATTTTCGTTCCACTAGAGAAATCCAAAATGTGCTTATGAAAATTTTCAAAAATATAGTATTCATTCACTTTCATTTTCTCTCTTATCAATCACATCTACACACTTCTCCAAAAACAACTAATCATTATTACAAATCCTTCCACAAATTCACTATTCACCGACTAACACATTTCTAACTGCTAATCATATCAAATTATTATTTTACTTTTTTTTATATCAAATCAACTTTCATTATTATTTTTTCATCTCATATCAAAAAAGGGATTTGACAATTATTCGGTGAAAAAGTGCATTCATCCATGCCACCCAAGTTTTTGTTGATTTTACTGAATAAACTATGAAGTATTTCAAGGAACTACTAATACTCTTTAGAAGACTACTAAATATTTTTCAGGAGGACTACTAAATATTATGGGGTGAACTAATACTTTTATAGGGAACTACGAAATTACTAAAATACCTATAATCGGAAAAGTTAATACGTTCAAGAAGACTACTAATACGTTTTAGGAGGATTACTAAATACTTTAAAGGGGGAAAATAATACTTTTGATGAGGACTACTAAAAATACTTTTCAAGGAACTTCTAACACTTTTCGATGGACTGCTAATACTTTTCAGGGGGAAAATTAAAACTTTTTTGGATTTTGTGTCATTGCCTATATTACAAAACTGCCATTGCGTCCCAGTGATACTATGACATTGCCCATATTACAAAAATGCCACCGTCCCCAAATGTTACAAAATTGCCACCGGCCTCAGAAAATTACAAAAACTCCATTGCTAATATTACAAAAAGGCTACTAGATTTGGGTTTAGGATCCGTCTAACGGTTATACTGCCTGACGAGAAATTTTTGTCAAAAATTAGACCTCATCGAAAATCGAAAAATTAGTTAGCGGTTTAACTGGTTGAACAGTTGGTCAAATTGGTCTAATACAAATTAATTTTATATATATATATATATATTTATTGTATTATATAGAACAATAATGTAAAATATTAATTATTATGTAACATTAAAAGTAAAACTAAAAAAATAATCAAGTATAGAGAATCTGATATTGCCCAAAATTTAAATCACATACAAATAACAAAATACTAAATCTAAATCACATACGTTTAATATTTAAAGTACTACAACAAATCACTGTTTAGTATTTTGTAAAAGTTGATCATGTAACTGTACATGAAAAACTAATACACATATATAAAAGAAATAATTATAATAATTAGGAAAACATGAGACAACAAAACATAGTTTTGGTAACATTATTGATATTATTAGATTTTATTTTTTGATATTTTTAGTTTTGTAAGTTTTGACTTTGCCATGATTAATTTAGGGGAGCGCTATTAATACCCTCAAAACCTATTAATACACCACCTTCTCTTAATATACCCCCACCTATTTTTTAAAAACAATCTTTTTACTTAATTCACCCCTAATATTTCCTAGTTTACCCTTTCCCCAATTAAACTCTAATTCTTTCCCAAAACATAAACCCACCCAACACATGTACACACCATTGCTTCAACGTAGAGAAGAAAAAGACCTACTCTTGGTTTGTTCTGATTTTTGTTTTGATTTTCTGTTGTTGTCTTTAATTTTGAGTCCCAACATAATACCACTCTGTTTTTGTTGGGTTGTGGGCAAGTGTGCCTCTCCTGATTGTATGTACATGATGAGTTTACTATTAATGAGAATCGTCTTTCGTTTTGAAAAAAAAAATTAGTTTTTGTAGTTTTCTGATAATTTTCCTGCAAAAAGCTTTTCTTTCCGATGTTGGATTATAGATTACATGATGTGGAAAAATTGCTACACATTGGAGAAGTGCAAAAAAAGGGTAATTGTCTGGTTTGAGAATAAAGAAGGGAGAAAGAGGAAAAATGAGGGGGAGAAGAATACGAATTTGGGTGAGGGTTGGAGAATAAGATTATAAAGTTTAAAAAAAGAGGGGTGGTATTTAGAGATTTGGGAGGTGTAATTAAAATTTTGATAGATAATAAGGGCATTTTAGTCGTTTCAATTGATGACATTTTATAATTAAAATAAGAGGGTGTATTGATAGGTATTGGGGGTGTTAATAGCATCCCCCTTTATTTATTCAAGTTGTTAAGTCAATCTTTTAATTTTTGAAATTTTATTGTGGGAATTTGTATTGTTTTATTTGGATTTTCTAATTCTTTTGGTAAAAATAAGCGTACAAATTTATTATTATTATTTTACTAAAAATATTGTTGGATTTTTTTTAATTTGGTGGTACAATTGTACCCCCATAAATGCACATAGATCCGCCACTAGTACTAGTTGTGTCTGCCATGAAAAAAAAATTACTACCAAAAGAAATTGATTTGACCGATTCATTAAAGTGTAAAAATAGTTGCCGATTTAAATGTGAAAAGAATTCTTAGAGCGAAGAAGTAGCTAGTTTTCTTTTTTTTCTTTCTTAGAGCTAAATAACTAGCTAATCAGTTAGGTGGCGATTGGATATGAAATAAATTCTATTTTCGTTCCGTTGGAGAATTATTTTTGACCAAACATGCGATTGTTTATGAAAATTTTCTTTAAAATATACTATTCTATTACTTTCACTTTTTATTATTTTTTCTATCATTAATCACATCTACACATTTTTTTCACAAAAAAACTAATCATTATAACACACTAGTATTTTGCCCGTGCGATGCACGGAGTAGGACAGAGTGCGTGGGATGTATCGTTTGATGTAAATTGCATGCAAATAAGAATTATATTATCGATAAATATAAAAATGTACAAAAATGGGTAAACATATAAAAATTGGTGGCTTTCATAAATATATTTCTCTTAGACATATTTGAAGATGTAGCTTGTGATACTGCATGTCCGATTTTCTGGGGGGAAAATTAATATAAACACATACTTCACAATTATTGAATGGGTAAACATATAAAAGGAATGCATTTTTTCTTATATATGTTACCAAAAAAAAGTATTAATTACCTAGAAAATTCAAAAATTAAAAAAAAAATAGTTCAACACTAATATCCTATTAATTTATCTTCTACATATATTGATATGTTTTACAAATTAAAATATAATATTTATAATAAATCGGTATTTACTATTATATATTACACCAGTTTAATTGAAATAACATAGATTATTACGTAAATTTATAACTCAATATCATTTTAATTTCATTACATATAATATTGTTCGACCAAAAAATATCTATATATTATTTCTCAATCATTTCTCATACTTTCAGTAAATGTTTAATATATTATATATGGTTGCCATAGTTTAAAAAACTGGAGAAAAAAAATCTATTTTTTTTGAGTAAAATGAAATATAAGATAATTAGAATTAATGAAATCTAATTTCAAGACTAATTTGAAAACAATAAAATAAAGACAAATTATATTAAGATCCCAAGCACAAACAAAAAATCCCAACCCAATAAATATTAATCTTATATTTTGAAGCCTGAGGACACATGAGAGAAACTTTATTTTATTAGTTTTCGTTTAGATATATGTTTCCCCCAATCGTAATTCATCTATATTGTGTGATATTTGCTTTTCGTATATTATTGTATACTCTATTTGTATTTATTCTATCATTGTATGATGGTTTCTCGTAGAGACGAATTAGACGTAGCTTCATAGCACATTGCTCATTGTGATTTTGACATCTTAATGTCTTTGATATGAGAAAGCATTGGTGCCTTTTTTTTAGATAAAGAAACCAACGACAGAGGATTTTTCGAAATGAAATGAAATATGAATGTGAATTGTCACTGGAAGGAAAACTCATATTTATAGGTGTTTTGACGAAGATTTAAGTATGGAAAGTATATATTATAATTATGCACTCATATTGTAATTATATTTGATCAAATTTTAATTTATATTATTTAAATGTGTATTGTGTGTTGAACTATTTTGTATTGGATCCCAAAATTTTTGGACTTTTTGGAATAGTTAGATATCAGGATATGAATTTCACGTCAATAAAATAATTTTAATTTGTGATTTTTTTTCTAGTCTAAATCAAAATCGTATCACAAATATTAATTATTTGTCAAAAATAAATATTTAGTTTGCAATAATAATTCAATTGTTATCAAAATCCGTAATTAGTAGTGATTGATATTAACATAAATAATCGGATTGCAATCAATTATGATTCTTAATATTAATCCTACCATAATAACAAATATTTAATTCCAAAATTAACATTTTTAGAAAACAAATTGCCATATTTAAATTTTCTATATTAATTTTCTATTAATATCGATAATCAGGAATTATGGCAACAAAAATCAGCAATAAAGATGTCAAATATTCTCATTTTGAAAACAATCTTCCATATTAATCAAAAATCAAAAAAAAAAAAAAAGATCACCAAATTTTTTAGCAAGTCCTTTATAAACCATTTTCTTGTTATATATATACTAGTAATTCACCCCATGCGTTGCACGTATATTTTTATTTTAATATTATTGTTTTATAATATCTATTAACATGAACTCGTATTTATTACTTTATTTTAATAGTAATATTCATATAAGGTTATTAAAAATAAAAAATTATCTATTAATTTTATATTTTCAATTATAAACTTAAATGTCTAATTCAACTCGTTCAGAATTATCCCTCAATTTATGCATGTCTCTAAATTATTGTTTTATATATCTCTTTCTTTCTCACACACCTCTCTATAATAATTATATATAATTTGTGAGACATGTATTTTATATTGTACTTGTACTATTGAAAAAAATGAATATTTCACATTGTTAATAAAAAATGTAAATTGATATATTATTCAAAATAATATGGTAGAAAAAATCGTGAATAAAATTTAAAATGAACTATTATGTCATTGATATAAACATTAGTAGTATTAACATAGATTTTACAACAATATTATAGTAATCCACTAAAAAATTTACGAACATAAATATGATATAACTGAAAACAGGGTATAGAAATAGTACAATTGATATCAATATTCATTATTTGACATTTATTTTTTCAATAGATGTATGTAAACCTCATGAGTTTTCTCATTTTGATCAACAATGGATTGATGTGAATCGCCCATCAATCAAAAGAAATGATACAATACACTGGAAAGTTTGACAATCCAAAAATTTTTAATTGGAAAATTTATTTTAAAAATGTAACATTTAATCCATATAAATGATTATACAATTGATTTTACAGCAAATTATTTAATGGTATTGGTTGGCAGTATAATTATTAATTATCATATATTGAGTTAACAACACATTATTGTCGTTACAGAAAATCTTTCTATTGGCATACCATAGCAAAATACCGTCAATTATGGATAACTCCAAAACATACATTGGTCGCTAGATATTGATTATTTCATCTTCCAATATTGATTTATTGATTTACCAAAGTAAAGCACCATTAATTCTATGATTGTTTTCTAGAGTTACAGTTAACAAACTATAAAAAAATAATAAATACTAATTGATTACATATACCAATAAAATCATTATATGATTGATTTTACAGGACAATTGTAGTATTGTTGATCATGTCAGTTATTTAATGTCAATTTGATTAGTTTTATTAATCTCATATCAAGATATGAAAGAGATATGTACAATTTTCAAACAATTAAATATTTGTTACTATTTTTAGTTTTGTAAATATTTTAATTAGGTGTATTTCTTAATTAATATGATATATTGTTGTCCAATCATAAACTTATGCACCCTTGGAAATTAAATTAAAAAAAACTCTCATTTACAATTATTGTCTTTTTTTTAAGTTAATACATTTTTCTAAATTGACAAATATTTAATCATAAGGTACGATTTTCTTAATTTTTGTTAAACTTCTTATCAATTATCTGTTTTATGTAGCATAGTCAAATTCAATTAAAAAATATAAATAGATACTCTATTGTTTTACCAAAGGCTTGGTTTTAAAATTCTTTCAATCAATAGTTAAGGGTATCTATAGATTGAATAAATATAATAATAAATAATTATTGTATCTATAGTAATGATTACAGTCAATTTATTGATTGTATAGGACAATTATAGGATTGATTATAGATTTTTTAAATTTTTAAATTTCAAAAAATATTACAATCATGACTGAAAAAAAAATTAGCTAATAAAATATTTATGTTACTAAAGATTCTTGTCATTGACTTACCAAATTAAAGCACCGCTCATTTTAGATGACTCCAATACATGCATTAGTTAGGAGAATATTTGGATTGATTTTATCCAAAATTGTATCTTATTTTATATCTTTTCTTTATTCTTTTTTTTTCTCATTGAGTTGCCTTAGTTATATCATATATATTCTAATTTTATTTGATAGTAATTAGAGTTATCAATTATTTTTAATTAAACAAATTATCATCAAACTTAACACCAACGTTGATCAAAGGACCAATTAGAAGACAATTTATTTTTCTAGACGAACTTAATTAGTATTTGTTCACACTTCTAAAAATACTAATATTTCAAAAAACAAATATAATAAAAAAATATTGCAACAATAATTGAATCAATATAATAAAAGTCCAGATATTCCTTCAAAAGCATGATATAAACATCAAACATCTTATTAATAATAAAATATTTTCAAAATCATCCATAAAAAAATCCATGATCCAAATCAATTTAAATATAAATGGAATTTGGTAGCAGAAAAAAAATCAATCAATATATGAAAGAGATATATACAACATTTCTGAGCAATAAGTATTTGTTACAATTTTGAGTTTTATAAATCTTTCAATCAATTGTTTTTCTTAAGCTAATACGTTGTTGTCCAATTATACAATTATGCTCCCTTGTAAATGGAAAAAAAATGCCCCATTGAACAATTATTGTCTTTTTTATTAAAAAGTAAACATTATAAATTTTCTGGGTTAATATATCTTTAATCTTAAAGTGCGATTTTCTCATTTTTTTTCCTTAAACATATTTCCAATTATCCACTCACATAGTATTGACAAATTTGATTAATAAGATATTAATAGATATTGTCTATGAATAAAAGTACAATTAGATATCGCCAATTGTTTTACCAAGGCTCAATTTTAAAAAATTTCAATCAATAGTTCGTTGTATCTATAAGATTGATTAGAAAAATAACAAATACTTATTGTATCTATAGGATTAAATATCATCAATTTATTAATTGTATAAACCAATTATAATTTTGGCAACCACGTTGCATGAAAATCATGGATTTCTCTTGCTTCCGACACAATATTATATTCCATTATGCCTTATAGTTGCATCATTTTGTTCTTTGTGTGTACCTTTGATAAAATCGTTCCAAAACTTCATAGGTCTAGGCTGTTGATCAAAAAGAAAATATTAACAAAAAATTCTCACCACTAAATAAACATAAGATATCGCGAACTCACACATACACACACACATATGAGTAAATACTTACCAAGCGAGGTTTCTTTATATGTGACTCGAGAGAATCAATCGAAAAGTCGAATTCTCAACATCATCCACCTTAATGTCATCATCGTCAGAATCATCGATGCATGTTGCACACGTGTTAATTAAATCAATCAATTAATCAATTAATTTATAATTAAATATAAATATCATATATATATATATATATGATTTAAACTATAATATATTACCTGAACTTATATCAAATATACGTATAGTCAGGTAAACACTGATTTTCTCACATGAATCATCATTCAAAAATATCGACACATAAAAAACGTGGTTGACACGATAAGAGAAAATCAATACTTCACCATCTGAAATTTCGTGATGATGGGCGAATTTGCTCCATCCATCCATAAAATAGAACGCGCCATAGGGGCTGACCACTTTGACCGTCCAAGTGTGTCCGTTCACATTATGCATGTCACAATTTAATGGTGTAAGACCATTAAATTGACTGCCGAATTTGCATGGAAGACGCTGTCACAATTTTTTTTAATGTAATTACAATTTGTAATGAATTTCTAATTGAACAATATAAGAAGACATCACAATAAGTAGATAGAAGTTTGTTGCCGAATTAAAACTATAAAACTAATAACCAAAAAAAATATTGCCGAATCAAAACAAAACAATAATTGAATCAAAACTATAAAACTAATAACCAATTTTTTTTTTTGTGGGGATAAAAGTTTATATATATATGAACAGAAAATGTATGTTGACACAAAAAATGTTGATACAAAATATATTGACAGAAAATATGTTAGTATGAGGAATAATAAAAAAATAAACAAATCATACAAAAAATAACTAAAAAAAAATACAACAAAACTATCAAGAATAATAAAAAAGAAACTCACCAAATATTGTCCGTACATATCTACAATATAGTTTATATAACAACTCTTGTTTATTGCGAGACCGAGTTCAATCTCATCGATGTTAGGGACAACACTTGATGAAAACGGAATTAGAGGGGAATGTGAAGATGAAGCCATATTTGGTGGTTATGCTTCGAATTTAGGGTCAACAATATCAAAGTGTTTCTCTAATGCAATTTTAAGTAGTATAAATATAAGAGGATTTAGCATAAACATAAGCTGCCAAAAAAATCTCTGAACACAAAATCAATTGTTAATTCAATGGTGAAAGACACATAAAATCATAATTCATCTATTTTAACTATTATTAAACAATTTAGGAAAGTTTGAATAGTAATCAATATTTAAAACTTGATTAATTAATATTATATTGTACAAAATTGCATCTACGCCATTGAAACAAATAAACAATATATTTGATGAAGATATAATGTATAGAATCAACACATCATTGTAATATATATTAAAGAAGAATCGACATATACTAATATCAATTATGGTGAAGTACTATTTATAATGTTTAAAATATATATTATATATAGATATAATTGATACTGTAGACTCACTTTTGGTATAAATTAGGAATATTAATATATAAAATTTTCCTAATTTGTATACATGTAAAATAAGAATACCATTTATGATATTTTCCTAATTTATATATATATATATATAAAGTAGAAATACCATTTATAATCTTTTCTTATAAAATTTTCCTAATTTATATAATTACAATAATTTTCTTATAACATTTTCCTAATATAAGAATTTATAATAATTACCATTTATAATGTTTACAATTGTTTCCTAATATAATAAGCAAAAAGAGCGGGAAAATAAAAGTTACGGACTTCTTCTATTATATATATATATATATATATATATATATATAGATTTTCCCACAAATTTTACTTCTTTACTCACTCACACATTTCTAACTACCAATCATATTCAATCATTATTTTACTATTCTTAAATCAAAATTTTATCATTACTTTTTCATCTCACATCCAATCTCATTTTCAAAATTCATCTTTTTTCTTCTTAATCTTTTTGTTACCAGTATTATCTATCAAAATGAAAATTTTCAAAATGAAAATATATCCAATCGCGTTCTGGATTGCGATCGCGTAGCCGGGTCAGTCAACTTAGTTCGGAATTTGACCCGTTTTCCATCTGGGTTGGTCTTACACCACAAATATCATTTTACTTGAATTCCATTCCAATGAAAAAATTTTGAAAGAATAAAGTATACAGTTTAAGAACAGACTAAAACCCTGCAGAAGCAAAACCCTAGTTCCCCGCTTTGAATCGCCTAATTAAGGTGAGATTTATCGCTGAACCCCTTCGTTTCTTATTGTATCTCATGTCTATGTTCTGAATTTCTATTACCGGGCGCTCAAAATCATTGGGGAAAAGAGTGATTATCCTTGTTTTGATGATCTGTTGTGAACTAATTAGTCATAGATAATATCATATCATAAAAATCTCCCCCATATATTGCTTGAAATTTTTGATCATTATAGCATTTGTGACCAAAGTTATTTCATTTATTGTTTCAGAAATGAACGTGCCGTCTCCTAACCATTATGAGGATAATGGTGAAGAGGATTTTCTGGATGAAAGCGATATAATTAATGAGTATGATGTTGATGAAGAAGGTATGTACCTAATAAGAAGTAGTTTCTGCAACTGAGGTTGTAATTTTGTTTTTTTGGTGAACTAGTTGTGTCTGCCATGATTATATTTCCTCTGGATGGTTTTGCAAGTATGTTCAAGTTTTTTTGTGGTTTGTAGGTTCAGTGATTCATTAGAAAAACCTGTTTGTTTGTGAAGGGGTGTCAGAATCGGTGTTATGCTAAATTGTTTAGTTAGAAACATGCTGCTTCTAATTGGTATTCATTCATAAAATATTATATATAAGCTAAGTTTATATTCTCTGAGAGTAGTGACTGATACGAATTACCATCAATCACTGGTGGAGCCAGGGGGTCAACCTGGGCCCGGGTCCCCCCTCTTTTCTTTTCTTTAAGAAAAGTTTAGTAATAATTTTTTTTTAAATTAAAATTTTAGTTGGAATTTATATAATTTTTCTTGGGTTTTCTATCCGATGCACCCATTTTCGTGTATTGGCCCACCCCATTATCAGTGTCCTGGCTCCGCCATTGCCATCAATGGGAGAGGTGGGCTTTATTTTTGATCTTTTTGGTCAGGTAGTATATTCTGTTGCGCCCTCTCATCCAAGTCTGCTCCTTTTAAGGGCTTTACGTATTCAGCATGTGTATAGTTGTGTATGCTTCTGTATGTTACCTGGTGTTGATTGACCTGATTGTGGCTTCAGAACTCCCAGACGCAGATGAAGAAGGTGGCTCTGATGGAGAAGAAGATTTTGGTGCGTTCATTTTACTGAAATTTTCTTTCACCAATGATGTTAGATATTTCTGCTTTTTGTTTCGTATGTGTTTATTATGTAAAATATGATATGCACTAACTCGACATGCATCAGCTCCTTTAGTACTGCTCTTTCCTCCTCAAATCGAAAAGATTGAATCAATGAATAATAAGAGTATGGGAACATGGAACTCTTATGCAATAAGTTACTTTGAACACTTAAATTTACAAGATAAGTGTAAGATGGCTCCAACACCAGTATGAATTTTTCGGTAACATCATTTTGTTTTTCTCGATGAATTGTAATATATTAGGTGGGGGCATCTGGATATTGTAGAATGTGAGTGTATTCTATATGTTACTGTTGTAGCTTTCCTTCATGTAAATTGAAACTTATATGTCCAGCACACATCTAACAACTAGGTACTTTCAATTTTGAATTTTTAAAAATGGAGAAATGATAGAAATTTTGCTTTGGGATGGACATAAGTTGTAAGCATGAACTTTGAATGCTGATTCCATGTCTTAGTGTCAAATAACTGAGATTTCACTGACATGCGATTTATTCTACGGTTTAAAGTATCTTTCTTCCGCTACTGATTGAGTAGCAAATTTGATATTGTTAATTTATGAGTTTTTTCGTCATTTGGTTGGTGTAATTGGATCGAAGATTAACTCTAGCGTAGGCGGTGCAAGAAAAACAAATTTTTGTCTTTTGTCTGACCCTACTATGATTTGATGGTTGCAGATGTGGTTGACGATTCAATACATATATTCACGGGTCATACAGGTGAGCCATGTTATTCCTGTGTCCAAAGTTAGTGTTGGATTGTGCTAATATTTACTTTATATGCTTACTGATTGTTGTTGACTCAGTTAGAAGAATGTAAACTTGGTATGGAAATCCTAATCTGTATATTTATTTCGGAAAGGTGATATTGGAAGAATATAAATTAACGTGCAGTTGCTTTTTTAAAATTTTCATTGTTGAACCAAGGGAGAGACAAGATGTTTATTCCAATGCATCATCCTTCTCATAAATTGTTAACTAGCGGTTTGAAAATTGCATTCGTAAAATGTGTTGGTGATTTTATATCCATTTTTGCACTTTTTATGCTGATTAATAGCGTGACATTTATTCTGAGTCGACACAAGTTCTTTTGAGTCGAAAACCACAATATGCGGTAATATCTCACAGTGCACCAGATAGAATGTAATCTACATTTTTTAGGAATGTACAGTGCAATGGTTGAGTTTTCTCTGTTGTTTCGAACTCATCTTTGAGCAGATTCTGTGTGCAGTATATTTACATTAGAAATGAGAGATTAGGCCTAGGATACCAATCCATTGAAAGGTTGCTTCCTGCATCAAATTATGCCTTTCCTGACTTGTAGGGCTATAATAGTAAATATTCAAAGTGAATCTGATAGTAACTACACCCATTTTGGGAAGAAATTATTTGTTACCAAGTATAGAAGCAATGTCCTTTGCCTTTATGTCGTCATCTGTGCTTTCTTTATTATATATATATATATATTTTTATGAAACACCCCTTGATGGGTGAGGGATTAAGGCTAATCCCCAACCTGCGGATTAATAAAGAATCAGATTATACAATGTTTATCAGATTTACAGTAGAACTCAAATTGTTGTAAAATCTAGGTTCTCTCAAACAGTTATATCCTAACATACACAATACACAGTTATATCCTACCATACACAATGCACAAACACTTATGGTCATGTGTGCTTACCTTTTAGGTTTTGTATGTTACTGCTGTTAATAAGATGACCCATTGTTAAACCCTGCAAAATTTACTATGCTTTATACTGCTAATAATGATGCCTAAATAATTGCTTCTTTGCATTTAGGTGAACTATATACTGCTGCATGTAGTCCAACAGATGCTGCGTTAGTGGCAACTGGAGGTGGAGATGATAAAGGATTCTTATGGAAGATTAGTCAAGGTGACTGGGCTTTTGAGTTGCAAGGTATGAACTTAGCCTCTTTTTTGTAGTTTGTGAAATACAAAAATTAAAAATAAAAATCATTGATCAAATTTTTTTATTGTTAAGATCATTTAAGTGTCTATTTAGGTACCCCAATCTGAATTGTTCTACATCTGTTCATGTTTTGAATCTTCTAATCAAGAATGCAATACATGAACTGGATGGCAAATTATATCATTTTCCTTAAGAGAGAAATTTGGTGAAATGACTTTTATCAATAAATTGTAGACCTCTATAACTTGAAAGTTGAATGACAATGCTAGGCCTAATAACTGTTTTGATTAGGAGGAACTTATTGTTTCTCACAAGCTGCTGTAGAACATGATAATTTGCCAATATATCGAATGGGAGGCTGGTTACCAACTGAACTGGTAACAATTACAGTGACATCAAACTATCAAAGACAATCACCCTTACACAATTTTACTGTGAAAGTAGAGTGTATAACAATGTGTGAAACATCAGTAATATAATCATTATAGCTGTACTCAAGCAGCATTAGTCTATCCGACAGGGTCTAATAAAATGCTGGTTGTACTTGACATGAAGAGAACTGATAATTATTTCACAACTTGTTTCCTTATTAAAGGATACCGCCGTACCGGTTCAATAACACCATGGGGACGTGCCTTTTTGTCTGCATTTTTTCACTTCTTGCATCTTCTGAAACATCTCCGTGCAGGTCACCAGGACTCAGTATCTAGTTTATGCTTCAGTGCGGATGGACAATTGCTTGCATCTGGAAGCTTAGATGGAGTTGTTAAAGTGTGGGACATAGCTAATGGAGAATTAAAATGTACTCTTGAAGGTCCTTCCGGAGGCATTGAGGTGATATTTGAGAAGTTATGTTGGTGAAGTTATCTTCTGGTTTTTGCTATCTAAATAGTAAATTTGTACAGTGGGTCAGGTGGCATCCAAAGGGCATTTGATCTTGGCTGGTTCAGAGGATTCCTCGGTTTGGATGTGGAATGCTGACAGGGCTGCTTATCTGAATGTTTTCACAGGTCATGGGAATAGTGTCTCCTGCGGCGATTTTACCCTGATGGTACTTACATTTTATCATGAGGAAAATTTATATGATGTTTCTGCATACTATTATTTGTTACTGACTCACTTTCTGAAGGTAAAACAATTTGTACCGGTTCTGATGATGCTACTATGAGAATTTGGAACCCCAAGACTGCAGAAAATATCCATGTTGTTAGAGGTATGTTTTTTTCAGTTTTTCTTTTGTGCATTATTCATATTTTACTGCATCAAAGTTAGAACTGCCTATTGTCATGATTCCGCTCTTGTTTATGATCTCCTAGAAGATCCCTATTTCATAGTTTACAAGTCCTTTTGCTTTAGCATAATTTTTAATTATAGCAGCAGCCAAACAACCATGAAATAGTTCTTGCTTCTTAGCTACTTTCTGCTTGCACAAATAAGTGTTTTAATCGAAAGATGACCGACAACAAACGCAAGTGCAGGACGATCCTATGATAATCGCTTCTGGTAGTTGACATGTGAATGCTGTGTGCAATCAAAATTTTGGATAAAATCTGACTACATCTGCCCCTTTTTTGTTTGTTTCATATATGAGTAGGCATTGCATCAAGTTAGGCTGTCTTCAATATTTCCGCTTCTATATTAAGTCTGTCCGCTTGATTTCCTTAGATGATTATATAGTTAGTCTATGATGTGATGAAGATTCCAGATTATGAGACTTTTTTATAATAGTAAAAATCTAGGCAATGTTGTTTAATCTCACTTTTTGGTTATGGGCTGTGTCGATGAGCAAATGCCATACATTTCATTGTTGAAAGTCCTGTGTGTTTCTTGGGAGAAGTCATGTAGAACAGATAACTGAGACTGGATTTGTTTTGGCTACAGGATGTTATTGGCTCTACTAGATACTGAGAAGAATTCTACTTTATATTGCAGGTCATCCTTATCATACTGAAGGACTCACGTGCTTGACAATCAACTCTGATTCTACTCTTGCGCTCAGTGGGTCAGCGATGGTTCTGTTCATGTTGTTAATATATCAACTGGGAAGGTGATTTTGCCTTGTTTTGTTTCTTTCCAATTTCATATATTATGTTCAAGGGAAAACTACATAAATGTTCCGGTATGTTTTGGGTTGTTGCAATTGCAAACATACGGGACCAGTTTTGCAATTTTCTCTATCCACATTGGCAAGAGGTGATTAATCTTGCCAACTCAGCCTAATTAAGGCTTAATCCCCGGAAAATTCAAAATTGAGTGTCAATTGTCCTTAAATTGAGACAAATTATACATGCACGACCAATTTTGCAAAAAGGTAATTAGAGGGACCAATTTTTCAACGACCCAAAACATACAGGACCATATTTTCCCATTATGTTAATGTGTTTCTACTGCCATCATTCAGAAGCAGTTCTTCTTGGGTAAATAAATGATCTTTTAATGTCCCATTCCGCAGGTTGTCAGTTCTTTAAGTGCACATTCAGATTCAGTCGAGTGTGCTGCTTTTGAAGCAAGGTTTTGGCCAACCTCTCTGTCTTCTTCATCTTATATTTATGGAAGCAATAGACTCAGACACATTGTAACAAAATAAATGATATCAGATATCTGGGCGTATTATTTTCTTTATTAGAGTATCTCCCTTTAATTTCCTATCTTTCATGATTCCTGAGGCCCTATTTTTGTTAATTTTCTTTTAGTGCTAGACGGATAGTTGGAGAGTTGCAACAGGTAGCATGGATAAGAAGCTTATAATCTGGGATCAGGATTCATCACCTCGTTGCATATGTGACCATGAGGTTTGTTGGATTACTACTTCTATTTTCATTTTTTATACATACATATATTACAAGTACTGGTTATGGAAGCCCTGCTGGACTGGTCAAATAGGTAATGGACAGTGATATATGGGACCAGACAGTTTTAGCCTCAGACCATGCAGTGATGCAGCCAATTGTCCATTTTCTAGTGTATTATGAGTTTTACACTTTTAAACTGAACACTTTTATGGGCCTATAGTATTGGGCTTAGAGTCAAAATAGCTCTTAATATTAAATCTGCACTTGATAACCAATTAATTCGTGTAGCAAAGAAATAGTTAGCAACCTGTTCCCAACTAGCTGATCCACAGCCTGATGACCTGCTGTAGCTCCATTGACTATGACATGTTTTACTATTTCGAACTACAAGCACATTGTTGGTTTTAGCGGGTTGAATCAGTTAATTTCAAGGATTGAGGGATGTTGATCATGTCAAAAACCAGGACTCTGGTGATTCAAGAGATAAGAAGTTTTAATTCCTTCCTCTTGTATTCTCTGCGCTTAATTTTTCCTTTTTCCTATTTCTCCTATGTTATTTGTTTGGTCTAGTGTTCTGTAATTGTGCATGCCTTGATGGCTCAGTTCTAGGGAAGAGAGTGTAAGTGATAGTCCTCTGGCAGTAGTGGGATGCTTAAGAAATTGAAATTAATACGATGGAGGTCTCACAATCAGTTTTTTTCTGGGATGATTCCTCTTTTGGAGTTCTTTTGTTGAGTGGAAAAAATGTGATTTGTTTCATTGACGAGGTGTTATAGTTGTTACCTAGATGATCGGTTAGACAAGAAAATAAAGAAAGATATAAACTTCAATATATTTAATTCTTGGCTCATTTTATCTGGAACAAGAATCAAGTATGTCAAAATATGTTTCTCTGAAGAGAACTTGTGGTAGCACTTCGTGGATTAGATTGGTTGAAGTGTTGGACAAAGGTGGTGTTGGTTAATTCATATTGACTGGAAAGTGGTTGAGAAGGTGTACTTGATTCTAACTAGTTTTGCGTATTTCAAGCTGAGAGGATTCTCAAGAATTTTCTTTGACCCTTGACAAATATTGGCTTTCTTTGGATGAAAATGTTAAATTAGATAACAGGAGGCACTAGCCACTATGTGAATGGTTAATTGGGGAGGCAAAACAATTTTAAATCTAATTTAGGTTGAATTTGTCATTCATATATGCTATAGTTGCTTTCCAGCTCCATCTCATCAATTGTGTATACATACAAAATATGATCTGCAATACTGATTTAATTTGCCATGGCTTTGCGTAATTTACGTAGAACACCTGATATTGGGGCTGCATTGATTGTGATGGAGTGAATTTGATTAGTATGTAAATATGGTGGAAGTAATCAAGTGCATGTGATTCTCTCCTAGTGCTTTTAATTGCATGTACTTTCTAAACCTTAATTAAACTTCCCAATCTTTAATTTATTACAAAATAATGTAAAAATAAATAAATTAATAAATAAATAAAGTTGGTGAATAACATTTTATGATGAGGTCATCAATTTAAGTAAATAACTGATATATTCGGTACGTATTTAGTTAAAAACTAAGACAGAGATACTTGAGATGCTCTTCTACCTCAATTTAGGAATCATTGACTAAGATTTTTATAGGTCTGGTTCCTAGTCAAACTAATTCCTGCATCGGCAAGAATTGTTATTTCAGTTTTTTCAGTATTACTGCCTACATATTTGCATTCAGATTCCCTCGAGTGCTTCTATTTCAAACTCGGGCAGTTTTAATGTATTTATTGCCATTTCCTTGGCAGGAGGGGGTGACATGTTTGCTCTGGCTTGGTGGTTCTAGATATATAGCCAGTGGCTGCCTTGATGGGAAAATACGGGTTTGGGATAGTCTCTCTGGAGATTGTGCAAAAATATTTAGTGGACACTCTGATGCGATTCAGTCTATTGCTGCATCTTCGAATGGAGAATTCCTAGTATCCATTTCAATTGATGGAACCGCTCGTGTGTTTGAGATTGCAGAATTCAGATGAAATTATGCAAGTCGTAAGCTTTACTCATGGTTTTTGCTCATTTGTCGATGATGTGCTTGAATTTTCTTCAGTGCTTCTTTCAGACAGCTTTAAATTATGTAAGTCATGAGTTTACTCTTGGTTTTGGTATAGAAAAAGTCCTCTTAAAGTTATCGATCGGAGTATGCAAACATGTACTATGATCCATACATGTATTTATAGACATTTCTGGCTAGATCTGTGTTTGTTTGTATTTTGTTCCAATGTTAATTGAGCGAACCACTGTGCAATGTTGGAGCTTCTTTAATGTTTCACGTCACTTTCATCCCCAGCTCATTGACTTGCAGCAAAAACTTCTGCAATATGTGTTCATAAATTTGTGTTTCATTGTTCTGAGATTCAGATTTTGCAATTTTTTTGTCAAAGTTGACGAGAAGTTGTCGTGCCTTTAGGAGGAGGGTATTTATATTCGAAGGGTCGATAGTTCTGCTTATTGTTTCTCTACTTGTTCAATTCAAAGCTTATCACGGCTTGGATCTTTTATTCTAATTTGGTATTTTGGTATTTTATCTTATGTTACGCATTATAGTCTATAGATGCTTATTACGTGTATAATTATTTCTTTAAATGTATGTTTTGGTGTGAATTGTATACATTTGGTATTGCTGTTGGTCTGTTTAGTGAAATACAAATTAAATTTTTTTCCACAAATTCAGGGAGCAGAATTCAAATGGAAACATAGGCCTTAACCTACTACATAAGCCCATTCTGGCATTCCATGAACAGAATTAAATATAATAGTTGTTTCTTTTTTTTTTTTGAAAGAAAATATAATAGTTGTTTCCATATATTCATTATTTAATTTGATTTGACAGGATATATTTCTTGCTATGCAAATCTGTTACTACGTATCATTTATTTATATGTATACAATAATTTGACAAAGATCCCTATTGTTAAGGATGGTGTCTCAACATGCAATTTGAAGATTTTTAAATTAATGGAATTTCACATATTTGTAGAGAATTTCATGGATTATGCTATGGATTTCATCATATTTTGGTGGAATTTTATACTATGGAATTCTGTAGATGTTATGAAATTTTATAATTTTAGTGGAATTTGTAGGAGGTTTTTAAAAATATAATTAATGAATTTTTATGAAGTTTGTAATATAACTTCATAGTTCATAATCATAAGAAAAATAAAAAGAAATGTAAATATCATGAAGAACAAAAAGAATTGTAAATATTCAAGGAAATTCATTAACCAAAAAAAAACCAGTTTCATAAATTTTACAAAAATTTAATTTGAAATGATCGAAATATAAAATAGTTCCATAAACTGTAATAACCAAGATTATATTTGTTTTAAGATGAGAATTTTAGTTATTTAGGGGCGTAATTTCTTATTTCTTTTCGGGATAATTTCACTTTTGATACCCAAAGTTTACCACCTTTTCGCTTTTGGTACCCAATATTCCCACTTAATCAATTTTGGTACCCTAAATTTTAGACGTTAGTCACTTTCACTACATGCCTTTATTTTTCCATCCAAAATCGACGGCTAACTTTGTTGCTTTACAAAAAAAGTTAGGGATAATTTCACTTTTGATACCCAAAATTTACCACATTTTCTATTTTGGTACCCAAAATTATTTAAAATATTTTAAATTCTAAACTAAAAAAACTCAATATTATTTCCAAAAAGTTATTTTCAAAATAAATGATGTTTTAAAAATCTAAAATATTGTTTAAAGAACTAAAAATTGTGTTAAAAATCGACAACTACTTAAAAATGAATTCAATATAAAATTAAAAATATGGAAATTTTCTAAAATTCTGAAAAATGGATTAATAACTGTAAACTATAAGATTTTGAAAAATTAACCAAAAAATTTGATTGACTTAAAAATTCCAAAAGGGTAAAAACATTGATTTTTTAAAAAACTAAAAAACTATTTAAAAAATATAAAAATTAACGAAAATATTGAAATTTGTTTTGAAAAAATCAAACATTTATTTAAAAGTCTTAAAATTATTCCATAATTGGGATATTAAAATCTGATAATTTTTAAAAAAATTCCAGAATTTTTAAAACATATTTAAGTTTTAAAAGTGTTTTGATTTTTTTATTTAGGACTCCATAAAACTCCAAAATCAAATTAAAAGAGGTTTTTCGATTCTTTGGTGAAGAAAATAGGAAAAAATATGAAACGGAGAGGACGAAGTGGAAGCGAAGAAAAAAAAAAATTAAATTTTTTATTTTATTGATATATATATATATATATATAAGGGATAATTTTATTTGATATATAAACGTGACTACTCTTTCAAATCAATCAATTTTTGAAAATTATATAAAAAAAGTCCTATGTATAAAAAAATCACGTTTATTTTTGATACCCAAAATTTACCATTTTTTCGATACCCAAAATTTACCATCTTTTGCTTTTGGTGCCACGAAAAGGTTTTTATTCTTCATTTTTACTAATTTTAACAGGTTTCCACCTTCTACTGCAGGTGAACCGTTTGTTTTGGATGGCAAATTAACGGATTGTAGTAAAATTGATCAAATGGGAAAATATTGGGTACCAAAATTGATTAAGTAGGAACATTGGGTACAAAAAACGAAAAGGTGGTAAACTTTGGGTATCAAAAATAAAATTATCCCTTTCTTTTGATCCAATTTTCTTAAGCCCAAAAATCTTAGCCCAAATACATGCCAAACCATACTGCTTTAGTCCATTATTCACTTTTATTAGCCCAAGCTCAAGTTTAACCTAGTATTTTTAGCCCATTATAATTTTAACCATTATTAGTAACTTCTCTAGATAAAACTCCAGATTTCAGATAAGTCTTTACTTGATTCCAAAGTTTATAAAACTCTATCCTCTTCACTTATTTTATCAAGAACTTAAAAGTTCAAAATTCCAGATTATCTCCTAATTTGATTTTTCATAGAGTCCTATTAACATGTAATTATTAAACACAACCCTATTTATACCGTTAAGAGTTTTACGGAAACAGACCGCAGCAAAAGTTTTCTCAAGGATATTATTTTACTTATGTCCATCTTCTCTAATCTCCTGCCAAAAAAAAATTATCATCTTAGTCAATTTCAACCAAAAACCATTCTAATTCCACCATCTCAATCACCAACACCCTTCAGCCCAAACACCCCATAGCACAAACCCATAAACAATTTTGCCTGAAAATCACACGTCTCAATCCACAGCTATATAGTACCTGTCTCAAAAAAAAAAAAAAAAAAATACGAAAAAGAATAAAAGACCTGCCGATCTCCGCCGCTCGCAGCCGGAAACCCCTCCATCATCTTTACACAGCCCCAAATCAACAACAATCCTTAATTCCGAGCCCAAGCCGGCGCCACCACGGGCCACCACTGAAAATCCCGTCGCACAACCTAAATCACCAAACGCCCTCATCCATCCACTGAAAACGCCCAAAACCGTCGCCGCCGCCGTCGAGTCGAAGGGGATACTGGTGTCATCGACTTAGAGAGGGGGGCTACTATCAATTGTATACATGCCTGTGAGTAAGATGTTGTTGAGAAGAAAAAAAAAAAAAAGAAGAAGAAAGAAAGGAAAAGAAAGAAGAGTAGGAGGGAGTGGGTGTTGGGAAAAACGATCCCCATTCATTTCTAGGGACAAGCAAAAATAATTGAGAAATAAAATAACAACAAACCACAACACAAGATTTATGTGGAAACTCCAAAACCGGAGAAAAACCACGACCCGCAAGAGCAATTCTACTCCCACTGTATGAAAAATTTATACAATCACACATAAATCTCTCCCCAACTCCCGACCCAATACTCCCACACTATTACAAATCTTTGATTAACTCACACCTTTCTCCCAATTCTACAAAAAGAATACAAGAAAGGAATTTTGTGGGTTAATCAAAATACAAAAAGATTATAGTGTATTTGATTGGTGCAGACTTAAATCAAAACACATGGGTTCCTTAAATAGCCTTAAGACTCATCCCTTTTGTTTCCCAACCCATGTAGGACAAACCCTCTTCTATTTTGTGTGGCCAACAAACTCCACTCGTGCAAATAAAAGAAACCCATGATTCTCAACCCGAGAACCATCATTCTCAAACCAGAGAATCCTACTCCACCATATAAGTAGACCACTTAGAATAAACCATTCTAAGAATTTCAATCGGCACATGTCGAAAAAAACCTGAGC